>CM065591.1:193460754-193785457 GCA_033119425.1 Bufotes viridis | reverse complement strand
ATGCAGCAGTTCAAAACCAAACTAAAAAATATGCTTTTCACAGCTTATAAGGGGGATATCACAGCGCAACGGGAATCTAACTGGGGAAGAGGTGAATGTCATCCTCCTCCTATCACGGCGGCAAGGACTGGACGATTTACAGATGTGTTGTTGATGGAGGACATGCGGAGCTTTTTCAGTCCTACACATCGCCACAGCCCTTCAGGATCCAGCCTTAGAGAACGACTCGACCAACAGGTAGCAGACTACCTCGCCTTAACAGCAGATATCGACACTCTGAGGAGCGATGAACCCCTTCACTACTGGGTGTGCAGGCTTGACCTGTGGCCTGAGCTATCCCAGTTTGCGATAGAACTTCTGGCCTGCCCTGCTTCAAGTGTCCTGTCAGAAAGGACCTTCAGCGCAGCAGGAGGCATTGTTACTGACAAGAGAAGTCGCCTCGGTCAAAAAAGTGTGGATTACCTCACCTTCATAAAGATGAATGAGGCATGGATCCCGAAGGGACTGACAGTGGGGGATATGTTTGACTAACAAAAGGCCTGATGACATGCCTTGGCCTCAAAATGGTCCCCCACGCTGATGTATTTAATGTCTGCATACCGGATGACTTTCGTGAATTCTCCATCACCAACTAGGGTTCAAGCTGCAATGTTTTAGTCACTTTTCTGCCTGGAAAACATCAATTTTTCCGGCCGCTGCTACAACAGCGGCTGCAACAATGCCATTGTTTTTCAGGCATGTGTACATGCCTAATTTTTATGTCTTATGGTGCAGCACTGTGGCTGCAAAAACAAAACAAAACAAAAAAGGCACATACAAGTGTCAATTCCCCTTCGTGATCGTTACCTTGTTGTGGTGAAGGGCTTGCATATCACAATGAAGCAATCATCACTAGAGATGAGCGAACACCTGGAAGTTCGGGTTCGGGATCCGAACTCGACCCAAACTTTATCCCGAACCCGAACCCCATTGAAGTCAATGGGGACCCAAACTTTTATGCACTAAAAAGGCTGTAAAATAGTCCAGGAACGGGCTAGAGGGCTGCCAAAGGCAGCAAAATGTAGGTAAATCCCCTGCAAACAAATGTGGATAGGGAAATTAATTAAAATAAAATAAAATAAATAAAATTTAACCAATATCAATTGAAGAGAGGTCCCACTGCAAGGAATCATGCGTCATATCACCCAACACTGGAGAAGGCCACTTTCAGTTATTTTGGCCCCAGCACCCAGACAGAGAAGAGAAGTCCCACAGCAAGGAATCATGCGTCATATAACCCACCACCGGAGAAGGCCACTTTCAGTTATTTCGGCCGCAGCACCCAGACAGAGGAGAGAGGTCCCACAGCAAGGAATCATGCGTCATATCACCCACCACTGGAGAAGGCCACTTTCAGTTATTTCGGCCCAGCACCCAGACAGAGGATACAGGTCCCACAGCAAGGAATCATGCGTCATATCAACTACCACCAGAGAAGGCCACTTTCAGTTATTTCGGCCCCAGCACCCAGACAGAGGAGAGAGGTCCCACAGCAAGGAATCATGCGTCATATCACCCACCACTGGAGAAGGCCACTTTCAGTTATTTCGGACCCAGCACCCAGACAGAGGAGAGCGGTCCCACAGCAAGGAATCATGCGTCATTTCACCCACCACTGGAGAAGGCCACATTCAGTTATTTCAGCCCAGCACCCAGACAGAGGATACAGGTCCCACAGCAAGGAATCATGCGTCATATCACCCACCACCGGAGAAGGCCACTTTAAGTTATTTCGGCCCCACCACCCAGACAGAGGAGAGGTTCATTCAACTTTGGGTTGCACCGCAAGAACATGGTAAAGTTAAAAAAATGAGGATTCAATAAAGAAGTGCCCCGGAGTGCAAGAATACATGGTTGAGGGGGAGACAGTTATAAATGTCTATTCTGCACAAGGGAGGCACAGGTCCTGTGAGATCCATGCCTGGTTCATTTTTATGAACGTCAGCTTGTCCACGTTGGCTGTGGACAGGCGGCTGTGTTTGTCAGTAATGACGCCCCCCTGCCCTGCTGAATACACGTTCAGACAAAACGCTGGCCGCCGGGCAGGCCAGCACCTCCAAGGCATAAATAGCTAACTCTGGCCACAAGGACAATTTGGAGACCCAGAAGTTGAATGGGGCCGAACCATCAGTCAGTACGTGGAGGGGTGTGCAGACGTACTGTTCAACCATGTTAGTGAAATGCTGCCTCCTGCTAACACGTTCCGTATCAGGTGGTGGTGCAGTTAGCTGCAGCGTGGAGACAAAACTTTTCCACATTTATGCCATGCTAATCCTGCCCTCAGATGAGCTGGCCATGACACAGCTGCGTTGGCGACCTCTTGCTCCTCCTCTGCCTTCGCCTTGGGCTTCCACCTGTTCCGCTGTGACATTTGGGAATGCTCTCAGGAGCGCGTCTACCAGCCTGCGCTTGTATTCGCACATCTTCCTATCACGCTCCAGTGCAGGAAGTAAGGTGGGCACATTGCCTTTGTACCGGGGATCCTGCAGGGTGGCAACCCAGTAGTCCGCACACGTTAAAATGTGGGCAACTCTGCTGTCGTTGCGCAGGCACTGCAGCATGTAGTCGCTAATGTGTGCCAGGCTCCCCAGAGGTAAGGACAAGCTGTCCTCTGTGGGAGGCGTATCGTCATCGTCCTCTGTATCCCCCCAGCCATGCACCAGTGATGGGCCTGAGCTGTGTCGGGTGCAACCCCGCTGTGAACCTGCTTCATCCTCATCCTCCTCCACCTCCTTCTCATCCTCCTCGTCCTGCAGTAGTGGGCCCTGGCTGGCCACATTTGTACCTGGCCTCTGCTGTTGCAAAAAACCTCCCTTTGAGCCACTTCTAACAGACTGGCCTGAAAGTGCTAAAAATGACCACTCATCCTCCTCCTCCTCCTCCTCCTGGGCCACCTACTTTTCCATCATCGCCCTAAGCGTTTCATCAAGGAGACATAGAAGTGGTATTGTAACGCTGATAACGGTGTCATTGCCATTGGCCATGTTGGTGGAGTACTCGAAACAGCGCAACAGGGCACACAGGTCTCGCATGGAGGCCCAATCATTGGTGGTGAAGTGGTGCTGTTCTGCAGTGCAAATGATGCGTGCGTGCTGCAGCTGAAACTCCACTATGGCCTTCTGCTGCTCACACAGTCTCTCCAGCATGTGCAAGGTGGAGTTCCACCTGGTGGGCACATCACATATGAGGCGGTGAGCGGGAAGGCCGAAGTTCCGCTGTAGCGCAGACAGGCGAGCAGCGGCAGGATGTGAACGCCGGAAGCGTGCACTGACAGCCCGCACTTTATGCAGCAGCTCTGACATGTCGGGGTAGTTGTGAATGAACTTCTGCACCACCAAATTCAGCACATGCGCCAGACGAGGGATGTGCGTCAAACCGGCTAGTCCCAGAGCTGCGACGAGATTTCGCCCATTATCGCACACCACCAGGCCGAGATGAAGGCCCACTGGCAGAAACTGCTCGTCAGTCTGTTGTTCAATACCCCGACACAACTCCTGCGCGGTGTGGGGCCTGTCCCCCAAACATATGAGTTTCAGAATGGCCTGCTGACGTTTACCCCTAGCTGTGCTGAAGTTAGTGGTGAAGGTGTGTGGCTGACTGGATGAGCTGGTGGAAGCAGAGGAGGAGGAAGCCGAGTAGGAGGAGGAGGCTACAGGAGGCAAAGAATGATGGCCTGCGATCCTTGGCGGCGGAAGGACGTGCGCCAAAGAACTCTCCACCTGGGGCCCAGCCGCCACTTCATTTACCCAGTGTGCAGTTAGGGAGATATTGTGTCCCTGGCCATGCTTACTGGTCCACGTATCTGTGGTTAGGTGGACCTTACCACAGATGGCGTTGCGCAGTGCACACTTGATTTTATCGGATACTTGGTTGTGCAGGGAAGGCACGGCTCTCTTGGAGAAGTAGTGGCGGCTGGGAACAACATACTGTGGGACAGCCATGGACATCAGCTGTTTGAAGCTGTCTGTGTCCACCAGCCTGAATAACAGCATTTCAAAGGCCAGTAGTTTAGAAATGCTGGCATTCAGGCTCAGGGCTCGAGGGTGGCTAGGTGGGAATTTACGCTTTCTCTTCAAGGTTTGTGAGATGGAGAGCTGAACGCTGCCATGTGACATGGTGGAGATGCTTGGTGACGCAGGTGGTGGTGTCGGTGGCACATCCTCTGTTTGGTGGGCGGCAGGTGCCAACATTCCTCCCGAGGAAGAGGAAGAGGCCGAGGCAGCAGCAGAAGAGGGAGCAGGGGGAGCCAGAGTGAGTTCTTTGCTTTTAAGGTGTTTACTCCACTGCAGTTCATGCTTTGCGTGTAGATGCCTGGTCATGCAGGTTGTGCTAAGGTTCAGAACGTTAATGCCTCGCTTCAGGCTCTGATGGCACAGCGTGCAATCCACTCGGGTCTTGTCGTCAGCACATTGTTTAAAGAAGTGCCATGCCAGGGAACTCCTTGAAGCTGCCTTTGGGGTGCTCGGTCCCTGGTGGCGGTGGCCAGTAGCAGGCAAACTCTCTTGGAGGCGGCTGTTCTGCTTTTGCCCCCTGCTCTCTCTTTTGCTACGCTGTTGGCTCGGCCCCACCACTGCCTCTTCCTCTGAACTATGAAAGTCAGTGGCACGACCTTCATTCCATGTTGGGTCTAGGACCTCATCGTCCCCTGCATCGTCTTCCACACAGTCTTCCTCCCTGACCTCCTGTTAGGTCTGCACATTGCAGAAAGACGCAGCAGTTGGCACCTGTGTTTCGTCATCATCAGAGACGTTCGGACTCCGATGAGGTGGTATTCCCATGTCCTCATCATCAGGAAACATCAGTGGTTGTGAATCAGTGCATTCTATGTCTTCCACCACTGGGGAAGGGCTAGGTGTATTCCCTTGGTAAACCCTGCCAGCATTATCTTCAAACAGCATAAGAGACTGCTGCATAACTTGAGGCTCAGACAGTTTCCCTGATATGCATGGGGGTGATGTGACAGACTGATGGGTTTGGTTTTTAGGTGCCACCTGTGCACTTTTTGCAGAAGACTGGGTGGGAGATAATGTTGTGAACATGCTGGATCCACTGTAGCCAACCCAATTGACTAATGCCTGTACCTGCTCAGGCCTTACCATCCTTAGAACGGCATTGGGCCCGACCAAATATCGCTGTAAATTCTGGAGTGTACTGGAACCTGAGGTAGTTGGTTCACTAGGACGTGTGGCTGTGGCAGAATGGCCATGTCCTCTCCCAGCACAAGAGGGTACACTAACACTACCACGACCGCGTCCGCGTCCCTTACTAGATGTTTTCCTCATTGTTACCGTTCACCAAGCATCACAATAAGAAACAAAATATTTGGCACCATGTATTGATTTCAAATTCAGGACATTTTTTACAGGCACCTAACACTATCTGCCTATTTATTTATGTAGCGTATTACACTAATCCAGGCACAGCAATAACCACTGATTTAGGGGAATATCTCTTTTAGGGCTAGTATTTAGGCCCTGGATGAAAGGTATCCTTTTATGGACAGATTTACAATTGGCCTGCAAAAGCTGGGTCACCAGATTCAGGGTATTGCTATTTTGGCAATTGAATTTCACCCCAGAACAAAATATATGTTTTGCCGGACACTTTTATACTTTGCCAGCCACAGCTGAAACCACTGATTTATGGTATTGCTATTTTGGCAATTGAATTTCACCCCAGAACAAAATATATGTTTTTGCGGACACTATGAATCTTGGCCTGCAACAGCTGGGACACCAGATTCAGGGTATTGCTATTTTGGCAATTGAATTTCACCCGAGAACAAAATATATGTTTTGGCGGACACTATTATACTTTGCCAGCCACAGCTGAAACCACTGATTTATGGTATTGTTATTTTGGCAATTGAATTTCACCCCAGAACAAAATATATGTTTTTGCGGACACTATGAATCTTGGCCTGCAACAGCTGGGACACCAGATTCAGAGTATTGCTATTTTGGCAATTGAATTTCACCCCAGAACAAAATATATGTTTTTGCGGACAATATGAATCTTGGCCTGCAACAGCTGGGACACCAGATTCAGGGTATTGCTATTTTGGCAATTGAATTTCACCCCAGAACAAAATATATGTTTTGGCGGACACTATGAATCTTGGCCTGCAACAGCTAGGACACCAGATTCAGGGTATTGCTATTTTGGAAATTGAATTTCACCCTAGAACAAAATATATGTTTATGCCGACACTATGAATCTTGGCCTGCAACAGCTGGGACACCAGATTCAGGGTGTTGCTATTTTGGCAATTGAATTTCACCCCAGAACAAAATATATGTTTTGGCGGACACTATTATACTTTGCCAGCCACAGCTGAAACCACTGATTTATGTTATTGTTATTTTGGCAATTGAATTTCACCCCAGAACAAAATATATGTTTTTGTGGACACTATTGAATCTTGGCCTGCAACAGCTGGGACACCAGATTCAGGGTATTGCTATTTTGGCAATTGAATTTCACCCCAGAACAAAATATATGTTTTTATGGACACTATGAATCTTGGCATGCAACAGCTGGGACACCAGATTCAGGGTATTGCTATTTTGGCAATTGAATTTCACCCCAGAACAAAATATATGTTTTTCGGACACTATGAATCTTGGCCTGCAACAGCTAGGACACCAGATTCAGGGTATTGCTATTTTGGAAATTGAATTTCCCCCCAGAACAAAATATATGTTTATGCCAACACTATGAATCTTGGCCTGCAACAGCTGGGACACCAGATTCAGGGTGTTGCTATTTTGGCAATTGAATTTCACCCCAGAACAAAATGTATGTTTTGGCGGACACTATTATACTTTGCCAGCCACAGCTGAAACCACTGATTTATGGTATTGTTATTTTGGCAATTGAATTTCACCCCAGAACAAAATATATGTTTTTGCGGACACTATGAATCTTGGCATGCAACAGCTGCGACACCAGATTCAGGGTATTGCTATTTTGGCAATTGAATTTCACCCCAGAACAAAATATATGTTTTGGCGGACACTATTATACTTTGCCAGCCACAGCTGAAACCACTGATTTATGGTATTGTTATTTTGGCAATTGAATTTCACCCCAGAACAAAATATATGTTTTTGCGGACACTATGAATCTTGGCCTGCAACAGCTGGGACACCAGATTCAGAGTATTGCTATTTTGGCAATTGAATTTCACCCCAGAACAAAATATATGTTTTTGCGGACAATATGAATCTTGGCCTGCAACAGCTGGGACACCAGATTCAGGGTATTGCTATTTTGGCAATTGAATTTCACCCCAGAACAAAATATATGTTTTGGCGGACACTATGAATCTTGGCCTGCAACAGCTAGGACACCAGATTCAGGGTATTGCTATTTTGGAAATTGAATTTCCCCCTAGAACAAAATATATGTTTATGCCGACACTATGAATCTTGGCCTGCAACAGCTGGGACACCAGATTCAGGGTGTTGCTATTTTGGCAATTGAATTTCACCCCAGAACAAAATATATGTTTTGGCGGACACTATTATACTTTGCCAGCCACAGCTGAAACCACTGATTTATGTTATTGTTATTTTGGCAATTGAATTTCACCCCAGAACAAAATATATGTTTTTGTGGACACTTTGAATCTTGGCCTGCAACAGCTGGGACACCAGATTCAGGGTATTGCTATTTTGGCAATTGAATTTCACCCCAGAACAAAATATATGTTTTTGCGGACACTATGAATCTTGGCATGCAACAGCTGGGACACCAGATTCAGGGTATTGCTATTTTGGCAATTGAATTTCACCCCAGAACAAAATATATGTTTTTCGGACACTATGAATCTTGGCCTGCAACAGCTAGGACACCAGATTCAGGGTATTGCTATTTTGGAAATTGAATTTCCCCCCAGAACAAAATATATGTTTATGCCAACACTATGAATCTTGGCCTGCAACAGCTGGGACACCAGATTCAGGGTGTTGCTATTTTGGCAATTGAATTTCACCCCAGAACAAAATGTATGTTTTGGCGGACACTATTATACTTTGCCAGCCACAGCTGAAACCACTGATTTATGGTATTGTTATTTTGGCAATTGAATTTCACCCCAGAACAAAATATATGTTTTGACGGACACTATGAATCTTGGCATGCAACAGCTGAGACACCAGATTCAGGGTATTGCTATTTTGGCAATTGAATTTCACCCCAGAACAAAATATATGTTTTGGCGGACACTATGAATCTTGGCCTGCAACAGCTAGGACACCAGATTCAGGGTATTGCTATTTTGGAAATTGAATTTCCCCCCAGAACAAAATATATGTTTATGCCGACACTATGAATCTTGGCCTGCAACAGCTGGAACACCAGATTCAGGGTGTTGCTATTTTGGCAATTGAATTTCACCCCAGAACAAAATATATGTTTTGGCGGACACTATTATACTTTGCCAGCCACAGCTGAAACCACTGATTTATGGTATTGCTATTTTGGCAATTGAATTTCACCCGAGAAAAAAATATATGTTTTGGCGGACACTATGAATCTTGGCCTGCAACAGCTGGGACACCAGATTAAGGGTATTGCTATTTTGCCAATTGAATTTCACCCCAGAACAAAATATATGTTTTGGGGGACACTATTATACTTTGCCAGCCACAGCTGAAACCACTGATGTATGGTATTGCTATTTTGGCAATTGAATTTCACCACATAAAATAATCTATCCTTTGCCAGGCAGCAGACAGTATTATACTTGGCTAGCCAAAGCTGGAACACCAGATTTAGGGGATTGGTATTTTGGCAATTGTATTTAACCCCTTAATAAAATATAGAAATTGCTATCCTGAGTTTTAGGGGTGACAATTAGCACAGCCAAGCCCCTGATGTAGGATATAGCAAAAAAAAAAAACTAGTATTGATGGATTTATGGACTTTGTGGCAGCTTGTTCTTGTGCACCACAAGTCACAAAATGGCCGCCGATCACCCCAGAAATAACTGACAGAAAAACGCTCTGTGCAGCCTAAAAACCAGTGAGCAAGTAACTAGCAGAAGTTCAATCATTCACAGCTGTAGATCGATCCGTTCATTAGGTGCTGTTGCTGACTTTTCCCTGCCTAATTTCGCCCTCACAGAAGCTGCGTCCTCTCCCTACAGTAATCAGAGCAGTGTGACGTGCGGCGCTACGTGACTCCAGCTAAAATAGAGGCTGGGTCACATGCTGCACTTGGCCAATCACAGCCATGCCATTAGTAGGCATGGCTGTGATGGGCTCTTAGGGCAAGAAGTAAAACGCAAGCTGATTGGCTGCTGTGCAGCCCTTCAGAAAGCGGTAAGTAATCGCCGAACAACCAACCCGAACCCAAACTTTTTCCCGGACACCCCAAAATTCGGTACAAACCCGAACTATGCTCGAACTGTTCGCTCAACACTAATCATCACCTCATTGAGTGTGTTGGCAATGTTGCCACACCCCAGATGATTAGGCCACTCCTTTATTATGGTCAGACCAAAAGCGATCGGCTGGGTAATATTTCATAGAAAAAACATTAATTTACCTTTTTTTTTTAAGTTGTATGGGTTTTAAATACATATAATAAAAAATCATAATAAAGTCTCTTAATAGTTTATTAGAAAAATTGCAGACAATTAAAAAAATCCCCATCAATTCCAATACAAAGCAAGTTCAGAGCTCAGAACTAAATTATTTAATGATGTCGTAATGGTTCATTAATTCGACAATGGTTAATCAATTCGACACATGTCCCCTGATAGGGTACGTAACAGGGATTAAACTGTTTGGAATAGTACTAGTTAAGACACCACTCATATAGGGTGTCACAGCACATTGCTCTGTGCTCGAGCAGTGCCCCAATTTGGGAGTAACCCTAGGTTCACACCTGAGCGTTTTACAGCGCGTTCAAACGGCAGCGTGCACCTATCTCTGGTTCTGTGTTTGTTCTGAATTCTTGCCACATCCACATAAGTTTCATCTTATGTAGGATGTCCATTGTGGTACTTGTAGTCCGTTGCTGGCATCATCCATTGTATGCATTTTTTGCTGGTGATTGCCATTAGCAACGGACTACAAGTGCAGGATGTGCTCCCCTACAGAACTGCACAACTGCATATGGGTATGAGCGCATCCTGCTTTCTTATCACCACATTTTTTGATGGTTTATATATATATGTATGGAGGTGTACAAACTCCAATTTTAATGTGCCTGTTTTTCATCTTCAGGTCACATTTGGGTGCACCTGCTTGGCCTTGGGCTATATCAGTCAGTCTTGGGTAGGGCTCATAGACACCTCCCACCTCCCATTGCAAGCATGGCCACATGCTGGAGGTAACAGAGGAGATGTTTGTGAGTCGTCCTAATGCTCCTGTAATTGCCCACTGGCCCCTGATATCGCCCATATGGCGCAGGTAGGTGAGTGTTAGGGCCCACGGGCTACTTGAGAGACCTTGACGCTGGTGCCCGAGGCTTAAGACACGTCCTCCTAGTAGGATATGTTGAACTAACTCTCAATTTTTAACATCAGTGTGAGGGTTAGTGTGATGGCAGCGTGCACCTATCTCTGGTTCTGTGTTTGTTCTAAATTCTTGCCACATCCACATAAATTTCATCTTATGTAGGATGTCCATTGTGGTACTTGTAGTCCGTTGCTGGCATCATCCATTGTATGCATTTTTTGCTGGTGATTGCCATTAGCAACGGACTACAAGTGCAGGATGTGCTCCCCTACAGAAATGCACAACTGCATATGGGTATGAGCGCATCCTGCTTTCTTATCACCACATTTTTTGATGGTTTATATATATATGTATGGAGGTGTACAAACTCCAATTTTAATGTGCCTGTTTTTCATCTTCAGGTCACATTTGGGTGCACCTGCTTGGCCTTGGGCTATATCAGTCAGTCTTGGGTAGGGCTCATAGACACCTCCCACCTCCCATTGCAAGCATGGCCACATGCTGGAGGTAACAGAGGAGATGTTTGTGAGTCGCCCTAATGCTCCTGTAATTGCCCACTGGCCCCTGATATCGCCCATATGGCGCAGGTAGGTGAGTGTTAGGGCCCACGGGCTACTTGAGAGACCTTGACGCTGGTGCTCGAGGCTTAAGACACGTCCTCCTAGTAGGATATGTCGAACTAACTCTCAATTTTTAACATCAGTGTGAGGGTTAGTGTGACGGCAGCGTGCACCTATCTCTGGTTCTGTGTTTGTTCTGAATTCTTGCCACATCCACATAAATTTCATCTTATGTAGGATGTCCATTGTGGTACTTGTAGTCCGTTGCTGGCATCATCCATTGTATGCATTTTTTGCTGGTGATTGCCATTAGCAACGGACTACAAGTGCAGGATGTGCTCCCCTACAGAAATGCACAACTGCATATGGGTATGAGCGCATCCTGCTCTCTTATCACCACATTTTTTGATGGTTTATATATATATGTATGGAGGTGTACAAACTCCAATTTTAATGTGCCTGTTTTTCATCTTCAGGTCACATTTGGGTGCACCTGCTTGGCCTTGGGCTATATCAGTCAGTCTTGGGTAGGGCTCATAGACACCTCCCACCTCCCATTGCAAGCATGGCCACATGCTGGAGGTAACAGAGGAGATGTTTGTGAGTCGTCCTAATGCTCCTGTAATTGCCCACTGGCCCCTGATATCGCCCATATGGCGCAGGTAGGTGAGTGTTAGGGCCCACGGGCTACTTGAGAGACCTTGACGCTGGTGCCCGAGGCTTAAGACACGTCCTCCTAGTAGGATATGTCGAACTAACTCTCAATTTTTAACATCAGTGTGAGGGTTAGTGTGACGGCAGCGTGCACCTATCTCTGGTTCTGTGTTTGTTCTGAATTCTTGCCACATCCACATAAATTTCATCTTATGTAGGATGTCCATTGTGGTACTTGTAGTCCGTTGCTGGCATCATCCATTGTATGCATTTTTGCTGGTGATTGCCATTAGCAACGGACTACAAGTGCAGGATGTGCTCCCCTACAGAAATGCACAACTGCATATGGGTATGAGCGCATCCTGCTTTCTTATCACCACATTTTTGATGGTTTATATATATATGTATGGAGGTGTACAAACTCCAATTTTAATGTGCCTGTTTTTCATCTTCAGGTCACATTTGGGTGCACCTGCTTGGCCTTGGGCTATATCAGTCAGTCTTGGGTAGGGCTCATAGACACCTCCCACCTCCCATTGCAAGCATGGCCACATGCTGGAGGTAACAGAGGAGATGTTTGTGAGTCGTCCTAATGCTCCTGTAATTGCCCACTGGCCCCTGATGCCAGCCACTGCTGGTACACCAGATTCAGGGTATTGCTATTTTGGCAATTGAATTTTGCCCCAGAACAAAATATATGTTTTGGCGGACACTATTCTACTTTGCCAGCCACTGCCGAGATACCAGATTCAGGGTATTGCTATTTTGGCAATTGAATTTCACCCCAGAACAAAATATATGTTTTGGCTGACACTATTATACTTTGCCAGCCAGTGTTGGGACACCAGATTCAGGGAATTGCTATTTTGGCAATTAAATTTCACCCTAGAACAAAATATATGTTTTGGCGGATACTATTATACTTTGTCAGCCAGTGCTCGGACACCAGATTCAGGGTATTGCTATTTTGGCAATTGTATTTCACCCCAGAACCAAATATATGTTTTAGCGGACACTATTATACTTTGCCAGCCACTGTTGGTACACCAGATACAGGGTATTACAATTTTGGCAATTGAATTTTGCCCCAGAACAAAATATATGTTTTGGCGGACACTATTCTACTTTGCCAGCCACTGCTGAGACACCAGATTCAGGGTATTGCTATTTTGGCAATTGAATTTCACCCCAGAACAAAATATATGTTTTGGCGGACACTATTATACTTTGCCAGCCAGTGCTGGGACACCAGATTCAGGGAATTGCTATTTTGGCAATTAAATTTCACCCCAGAACAAAATATATGTTTTGGCGGACACTATTATACATTGTCAGCCAGTGCTGGTACACCAGATTAAGGGTATTGCTATTCTGGCAATTGAATTTAAACACCAGAACAAAATAGATGTTTTGGCGGACACTATTATACTTTGCCAGCCAGTGCTGGGACACCAGATTCAGGGTACTGCTATATTGGCAAGTGAATTTTACCCCAGAACAAAATATATGTTTTGGCGGACACTATTATACTTTGCCAGCCAGTGCTGGGACACCAGATTCAGGGTATTGCTATTTTAGCAATTGAATTTCAACCCAGAACAAAATATATGTTTTTGCAGACACTAATATACTTTGCCAGCCAGTGCTGGGACACCAGATTCAGGGTATTGCTATTTTGGCAATTGAATTTAACCCCAGAACAAAATATATGTTTTGGCGGACACTAATATACTTTGCCAACCACTGCTGGAACAGCAGATTCAGGGCATTGCTATTTTGGCAATTGAATTTCACCCCAGAACAAAATATATGTTTTGGCGGACACTATTCTACTTTGCCAGCCACTGCCGAGATACCAGATTCATGGTATTGCTATTTTGGCAATTGAATTTCACCCCAGAACAAAATATATGTTTAGGCGGACACTATTATACTTTGCCAGCCAGTGCTCGGAAACCAGATTCAGGGAATTGCTATTTTGGCAATTAAATTTCACCCCAGAACACAATATATGTTTTGGCGGACACTATTATACTTTGTCAGCCACTGCTGGGACACCAGATTAAGGGTACTGCTATTTTGGCAAGTAAATTTTACCCCAGAACAAAGTATATGTTTTGGCGGACACTATTATACTTTGCCAGCAAGTGCTGGGACACCAGATTCAGGGTATTGCTATTTTGGAAATTGAATTTCACCCCAGAACAAAATATTTGTTTTGGCGGACACTATTATTCTTTGCCAGCCAGTGCTGGGACACCAGATTCAGGGTATTGCTATTTTGGCAATTGAATTTCACCCCAGAACAAAATATATGTTTTGGCGGACACTATTATACTTTACCAGCCTGTGCTGGGACACCAGATTCAGGGTATTGCTATTTTGGCAATTGAATTTAACCCCAGAACAAAATATATGTCTTGGCGAACACTATTATACTTTGCCAGCCAGTGCTGGGACACCAGATTCAGGGTATTGCTATTTTGGCAATTGAATTTAACCCCAGAACAAAATATATGTTTTGGCGGACACTAATATACTTTGCCAACCACTGCTGGAACAGCAGATTCAGGGCATTGCTATTTTGGCAATTGAATTTCACCCCAGAACAAAATATATGTTTTGGCGGACACTATTCTACTTTGCCAGCCACTGCCGAGATACCAGATTCATGGTATTGCTATTTTGGCAATTGAATTTCACCCCAGAACAAAATATATGTTTTGGCGGACACTATTATACTTTGCCAGCCAGTGCTCGGAAAACAGATTCAGGGAATTGCTATTTTGGCAATTAAATTTCACCCCAGAACAAAATATATGTTTTGGCGGACACTATTATACTTTGTCAGCCAGTGCTCGGAAAACAGATTCAGGGTATTGCTATTCTGGCAATTGAATTTCACCCTAGAACAAAATATATGTTTTGATGGACACTATTATACTTTGCCAGCCAGTGCTGGGACACCAGATTCAGGGTACTGCTATTTTGGCAAGTAAATTTTACCCCAGAACAAAGTATATGTTTTGGCGGACACTATTATACTTTGCCAGCAAGTGCTGGGACACCAGATTCAGGGTATTGCTATTTTGGAAATTGAATTTCACCCCAGAACAAAATATTTGTTTTGGCGGACACTATTATTCTTTGCCAGCCAGTGCTGGGACACCAGATTCAGGGTATTGCTATTTTGGCAATTGAATTTCAACCCAGACCAAAATGAATGTTTTGGCTCACACTATTATACTTTGCCAGCCAGTGCTGGGACACCAGATTCAGGGAATTGCTATTTTGGCAATTGAATTTCAACCCAGAACAAAATATATGTTTTGGCAGACACTAATATACTTTCCCAGCCACTGCTGGGACAGCAGATTCAGGGCATTGCTATTTTGGCAATTGAATTTCACCCAAGAACAAAATGTATGTTTTAACGGACACTATTATACTTTGCCAGCCAGTGCTGGGACACCAGATTCAGGGTACTGCTATTTTGGGAAGTAAATTTTACCCCAGAACAAAGTATATGTTTTGGCGGACACTATTATACTTTGCCAACCAGTGCTGGGACAACAGATTCAGGGTATTGCTATATTGGAAATTAAATTTCACCCCAGAACAAAATATTTGTTTTGGCGGACACTATTATTCTTTGCCAGCCAGTGCTGGGACACCAGATTCAGGCTATTGCTATTTTGGCAATTGAATTTCACCCCAGAACAATATATATGTTTTGGCGTACACTATTATACTTTGCCAGCCAGTGCTGGGACACCAGATTCAGGGTACTGCTATATTGGCAAGTGAATTTTACCCCAGAACAAAATATATGTTTTGGCGGACACTATTATACTTTGCCAGCCAGTGCTGGGACACCAGATTCAGGGTATTGCTATTTTGGCAATTGAATTTCACCCCAGAACAAAATATATGTTTTGGCGGACACTAATATACTTTGCCAGCCACTGCTGGGACAGCAGATTCAGGACATTTCTATTTTGGCAATTGAATTTCACCCCAGAACAAAATATATGTTTTGGCGGACACTATTATTCTTTGTCAGGCACTGATGGGACACCAGATTAAGGGTACTGCTATATTGGCAAGTGAATTTTACCCCAGAACAAAAAATATGTTTTGGCGGACACTATTATACTTTGCCAGCCAGTGCTGGGACACCAGATTCAGGGTATTGCTATTTTGGCAATTGAATTTTACCCCAGAACAAAATATAAGTTTTGGCAGACACTATTATACTTTGCCAGCCAGTGCTGGGACACCAGATTCAGGGTATTGCTATTTTGGCAATTGAATTTAACCCCAGAACAAAATATATGTTTTGGCAGACACTATTCTACTTTGCCAGCCACTGCCGAGATACCAGATTCAGGATATTGCTATATTGGCAATTGTATTTCACCCCAGAACCAAATATATGTTTTAGCAGACACTATTATACTTTGCCAGCCACTGCGGGTACACCAGATTCAGGGTATTGCTATTTTGGCAATTGAATTTTGCCCCAGAACAAAATATATGTTTTGGCGGACACTATTCTACTTTGCCAGCCACTGCCGAGATACCAGATTCAGGGTATTGCTATTTTGGCAATTGAATTTCACCCCTAAACAAAATATATGTTTTGGCGGACACTATTATACTTTGCCAGCCAGTGCTGGGACACCAGATTCAGGGAATTGCTATTTTGGCAATTAAATTTTACCCCAGAACAAAATATATGTTTTGGCGGACACTATTATACTTTGTCAGCCAATGCTCGGACACCAGATTCAGGGTATTGCTATTCTGGCAATTGAATTTCATCCCAGAACAAAATATATGTTTTGATGGACACTATTATACTTTGCCAGCCAGTGCTGGGACACCAGATTTAGGGTACTGCTATTTTGGCAAGTAAATTTTACCCCAGAACAAAGTATATGTTTTGGCGGACACTATTATACTTTGCCAGCCAGTGCTGGGACACCAGATTCAGGGTACTGCTATTTTGGCAAGTAAATTTTACCCCAGAACAAAGTATATGTTTTGGCGGACACTATTATACTTTGCCAGCCAGTGCTGGGACACCAGATTAAGAGTATTGCTATTCTGGCAATTGAATTTCACCCCAGAACAAAATATATGTTTTGGCGGACACTATTATACTTTGCCAGCCAGTGCTGGGACACCAGATTCAGGGTACTGCTATTTTGGCAAGTAAATTTTACCCCAGAACAAAGTATATGTTTTGGCGGACACTAATATACTTTGCCAGCCACTGCTGGGACAGCAGATTCAGGACATTTCTATTTTGGCAATTGAATTTACCCCAGAACAAAATGTATGTTTTAACGGACACTATTATACTTTGACAGCCATTGCTGGGACACCAGATTCAGGGTACTGCTATTTTGGCAAGTAAATTTTACCCCAGAACAAAGTATATGTTTTGGCGGACACTATTATACTTTGCCAACCAGTGCTGGGACACCAGATTCAGGGTATTGCTATATTGGAAATAAAATTTCACCCCAGAACAAAATATTTGTTTTGGCGGACACTATTATTCTTTGCCAGCCAGTGCTGGGACACCAGATTCAGGCTATTGCTATTTTGGCAATTTAATTTCACCCCAGAACAATATATATGTTTTGGCGTACACTATTATACTTTGCCAGCCAGTGCTGGGACACCAGATTCAGGGAACTGCTATATTGGCAAGTGAATTTTACCCCAGAACAAAATATATGTTTTGGCGTACACTATTATACTTTGCCAGCCAGTGCTGGGACACCAGATTCAGAGTACTGATATTTTGGCAATTGAATTTCACCCCAGAACAAAATATATGTTTTGGCGGACACTATTATTCTTTGTCAGCCACTGCTGGGACACCAGATTCAGGGTATTGCTATTTTGGCAATTGAATTTCACCCCAGAAAAAATATATGTTTTGACTGACACTATTATACTTTGCCAGCCAGTGCTGGGACACCAGATTCAGGGTACTGCTATTTTGGCAAGTAAATTTTACCCCAGAACAAAGTATGTTTTGGCGGACACTATTATACTTTGCCAGCCAGTGCTGGGACACCAGATTCAGGGTATTGCTATTTTGGCAATAGAATTTCACCCCAGAACAAAATGTATGTTTTAACGGACACTATTATACTTTGCCAGCCAGTGCTGGGACACCAGATTCAGGGTACTGCTATTTTGGCAAGTAAGTTTTACCCCAGAACAAAGTATATGTTTTGGCGGACACTATTATACTTTGCCAACCAGTGCTGGGACAACAGATTCAGGGTATTGCTATATTGGAAATTAAATTTCACCCCAGAACAAAATATTTGTTTTGGCGGACACTATTATTCTTTGCCAGCCAGTGCTGGGACACCAGATTCAGGGTATTGCTATTTTGGCAATTGAATTTCAACCCAGACCAAAATAAATGTTTTGGCTGACACTATTATACTTTGCCAGCCAGTGCTGGGACACCAGATTCAGGGTATTGCTATTTTGGCAATTGAATTTCACCCCAGAACAAAATGTATGTTTTAACGGACACTATTATACTTTGCCAGCCAGTGCTGGGACACCAGATTCAGGGTACTGCTATTTTGGCAAGTAAGTTTTTCCCCAGAACAAAGTATATGTTTTGGCGGACACTATTATACTTTGCCAACCAGTGCTGGGACAACAGATTCAGGGTATTGCTATATTGGAAATTAAATTTCACCCCAGAACAAAATATTTGTTTTGGCGGACACTATTATTCTTTGCCAGCCATTGCTGGGACACCAGATTCAGGCTATTGCTATTTTGGCAATTGAATTTCACCCCAGAACAATATATATGTTTTGGCGTACACTATTATACTTTGCCAGCCAGTGCTGGGACACCAGATTCAGGGTACTGCTATATTGGCAAGTGAATTTTACCACAGAACAAAATATATGTTTTGGCGGACACTATTATACTTTGCCAGCCAGTGCTGGGACACCAGATTCAGGGTATTGCTATTTTGGCAATTGAATTTCACCACAGAACAAAATATACGTTTTGGCAGACACTAATATACTTTCCCAGCCACTGCTGGGACAGCAGATTCAGGGCATTGCTATTTTGGCAATTGTATTTCAACCAAGAACCAAATATATGTTTTAGCGGACACTATTATACTTTGCCAGCCACTGCTGGTACACCAGATTCAGGGTATTGCTATTTTGGCAATTGAATTTTGCCCCAGAACAAAATATATGTTTTGGCGGACACTATTCTACTTTGCCAGCCACTGCCGAGATACCAGATTCAGGGTATTGCTATTTTGGCAATTGAATTTCACCCCAGAACAAAATATATGTTTTGGTTGACACTATTATACTTTGCCAGCCAGTGTTGGGACACCAGATTCAGGGAATTGCTATTTTGGCAATTAAATTTCACCCTAGAACAAAATATATGTTTTGGCGGATACTATTATACTTTGTCAGCCAGTGCTCGGACACCAGATTCAGGGTATTGCTATTTTGGCAATTGTATTTCACCCCAGAACCAAATATATGTTTTAGCGGACACTATTATACTTTGCCAGCCACTGTTGGTACACCAGATACAGGGTATTACAATTTTGGCAATTGAATTTTGCCCCAGAACAAAATATATGTTTTGGCGGACACTATTCTACTTTGCCAGCCACTGCCGAGACACCAGATTCAGGGTATTGCTATTTTGGCAATTGAATTTCACCCCAGAACAAAATATATGTTTTGGCGGACACTATTATACTTTGCCAGCCAGTGCTGGGACACCAGATTCAGGGAATTGCTATTTTGGCAATTAAATTTCACCCCAGAACAAAATATATGTTTTGGCGGACACTATTATACATTGTCAGCCAGTGCTGGTACACCAGATTAAGGGTATTGCTATTCTGGCAATTGAATTTAAACACCAGAACAAAATAGATGTTTTGGCGGACACTATTATACTTTGCCAGCCAGTGCTGGGACACCAGATTCAGGGTACTGCTATATTGGCAAGTGAATTTTACCCCAGAACAAAATATATGTTTTGGCGGACACTATTATACTTTGCCAGCCAGTGCTGGGACACCAGATTCAGGGTATTGCTATTTTAGCAATTGAATTTCAACCCAGAACAAAATATATGTTTTTGCAGACACTAATATACTTTGCCAGCCAGTGCTGGGACACCAGATTCAGGGTATTGCTATTTTGGCAATTGAATTTAACCCCAGAACAAAATATATGTTTTGGCGGACACTAATATACTTTGCCAACCACTGCTGGAACAGCAGATTCAGGGCATTGCTATTTTGGCAATTGAATTTCACCCCAGAACAAAATATATGTTTTGGCGGACACTATTCTACTTTGCCAGCCACTGCCGAGATACCAGATTCATGGTATTGCTATTTTGGCAATTGAATTTCACCCCAGAACAAAATATATGTTTTGGCGGACACTATTATACTTTGCCAGCCAGTGCTCGGAAACCAGATTCAGGGAATTGCTATTTTGGCAATTAAATTTCACCCCAGAACACAATATATGTTTTGGCGGACACTATTATACTTTGTCAGCCACTGCTGGGACACCAGATTAAGGGTACTGCTATTTTGGCAAGTAAATTTTACCCCAGAACAAAGTATATGTTTTGGCGGACACTATTATACTTTGCCAGCAAGTGCTGGGACACCAGATTCAGGGTATTGCTATTTTGGAAATTGAATTTCACCCCAGAACAAAATATTTGTTTTGGCGGACACTATTATTCTTTGCCAGCCAGTGCTGGGACACCAGATTCAGGGTATTGCTATTTTGGCAATTGAATTTCACCCCAGAACAAAATATATGTTTTGGCGGACACTATTATACTTTACCAGCCTGTGCTGGGACACCAGATTCAGGGTATTGCTATTTTGGCAATTGAATTTAACCCCAGAACAAAATATATGTCTTGGCGAACACTATTATACTTTGCCAGCCAGTGCTGGGACACCAGATTCAGGGTATTGCTATTTTGGCAATTGAATTTAACCCCAGAACAAAATATATGTTTTGGCGGACACTAATATACTTTGCCAACCACTGCTGGAACAGCAGATTCAGGGCATTGCTATTTTGGCAATTGAATTTCACCCCAGAACAAAATATATGTTTTGGCGGACACTATTCTACTTTGCCAGCCACTGCCGAGATACCAGATTCATGGTATTGCTATTTTGGCAATTGAATTTCACCCCAGAACAAAATATATGTTTTGGCGGACACTATTATACTTTGCCAGCCAGTGCTCGGAAACCAGATTCAGGGAATTGCTATTTTGGCAATTAAATTTCACCCCAGAACAAAATATATGTTTTGGCGGACACTATTATACTTTGTCAGCCAGTGCTCGGAAAACAGATTCAGGGTATTGCTATTCTGGCAATTGAATTTCACCCTAGAACAAAATATATGTTTTGATGGACACTATTATACTTTGCCAGCCAGTGCTGGGACACCAGATTCAGGGTACTGCTATTTTGGCAAGTAAATTTTACCCCAGAACAAAGTATATGTTTTGGCGGACACTATTATACTTTGCCAGCAAGTGCTGGGACACCAGATTCAGGGTATTGCTATTTTGGAAATTGAATTTCACCCCAGAACAAAATATTTGTTTTGGCGGACACTATTATTCTTTGCCAGCCAGTGCTGGGACACCAGATTCAGGGTATTGCTATTTTGGCAATTGAATTTCAACCCAGACCAAAATAAATGTTTTGGCTCACACTATTATACTTTGCCAGCCAGTGCTGGGACACCAGATTCAGGGAATTGCTATTTTGGCAATTGAATTTCAACCCAGAACAAAATATATGTTTTGGCAGACACTAATATACTTTCCCAGCCACTGCTGGGACAGCAGATTCAGGGCATTGCTATTTTGGCAATTGAATTTCACCCAAGAACAAAATGTATGTTTTAACGGACACTATTATACTTTGCCAGCCAGTGCTGGGACACCAGATTCAGGGTACTGCTATTTTGGGAAGTAAATTTTACCCCAGAACAAAGTATATGTTTTGGCGGACACTATTATACTTTGCCAACCAGTGCTGGGACAACAGATTCAGGGTATTGCTATATTGGAAATTAAATTTCACCCCAGAACAAAATATTTGTTTTGGCGGACACTATTATTCTTTGCCAGCCAGTGCTGGGACACCAGATTCAGGCTATTGCTATTTTGGCAATTGAATTTCACCCCAGAACAATATATATGTTTTGGCGTACACTATTATACTTTGCCAGCCAGTGCTGGGACACCAGATTCAGGGTACTGCTATATTGGCAAGTGAATTTTACCCCAGAACAAAATATATGTTTTGGCGGACACTATTATACTTTGCCAGCCAGTGCTGGGACACCAGATTCAGGGTATTGCTATTTTGGCAATTGAATTTCACCCCAGAACAAAATATATGTTTTGGCGGACACTAATATACTTTGCCAGCCACTGCTGGGACAGCAGATTCAGGACATTTCTATTTTGGCAATTGAATTTCACCCCAGAACAAAATATATGTTTTGGCGGACACTATTATTCTTTGTCAGGCACTGATGGGACACCAGATTAAGGGTACTGCTATATTGGCAAGTGAATTTTACCCCAGAACAAAAATATGTTTTGGCGGACACTATTATACTTTGCCAGCCAGTGCTGGGACACCAGATTCAGGGTATTGCTATTTTGGCAATTGAATTTTACCCCAGAACAAAATATAAGTTTTGGCAGACACTATTATACTTTGCCAGCCAGTGCTGGGACACCAGATTCAGGGTATTGCTATTTTGGCAATTGAATTTAACCCCAGAACAAAATATATGTTTTGGCAGACACTATTCTACTTTGCCAGCCACTGCCGAGATACCAGATTCAGGATATTGCTATATTGGCAATTGTATTTCACCCCAGAACCAAATATATGTTTTAGCAGACACTATTATACTTTGCCAGCCACTGCGGGTACACCAGATTCAGGGTATTGCTATTTTGGCAATTGAATTTTGCCCCAGAACAAAATATATGTTTTGGCGGACACTATTCTACTTTGCCAGCCACTGCCGAGATACCAGATTCAGGGTATTGCTATTTTGGCAATTGAATTTCACCCCTAAACAAAATATATGTTTTGGCGGACACTAGTATACTTTGCCAGCCAGTGCTGGGACACCAGATTCAGGGAATTGCTATTTTGGCAATTAAATTTTACCCCAGAACAAAATATATGTTTTGGCGGACACTATTATACTTTGTCAGCCAATGCTCGGACACCAGATTCAGGGTATTGCTATTCTGGCAATTGAATTTCATCCCAGAACAAAATATATGTTTTGATGGACACTATTATACTTTGCCAGCCAGTGCTGGGACACCAGATTTAGGGTACTGCTATTTTGGCAAGTAAATTTTACCCCAGAACAAAGTATATGTTTTGGCGGACACTATTATACTTTGCCAGCCAGTGCTGGGACACCAGATTCAGGGTACTGCTATTTTGGCAAGTAAATTTTACCCCAGAACAAAGTATATGTTTTGGCGGACACTATTATACTTTGCCAGCCAGTGCTGGGACACCAGATTAAGAGTATTGCTATTCTGGCAATTGAATTTCACCCCAGAACAAAATATATGTTTTGGCGGACACTATTATACTTTGCCAGCCAGTGCTGGGACACCAGATTCAGGGTACTGCTATTTTGGCAAGTAAATTTTACCCCAGAACAAAGTATGTGTTTTGGCGGACACTAATATACTTTGCCAGCCACTGCTGGGACAGCAGATTCAGGACATTTCTATTTTGGCAATTGAATTTACCCCAGAACAAAATGTATGTTTTAACGGACACTATTATACTTTGACAGCCATTGCTGGGACACCAGATTCAGGGTACTGCTATTTTGGCAAGTAAATTTTACCCCAGAACAAAGTATATGTTTTGGCGGACACTATTATACTTTGCCAACCAGTGCTGGGACACCAGATTCAGGGTATTGCTATATTGGAAATAAAATTTCACCCCAGAACAAAATATTTGTTTTGGCGGACACTATTATTCTTTGCCAGCCAGTGCTGGGACACCAGATTCAGGCTATTGCTATTTTGGCAATTTAATTTCACCCCAGAACAATATATATGTTTTGGCGTACACTATTATACTTTGCCAGCCAGTGCTAGGACACCAGATTCAGGGAACTGCTATATTGGCAAGTGAATTTTACCCCAGAACAAAATATATGTTTTGGCGTACACTATTATACTTTGCCAGCCAGTGCTGGGACACCAGATTCAGAGTACTGATATTTTGGCAATTGAATTTCACCCCAGAACAAAATATATGTTTTGGCGGACACTATTATTCTTTGTCAGCCACTGCTGGGACACCAGATTCAGGGTATTGCTATTTTGGCAATTGAATTTCACCCCAGAAAAAATATATGTTTTGACTGACACTATTATACTTTGCCAACCAGTGCTGGGACACCAGATTCAGGGTACTGCTATTTTGGCAAGTAAATTTTACCCCAGAACAAAGTATGTTTTGGCGGACACTATTATACTTTGCCAGCCAGTGCTGGGACACCAGATTCAGGGTATTGCTATTTTGGCAATAGAATTTCACCCCAGAACAAAATGTATGTTTTAACGGACACTATTATACTTTGCCAGCCAGTGCTGGGACACCAGATTCAGGGTACTGCTATTTTGGCAAGTAAGTTTTACCCCAGAACAAAGTATATGTTTTGGCGGACACTATTATACTTTGCCAACCAGTGCTAGGACAACAGATTCAGGGTATTGCTATATTGGAAATTAAATTTCACCCCAGAACAAAATATTTGTTTTGGCGGACACTATTATTCTTTGCCAGCCAGTGCTGGGACACCAGATTCAGGGTATTGCTATTTTGGCAATTGAATTTCAACCCAGACCAAAATAAATGTTTTGGCTGACACTATTATACTTTGCCAGCCAGTGCTGGGACACCAGATTCAGGGTATTGCTATTTTGGCAATTGAATTTCACCCCAGAACAAAATGTATGTTTTAACGGACACTATTATACTTTGCCAGCCAGTGCTGGGACACCAGATTCAGGGTACTGCTATTTTGGCAAGTAAGTTTTTCCCAGAACAAAGTATATGTTTTGGCGGACACTATTATACTTTGCCAACCAGTGCTGGGACAACAGATTCAGGGTATTGCTATATTGGAAATTAAATTTCACCCCAGAACAAAATATTTGTTTTGGCGGACACTATTATTCTTTGCCAGCCATTGCTGGGACACCAGATTCAGGCTATTGCTATTTTGGCAATTGAATTTCACCCCAGAACAATATATATGTTTTGGCGTACACTATTATACTTTGCCAGCCAGTGCTGGGACACCAGATTCAGGGTACTGCTATATTGGCAAGTGAATTTTACCACAGAACAAAATATATGTTTTGGCGGACACTATTATACTTTGCCAGCCAGTGCTGGGACACCAGATTCAGGGTATTGCTATTTTGGCAATTTAATTTCACCCCAGAACAATATATATGTTTTGGCGTACACTATTATACTTTGCCAGCCAGTGCTGGGACACCAGATTCAGGGAACTGCTATATTGGCAAGTGAATTTTACCCCAGAACAAAATATATGTTTTGGCGTACACTATTATACTTTGCCAGCCAGTGCTGGGACACCAGATTCAGAGTACTGATATTTTGGCAATTGAATTTCACCCCAGAACAAAATATATGTTTTGGCGGACACTATTATTCTTTGTCAGCCACTGCTGGGACACCAGATTCAGGGTATTGCTATTTTGGCAATTGAATTTCACCCCAGAAAAAATATATGTTTTGACTGACACTATTATACTTTGCCAGCCAGTGCTGGGACACCAGATTCAGGGTACTGCTATTTTGGCAAGTAAATTTTACCCCAGAACAAAGTATGTTTTGGCGGACACTATTATACTTTGCCAGCCAGTGCTGGGACACCAGATTCAGGGTATTGCTATTTTGGCAATAGAATTTCACCCCAGAACAAAATGTATGTTTTAACGGACACTATTATACTTTGCCAGCCAGTGCTGGGACACCAGATTCAGGGTACTGCTATTTTGGCAAGTAAGTTTTACCCCAGAACAAAGTATATGTTTTGGCGGACACTATTATACTTTGCCAACCAGTGCTGGGACAACAGATTCAGGGTATTGCTATATTGGAAATTAAATTTCACCCCAGAACAAAATATTTGTTTTGGCGGACACTATTATTCTTTGCCAGCCAGTGCTGGGACACCAGATTCAGGGTATTGCTATTTTGGCAATTGAATTTCAACCCAGACCAAAATAAATGTTTTGGCTGACACTATTATACTTTGCCAGCCAGTGCTGGGACACCAGATTCAGGGTATTGCTATTTTGGCAATTGAATTTCACCCCAGAACAAAATGTATGTTTTAACGGACACTATTATACTTTGCCAGCCAGTGCTGGGACACCAGATTCAGGGTACTGCTATTTTGGCAAGTAAGTTTTTCCCCAGAACAAAGTATATGTTTTGGCGGACACTATTATACTTTGCCAACCAGTGCTGGGACAACAGATTCAGGGTATTGCTATATTGGAAATTAAATTTCACCCCAGAACAAAATATTTGTTTTGGCGGACACTATTATTCTTTGCCAGCCATTGCTGGGACACCAGATTCAGGCTATTGCTATTTTGGCAATTGAATTTCACCCCAGAACAATATATATGTTTTGGCGTACACTATTATACTTTGCCAGCCAGTGCTGGGACACCAGATTCAGGGTACTGCTATATTGGCAAGTGAATTTTACCACAGAACAAAATATATGTTTTGGCGGACACTATTATACTTTGCCAGCCAGTGCTGGGACACCAGATTCAGGGTATTGCTATTTTGGCAATTGAATTTCACCACAGAACAAAATATACGTTTTGGCAGACACTAATATACTTTCCCAGCCACTGCTGGGACAGCAGATTCAGGGCATTGCTATTTTGGCAATTGTATTTCAACCAAGAACCAAATATATGTTTTAGCGGACACTATTATACTTTGCCAGCCACTGCTGGTACACCAGATTCAGGGTATTGCTATTTTGGCAATTGAATTTTGCCCCAGAACAAAATATATGTTTTGGCGGACACTATTCTACTTTGCCAGCCACTGCCGAGATACCAGATTCAGGGTATTGCTATTTTGGCAATTGAATTTCACCCCAGAACAAAATATATGTTTTGGTTGACACTATTATACTTTGCCAGCCAGTGTTGGGACACCAGATTCAGGGAATTGCTATTTTGGCAATTAAATTTCACCCTAGAACAAAATATATGTTTTGGCGGATACTATTATACTTTGTCAGCCAGTGCTCGGACACCAGATTCAGGGTATTGCTATTTTGGCAATTGTATTTCACCCCAGAACCAAATATATGTTTTAGCGGACACTATTATACTTTGCCAGCCACTGTTGGTACACCAGATACAGGGTATTACAATTTTGGCAATTGAATTTTGCCCCAGAACAAAATATATGTTTTGGCGGACACTATTCTACTTTGCCAGCCACTGCCGAGACACCAGATTCAGGGTATTGCTATTTTGGCAATTGAATTTCACCCCAGAACAAAATATATGTTTTGGCGGACACTATTATACTTTGCCAGCCAGTGCTGGGACACCAGATTCAGGGAATTGCTATTTTGGCAATTAAATTTCACCCCAGAACAAAATATATGTTTTGGCGGACACTATTATACATTGTCAGCCAGTGCTGGTACACCAGATTAAGGGTATTGCTATTCTGGCAATTGAATTTAAACACCAGAACAAAATAGATGTTTTGGCGGACACTATTATACTTTGCCAGCCAGTGCTGGGACACCAGATTCAGGGTACTGCTATATTGGCAAGTGAATTTTACCCCAGAACAAAATATATGTTTTGGCGGACACTATTATACTTTGCCAGCCAGTGCTGGGACACCAGATTCAGGGTATTGCTATTTTAGCAATTGAATTTCAACCCAGAACAAAATATATGTTTTTGCAGACACTAATATACTTTGCCAGCCAGTGCTGGGACACCAGATTCAGGGTATTGCTATTTTGGCAATTGAATTTAACCCCAGAACAAAATATATGTTTTGGCGGACACTAATATACTTTGCCAACCACTGCTGGAACAGCAGATTCAGGGCATTGCTATTTTGGCAATTGAATTTCACCCCAGAACAAAATATATGTTTTGGCGGACACTATTCTACTTTGCCAGCCACTGCCGAGATACCAGATTCATGGTATTGCTATTTTGGCAATTGAATTTCACCCCAGAACAAAATATATGTTTAGGCGGACACTATTATACTTTGCCAGCCAGTGCTCGGAAACCAGATTCAGGGAATTGCTATTTTGGCAATTAAATTTCACCCCAGAACACAATATATGTTTTGGCGGACACTATTATACTTTGTCAGCCACTGCTGGGACACCAGATTAAGGGTACTGCTATTTTGGCAAGTAAATTTTACCCCAGAACAAAGTATATGTTTTGGCGGACACTATTATACTTTGCCAGCAAGTGCTGGGACACCAGATTCAGGGTATTGCTATTTTGGAAATTGAATTTCACCCCAGAACAAAATATTTGTTTTGGCGGACACTATTATTCTTTGCCAGCCAGTGCTGGGACACCAGATTCAGGGTATTGCTATTTTGGCAATTGAATTTCACCCCAGAACAAAATATATGTTTTGGCGGACACTATTATACTTTACCAGCCTGTGCTGGGACACCAGATTCAGGGTATTGCTATTTTGGCAATTGAATTTAACCCCAGAACAAAATATATGTCTTGGCGAACACTATTATACTTTGCCAGCCAGTGCTGGGACACCAGATTCAGGGTATTGCTATTTTGGCAATTGAATTTAACCCCAGAACAAAATATATGTTTTGGCGGACACTAATATACTTTGCCAACCACTGCTGGAACAGCAGATTCAGGGCATTGCTATTTTGGCAATTGAATTTCACCCCAGAACAAAATATATGTTTTGGCGGACACTATTCTACTTTGCCAGCCACTGCCGAGATACCAGATTCATGGTATTGCTATTTTGGCAATTGAATTTCACCCCAGAACAAAATATATGTTTTGGCGGACACTATTATACTTTGCCAGCCAGTGCTCGGAAAACAGATTCAGGGAATTGCTATTTTGGCAATTAAATTTCACCCCAGAACAAAATATATGTTTTGGCGGACACTATTATACTTTGTCAGCCAGTGCTCGGAAAACAGATTCAGGGTATTGCTATTCTGGCAATTGAATTTCACCCTAGAACAAAATATATGTTTTGATGGACACTATTATACTTTGCCAGCCAGTGCTGGGACACCAGATTCAGGGTACTGCTATTTTGGCAAGTAAATTTTACCCCAGAACAAAGTATATGTTTTGGCGGACACTATTATACTTTGCCAGCAAGTGCTGGGACACCAGATTCAGGGTATTGCTATTTTGGAAATTGAATTTCACCCCAGAACAAAATATTTGTTTTGGCGGACACTATTATTCTTTGCCAGCCAGTGCTGGGACACCAGATTCAGGGTATTGCTATTTTGGCAATTGAATTTCAACCCAGACCAAAATGAATGTTTTGGCTCACACTATTATACTTTGCCAGCCAGTGCTGGGACACCAGATTCAGGGAATTGCTATTTTGGCAATTGAATTTCAACCCAGAACAAAATATATGTTTTGGCAGACACTAATATACTTTCCCAGCCACTGCTGGGACAGCAGATTCAGGGCATTGCTATTTTGGCAATTGAATTTCACCCAAGAACAAAATGTATGTTTTAACGGACACTATTATACTTTGCCAGCCAGTGCTGGGACACCAGATTCAGGGTACTGCTATTTTGGGAAGTAAATTTTACCCCAGAACAAAGTATATGTTTTGGCGGACACTATTATACTTTGCCAACCAGTGCTGGGACAACAGATTCAGGGTATTGCTATATTGGAAATTAAATTTCACCCCAGAACAAAATATTTGTTTTGGCGGACACTATTATTCTTTGCCAGCCAGTGCTGGGACACCAGATTCAGGCTATTGCTATTTTGGCAATTGAATTTCACCCCAGAACAATATATATGTTTTGGCGTACACTATTATACTTTGCCAGCCAGTGCTGGGACACCAGATTCAGGGTACTGCTATATTGGCAAGTGAATTTTACCCCAGAACAAAATATATGTTTTGGCGGACACTATTATACTTTGCCAGCCAGTGCTGGGACACCAGATTCAGGGTATTGCTATTTTGGCAATTGAATTTCACCCCAGAACAAAATATATGTTTTGGCGGACACTAATATACTTTGCCAGCCACTGCTGGGACAGCAGATTCAGGACATTTCTATTTTGGCAATTGAATTTCACCCCAGAACAAAATATATGTTTTGGCGGACACTATTATTCTTTGTCAGGCACTGATGGGACACCAGATTAAGGGTACTGCTATATTGGCAAGTGAATTTTACCCCAGAACAAAAAATATGTTTTGGCGGACACTATTATACTTTGCCAGCCAGTGCTGGGACACCAGATTCAGGGTATTGCTATTTTGGCAATTGAATTTTACCCCAGAACAAAATATAAGTTTTGGCAGACACTATTATACTTTGCCAGCCAGTGCTGGGACACCAGATTCAGGGTATTGCTATTTTGGCAATTGAATTTAACCCCAGAACAAAATATATGTTTTGGCAGACACTATTCTACTTTGCCAGCCACTGCCGAGATACCAGATTCAGGATATTGCTATATTGGCAATTGTATTTCACCCCAGAACCAAATATATGTTTTAGCAGACACTATTATACTTTGCCAGCCACTGCGGGTACACCAGATTCAGGGTATTGCTATTTTGGCAATTGAATTTTGCCCCAGAACAAAATATATGTTTTGGCGGACACTATTCTACTTTGCCAGCCACTGCCGAGATACCAGATTCAGGGTATTGCTATTTTGGCAATTGAATTTCACCCCTAAACAAAATATATGTTTTGGCGGACACTAGTATACTTTGCCAGCCAGTGCTGGGACAACAGATTCAGGGAATTGCTATTTTGGCAATTAAATTTTACCCCAGAACAAAATATATGTTTTGGCGGACACTATTATACTTTGTCAGCCAATGCTCGGACACCAGATTCAGGGTATTGCTATTCTGGCAATTGAATTTCATCCCAGAACAAAATATATGTTTTGATGGACACTATTATACTTTGCCAGCCAGTGCTGGGACACCAGATTTAGGGTACTGCTATTTTGGCAAGTAAATTTTACCCCAGAACAAAGTATATGTTTTGGCGGACACTATTATACTTTGCCAGCCAGTGCTGGGACACCAGATTCAGGGTACTGCTATTTTGGCAAGTAAATTTTACCCCAGAACAAAGTATATGTTTTGGCGGACACTATTATACTTTGCCAGCCAGTGCTGGGACACCAGATTAAGAGTATTGCTATTCTGGCAATTGAATTTCACCCCAGAACAAAATATATGTTTTGGCGGACACTATTATACTTTGCCAGCCAGTGCTGGGACACCAGATTCAGGGTACTGCTATTTTGGCAAGTAAATTTTACCCCAGAACAAAGTATGTGTTTTGGCGGACACTAATATACTTTGCCAGCCACTGCTGGGACAGCAGATTCAGGACATTTCTATTTTGGCAATTGAATTTACCCCAGAACAAAATGTATGTTTTAACGGACACTATTATACTTTGACAGCCATTGCTGGGACACCAGATTCAGGGTACTGCTATTTTGGCAAGTAAATTTTACCCCAGAACAAAGTATATGTTTTGGCGGACACTATTATACTTTGCCAACCAGTGCTGGGACACCAGATTCAGGGTATTGCTATATTGGAAATAAAATTTCACCCCAGAACAAAATATTTGTTTTGGCGGACACTATTATTCTTTGCCAGCCAGTGCTGGGACACCAGATTCAGGCTATTGCTATTTTGGCAATTTAATTTCACCCCAGAACAATATATATGTTTTGGCGTACACTATTATACTTTGCCAGCCAGTGCTAGGACACCAGATTCAGGGAACTGCTATATTGGCAAGTGAATTTTACCCCAGAACAAAATATATGTTTTGGCGTACACTATTATACTTTGCCAGCCAGTGCTGGGACACCAGATTCAGAGTACTGATATTTTGGCAATTGAATTTCACCCCAGAACAAAATATATGTTTTGGCGGACACTATTATTCTTTGTCAGCCACTGCTGGGACACCAGATTCAGGGTATTGCTATTTTGGCAATTGAATTTCACCCCAGAAAAAATATATGTTTTGACTGACACTATTATACTTTGCCAACCAGTGCTGGGACACCAGATTCAGGGTACTGCTATTTTGGCAAGTAAATTTTACCCCAGAACAAAGTATGTTTTGGCGGACACTATTATACTTTGCCAGCCAGTGCTGGGACACCAGATTCAGGGTATTGCTATTTTGGCAATAGAATTTCACCCCAGAACAAAATGTATGTTTTAACGGACACTATTATACTTTGCCAGCCAGTGCTGGGACACCAGATTCAGGGTACTGCTATTTTGGCAAGTAAGTTTTACCCCAGAACAAAGTATATGTTTTGGCGGACACTATTATACTTTGCCAACCAGTGCTGGGACAACAGATTCAGGGTATTGCTATATTGGAAATTAAATTTCACCCCAGAACAAAATATTTGTTTTGGCGGACACTATTATTCTTTGCCAGCCAGTGCTGGGACACCAGATTCAGGGTATTGCTATTTTGGCAATTGAATTTCAACCCAGACCAAAATAAATGTTTTGGCTGACACTATTATACTTTGCCAGCCAGTGCTGGGACACCAGATTCAGGGTATTGCTATTTTGGCAATTGAATTTCACCCCAGAACAAAATGTATGTTTTAACGGACACTATTATACTTTGCCAGCCAGTGCTGGGACACCAGATTCAGGGTACTGCTATTTTGGCAAGTAAGTTTTTCCCCAGAACAAAGTATATGTTTTGGCGGACACTATTATACTTTGCCAACCAGTGCTGGGACAACAGATTCAGGGTATTGCTATATTGGAAATTAAATTTCACCCCAGAACAAAATATTTGTTTTGGCGGACACTATTATTCTTTGCCAGCCATTGCTGGGACACCAGATTCAGGCTATTGCTATTTTGGCAATTGAATTTCACCCCAGAACAATATATATGTTTTGGCGTACACTATTATACTTTGCCAGCCAGTGCTGGGACACCAGATTCAGGGTACTGCTATATTGGCAAGTGAATTTTACCACAGAACAAAATATATGTTTTGGCGGACACTATTATACTTTGCCAGCCAGTGCTGGGACACCAGATTCAGGGTATTGCTATTTTGGCAATTGAATTTCACCACAGAACAAAATATACGTTTTGGCAGACACTAATATACTTTCCCAGCCACTGCTGGGACAGCAGATTCAGGGCATTGCTATTTTGGCAATTGTATTTCAACCAAGAACCAAATATATGTTTTAGCGGACACTATTATACTTTGCCAGCCACTGCTGGTACACCAGATTCAGGGTATTGCTATTTTGGCAATTGAATTTTGCCCCAGAACAAAATATATGTTTTGGCGGACACTATTCTACTTTGCCAGCCACTGCCGAGATACCAGATTCAGGGTATTGCTATTTTGGCAATTGAATTTCACCCCAGAACAAAATATATGTTTTGGTTGACACTATTATACTTTGCCAGCCAGTGTTGGGACACCAGATTCAGGGAATTGCTATTTTGGCAATTAAATTTCACCCTAGAACAAAATATATGTTTTGGCGGATACTATTATACTTTGTCAGCCAGTGCTCGGACACCAGATTCAGGGTATTGCTATTTTGGCAATTGTATTTCACCCCAGAACCAAATATATGTTTTAGCGGACACTATTATACTTTGCCAGCCACTGTTGGTACACCAGATACAGGGTATTACAATTTTGGCAATTGAATTTTGCCCCAGAACAAAATATATGTTTTGGCGGACACTATTCTACTTTGCCAGCCACTGCCGAGACACCAGATTCAGGGTATTGCTATTTTGGCAATTGAATTTCACCCCAGAACAAAATATATGTTTTGGCGGACACTATTATACTTTGCCAGCCAGTGCTGGGACACCAGATTCAGGGAATTGCTATTTTGGCAATTAAATTTCACCCCAGAACAAAATATATGTTTTGGCGGACACTATTATACATTGTCAGCCAGTGCTGGTACACCAGATTAAGGGTATTGCTATTCTGGCAATTGAATTTAAACACCAGAACAAAATAGATGTTTTGGCGGACACTATTATACTTTGCCAGCCAGTGCTGGGACACCAGATTCAGGGTACTGCTATATTGGCAAGTGAATTTTACCCCAGAACAAAATATATGTTTTGGCGGACACTATTATACTTTGCCAGCCAGTGCTGGGACACCAGATTCAGGGTATTGCTATTTTAGCAATTGAATTTCAACCCAGAACAAAATATATGTTTTTGCAGACACTAATATACTTTGCCAGCCAGTGCTGGGACACCAGATTCAGGGTATTGCTATTTTGGCAATTGAATTTAACCCCAGAACAAAATATATGTTTTGGCGGACACTAATATACTTTGCCAACCACTGCTGGAACAGCAGATTCAGGGCATTGCTATTTTGGCAATTGAATTTCACCCCAGAACAAAATATATGTTTTGGCGGACACTATTCTACTTTGCCAGCCACTGCCGAGATACCAGATTCATGGTATTGCTATTTTGGCAATTGAATTTCACCCCAGAACAAAATATATGTTTTGGCGGACACTATTATACTTTGCCAGCCAGTGCTCGGAAACCAGATTCAGGGAATTGCTATTTTGGCAATTAAATTTCACCCCAGAACAAAATATATGTTTTGGCGGACACTATTATACTTTGTCAGCCAGTGCTCGGAAAACAGATTCAGGGTATTGCTATTCTGGCAATTGAATTTCACCCTAGAACAAAATATATGTTTTGATGGACACTATTATACTTTGCCAGCCAGTGCTGGGACACCAGATTCAGGGTACTGCTATTTTGGCAAGTAAATTTTACCCCAGAACAAAGTATATGTTTTGGCGGACACTATTATACTTTGCCAGCAAGTGCTGGGACACCAGATTCAGGGTATTGCTATTTTGGAAATTGAATTTCACCCCAGAACAAAATATTTGTTTTGGCGGACACTATTATTCTTTGCCAGCCAGTGCTGGGACACCAGATTCAGGGTATTGCTATTTTGGCAATTGAATTTCACCCCAGAACAAAATATATGTTTTGGCGGACACTATTATACTTTACCAGCCTGTGCTGGGACACCAGATTCAGGGTATTGCTATTTTGGCAATTGAATTTAACCCCAGAACAAAATATATGTCTTGGCGAACACTATTATACTTTGCCAGCCAGTGCTGGGACACCAGATTCAGGGTATTGCTATTTTGGCAATTGAATTTAACCCCAGAACAAAATATATGTTTTGGCGGACACTAATATACTTTGCCAACCACTGCTGGAACAGCAGATTCAGGGCATTGCTATTTTGGCAATTGAATTTCACCCCAGAACAAAATATATGTTTTGGCGGACACTATTCTACTTTGCCAGCCACTGCCGAGATACCAGATTCATGGTATTGCTATTTTGGCAATTGAATTTCACCCCAGAACAAAATATATGTTTTGGCGGACACTATTATACTTTGCCAGCCAGTGCTCGGAAACCAGATTCAGGGAATTGCTATTTTGGCAATTAAATTTCACCCCAGAACAAAATATATGTTTTGGCGGACACTATTATACTTTGTCAGCCAGTGCTCGGAAAACAGATTCAGGGTATTGCTATTCTGGCAATTGAATTTCACCCTAGAACAAAATATATGTTTTGATGGACACTATTATACTTTGCCAGCCAGTGCTGGGACACCAGATTCAGGGTACTGCTATTTTGGCAAGTAAATTTTACCCCAGAACAAAGTATATGTTTTGGCGGACACTATTATACTTTGCCAGCAAGTGCTGGGACACCAGATTCAGGGTATTGCTATTTTGGAAATTGAATTTCACCCCAGAACAAAATATTTGTTTTGGCGGACACTATTATTCTTTGCCAGCCAGTGCTGGGACACCAGATTCAGGGTATTGCTATTTTGGCAATTGAATTTCAACCCAGACCAAAATAAATGTTTTGGCTGACACTATTATACTTTGCCAGCCAGTGCTGGGACACCAGATTCAGGGTATTGCTATTTTGGCAATTGAATTTCAACCCAGAACAAAATATATGTTTTGGCAGACACTAATATACTTTCCCAGCCACTGCTGGGACAGCAGATTCAGGGCATTGCTATTTTGGCAATTGAATTTCACCCAAGAACAAAATGTATGTTTTAACGGACACTATTATACTTTGCCATCCAGTGCTGGGACACCAGATTCAGGGTACTGCTATTTTGGGAAGTAAATTTTACCCCAGAACAAAGTATATGTTTTGGCGGACACTATTATACTTTGCCAACCAGTGCTGGGACAACAGATTCAGGGTATTGCTATATTGGAAATTAAATTTCACCCCAGAACAAAATATTTGTTTTGGCGGACACTATTATTCTTTGCCAGCCAGTGCTGGGACACCAGATTCAGGCTATTGCTATTTTGGCAATTGAATTTCACCCCAGAACAATATATATGTTTTGGCGTACACTATTATACTTTGCCAGCCAGTGCTGGGACACCAGATTCAGAGTACTGATATTTTGGCAATTGAATTTCACCCCAGAACAAAATATATGTTTTGGCGGACACTATTATACTTTGCCAGCCAGTGCTGGGACACCAGATTCAGGGTATTGCTATTTTGGCAATTGAATTTCACCCCAGAACAAAATATATGTTTTGGCAGACACTAATATACTTTCCCAGCCACTGCTGGGACAGCAGATTCAGGGCATTGCTATTTTGGCAATTGAATTTCACCCAAGAACCAAATATATGTTTTAGCGGACACTATTATACTTTGCCAGCCACTGCTGGTACACCAGATTCAGGGTATTGCTATTTTGGCAATTGAATTTTGCCCCAGAACAAAATATATGTTTTGGCGGACACTATTCTACTTTGCCAGCCACTGCCGAGACACCAGATTCAGGGTATTGCTATTTTGGCAATTGAATTTCACCCCAGAACAAAATATATGTTTTGGCGGACACTATTATACTTTGCCAGCCAGTGCTGGAACACCAGATTCAGGGAATTGCTATTTTGGCAATTAAATTTCACCCCAGAACAAAATATATGTTTTGGCGGACACTATTATACTTTGCCAGCCAGGGCTGGGACACCAGATTCAGGGTATTGCTATTTTGGCAATTGAATTTACCCCAGAACAAAATATATATTTTGGCGGACACTATTATACTTTGCCAGCCAGTGCTGGGACAGCAGATTCAGGGTATTGCTATTTTGGCAATTGAATTTAACCCCAGAAAAAATATATGTTTTGGCGGACACTATTATACTTTGCCAGCCAGTGCTGGGACACCAGATTCAGGGTATTGCTATTTTGACAATTGAATTTTGCCCCAGAACAAAATATATGTTTTGGCGGACACTATTCTACTTTGTCAGCCACTGCCGAGACACCAGATTCAGGGTATTGCTATTTTGGCAATTGAATTTCACCCCAGAACAAAATATATGTTTTGGCGGACACTATTATACTTTGCCAGCCAGTGCTGGGACACCAGATTCAGGGTATTGCTATTTTGGCAATTGAATTTTACCCCAGAACAAAATATATGTTTTGGCAGACACTATTATACTTTGCCAGCCAGTGCTGGGACACCAGATTCAGGGTATTGCTATTTTGGCAATTGAATTTAACCCCAAAACAAAATATATATTTTGGCGGACACTAATATACTTTGCCAGCCACTGCTGGAACAGCAGATTCAGGACATTGCTATTTTGGCAATTGAATTTCACCCCAGAACAAAATATATGTTTTGGCGGACACTATTATTCTTTGCCAGCCAGTGCTGGGACACCAGATTCAGGGTATTGCTATTTTGGCAATTGAATTTCAACCCAGACCAAAATAAATGTTTTGGCTGACACTATTATACTTTGCCAGCCAGTGCTGGGACACCAGATTCAGGGTATTGCTATTTTGGCAATTGAATTTCACCCCAGAACAAAATGTATGTTTTAACGGACACTATTATACTTTGCCAGCCAGTGCTGGGACACCAGATTCAGGGTACTGCTATTTTGGCAAGTAAGTTTTTCCCCAGAACAAAGTATATGTTTTGGCGGACACTATTATACTTTGCCAACCAGTGCTGGGACAACAGATTCAGGGTATTGCTATATTGAAATTAAATTTCACCCCAGAACAAAATATTTGTTTTGGCGGACACTATTATTCTTTGCCAGCCATTGCTGGGACACCAGATTCAGGCTATTGCTATTTTGGCAATTGAATTTCACCCCAGAACAATATATATGTTTTGGAGTACACTATTATACTTTGCCAGCCAGTGCTGGGACACCAGATTCAGGGTACTGCTATATTGGCAAGTGAATTTTACCACAGAACAAAATATATGTTTTGGCGGACACTATTATACTTTGCCAGCCAGTGCTGGGACACCAGATTCAGGGTATTGCTATTTTGGCAATTGAATTTCACCACAGAACAAAATATACGTTTTGGCAGACACTAATATACTTTCCCAGCCACTGCTGGGACAGCAGATTCAGGGCATTGCTATTTTGGCAATTGTATTTCAACCAAGAACCAAATATATGTTTTAGCGGACACTATTATACTTTGCCAGCCACTGCTGGTACACCAGATTCAGGGTATTGCTATTTTGGCAATTGAATTTTGCCCCAGAACAAAATATATGTTTTGGCGGACACTATTCTACTTTGCCAGCCACTGCCGAGATACCAGATTCAGGGTATTGCTATTTTGGCAATTGAATTTCACCCCAGAACAAAATATATGTTTTGGTTGACACTATTATACTTTGCCAGCCAGTGTTGGGACACCAGATTCAGGGAATTGCTATTTTGGCAATTAAATTTCACCCTAGAACAAAATATATGTTTTGGCGGATACTATTATACTTTGTCAGCCAGTGCTCGGACACCAGATTCAGGGTATTGCTATTTTGGCAATTGTATTTCACCCCAGAACCAAATATATGTTTTAGCGGACACTATTATACTTTGCCAGCCACTGTTGGTACACCAGATACAGGGTATTACAATTTTGGCAATTGAATTTTGCCCCAGAACAAAATATATGTTTTGGCGGACACTATTCTACTTTGCCAGCCACTGCCGAGACACCAGATTCAGGGTATTGCTATTTTGGCAATTGAATTTCACCCCAGAACAAAATATATGTTTTGGCGGACACTATTATACTTTGCCAGCCAGTGCTGGGACACCAGATTCAGGGAATTGCTATTTTGGCAATAAAATTTCACCCCAGAACAAAATATATGTTTTGGCGGACACTATTATACATTGTCAGCCAGTGCTGGTACACCAGATTAAGGGTATTGCTATTCTGGCAATTGAATTTAAACACCAGAACAAAATAGATGTTTTGGCGGACACTATTATACTTTGCCAGCCAGTGCTGGGACACCAGATTCAGGGTACTGCTATATTGGCAAGTGAATTTTACCCCAGAACAAAATATATGTTTTGGCGGACACTATTATACTTTGCCAGCCAGTGCTGGGACACCAGATTCAGGGTATTGCTATTTTAGCAATTGAATTTCAACCCAGAACAAAATATATGTTTTTGCAGACACTAATATACTTTGCCAGCCAGTGCTGGGACACCAGATTCAGGGTATTGCTATTTTGGCAATTGAATTTAACCCCAGAACAAAATATATGTTTTGGCGGACACTAATATACTTTGCCAACCACTGCTGGAACAGCAGATTCAGGGCATTGCTATTTTGGCAATTGAATTTCACCCCAGAACAAAATATATGTTTTGGCGGACACTATTCTACTTTGCCAGCCACTGCCGAGATACCAGATTCATGGTATTGCTATTTTGGCAATTGAATTTCACCCCAGAACAAAATATATGTTTTGGCGGACACTATTATACTTTGCCAGCCAGTGCTCGGAAACCAGATTCAGGGAATTGCTATTTTGGCAATTAAATTTCACCCCAGAACAAAATATATGTTTTGGCGGACACTATTATACTTTGTCAGCCAGTGCTCGGAAAACAGATTCAGGGTATTGCTATTCTGGCAATTGAATTTCACCCTAGAACAAAATATATGTTTTGATGGACACTATTATACTTTGCCAGCCAGTGCTGGGACACCAGATTCAGGGTACTGCTATTTTGGCAAGTAAATTTTACCCCAGAACAAAGTATATGTTTTGGCGGACACTATTATACTTTGCCAGCAAGTGCTGGGACACCAGATTCAGGGTATTGCTATTTTGGAAATTGAATTTCACCCCAGAACAAAATATTTGTTTTGGCGGACACTATTATTCTTTGCCAGCCAGTGCTGGGACACCAGATTCAGGGTATTGCTATTTTGGCAATTGAATTTCACCCCAGAACAAAATATATGTTTTGGCGGACACTATTATACTTTACCAGCCTGTGCTGGGACACCAGATTCAGGGTATTGCTATTTTGGCAATTGAATTTAACCCCAGAACAAAATATATGTCTTGGCGAACACTATTATACTTTGCCAGCCAGTGCTGGGACACCAGATTCAGGGTATTGCTATTTTGGCAATTGAATTTAACCCCAGAACAAAATATATGTTTTGGCGGACACTAATATACTTTGCCAACCACTGCTGGAACAGCAGATTCAGGGCATTGCTATTTTGGCAATTGAATTTCACCCCAGAACAAAATATATGTTTTGGCGGACACTATTCTACTTTGCCAGCCACTGCCGAGATACCAGATTCATGGTATTGCTATTTTGGCAATTGAATTTCACCCCAGAACAAAATATATGTTTTGGCGGACACTATTATACTTTGCCAGCCAGTGCTCGGAAACCAGATTCAGGGAATTGCTATTTTGGCAATTAAATTTCACCCCAGAACAAAATATATGTTTTGGCGGACACTATTATACTTTGTCAGCCAGTGCTGGTACACCAGATTAAGGGTATTGCTATTCTGGCAATTGAATTTAAACACCAGAACAAAATAGATGTTTTTTCGGACACTATTATACTTTGCCAGCCAGTGCTGGGACACCAGATTCAGGGTACTGCTATATTGGCAAGTGAATTTTACCCCAGAACAAAATATATGTTTTGGCGGACACTATTATACTTTGCCAGCCAGTGCTGGGACACCAGATTCAGGGTATTGCTATTTTAGCAATTGAATTTCAACCCAGAACAAAATATATGTTTTGGCAGACACTAATATACTTTGCCAGCCAGTGCTGGGACACCAGATTCAGGGTATTGCTATTTTGGCAATTGAATTTAACCCCAGAACAAAATATATGTTTTGGCGGACACTAATATACTTTGCCAACCACTGCTGGAACAGCAGATTCAGGGCATTGCTATTTTGGCAATTGAATTTCACCCCAGAACAAAATATATGTTTTGGCGGACACTATTCTACTTTGCCAGCCACTGCCGAGATACCAGATTCATGGTATTGCTATTTTGGCAATTGAATTTCACCCCAGAACAAAATATATGTTTTGGCGGACACTATTATACTTTGCCAGCCAGTGCTCGGAAACCAGATTCAGGGAATTGCTATTTTGGCAATTAAATTTCACCCCAGAACAAAATATATGTTTTGGCGGACACTATTATACTTTGTCAGCCAGTGCTCGGAAAACAGATTCAGGGTATTGCTATTCTGGCAATTGAATTTCACCCTAGAACAAAATATATGTTTTGATGGACACTATTATACTTTGCCAGCCAGTGCTGGGACACCAGATTCAGGGTACTGCTATTTTGGCAAGTAAATTTTACCCCAGAACAAAGTATATGTTTTGGCGGACACTATTATACTTTGCCAGCAAGTGCTGGGACACCAGATTCAGGGTATTGCTATTTTGGAAATTGAATTTCACCCCAGAACAAAATATTTGTTTTGGCGGACACTATTATTCTTTGCCAGCCAGTGCTGGGACACCAGATTCAGGGTATTGCTATTTTGGCAATTGAATTTCACCCCAGAACAAAATATATGTTTTGGCGGACACTATTATACTTTACCAGCCTGTGCTGGGACACCAGATTCAGGGTATTGCTATTTTGGCAATTGAATTTAACCCCAGAACAAAATATATGTCTTGGCGAACACTATTATACTTTGCCAGCCAGTGCTGGGACACCAGATTCAGGGTATTGCTATTTTGGCAATTGAATTTAACCCCAGAACAAAATATATGTTTTGGCGGACACTAATATACTTTGCCAACCACTGCTGGAACAGCAGATTCAGGGCATTGCTATTTTGGCAATTGAATTTCACCCCAGAACAAAATATATGTTTTGGCGGACACTATTCTACTTTGCCAGCCACTGCCGAGATACCAGATTCATGGTATTGCTATTTTGGCAATTGAATTTCACCCCAGAACAAAATATATGTTTTGGCGGACACTATTATACTTTGCCAGCCAGTGCTCGGAAACCAGATTCAGGGAATTGCTATTTTGGCAATTAAATTTCACCCCAGAACAAAATATATGTTTTGGCGGACACTATTATACTTTGTCAGCCAGTGCTCGGAAAACAGATTCAGGGTATTGCTATTCTGGCAATTGAATTTCACCCTAGAACAAAATATATGTTTTGATGGACACTATTATACTTTGCCAGCCAGTGCTGGGACACCAGATTCAGGGTACTGCTATTTTGGCAAGTAAATTTTACCCCAGAACAAAGTATATGTTTTGGCGGACACTATTATACTTTGCCAGCAAGTGCTGGGACACCAGATTCAGGGTATTGCTATTTTGGAAATTGAATTTCACCCCAGAACAAAATATTTGTTTTGGCGGACACTATTATTCTTTGCCAGCCAGTGCTGGGACACCAGATTCAGGGTATTGCTATTTTGGCAATTGAATTTCAACCCAGACCAAAATAAATGTTTTGGCTGACACTATTATACTTTGCCAGCCAGTGCTGGGACACCAGATTCAGGGTATTGCTATTTTGGCAATTGAATTTCAACCCAGAACAAAATATATGTTTTGGCAGACACTAATATACTTTCCCAGCCACTGCTGGGACAGCAGATTCAGGGCATTGCTATTTTGGCAATTGAATTTCACCCAAGAACAAAATGTATGTTTTTACGGACACTATTATACTTTGCCAGCCAGTGCTGGGACACCAGATTTAGGGTACTGCTATTTTGGGAAGTAAATTTTACCCCAGAACAAAGTATATGTTTTGGCGGACACTATTATACTTTGCCAACCAGTGCTGGGACAACAGATTCAGGGTATTGCTATATTGGAAATTAAATTTCACCCCAGAACAAAATATTTGTTTTGGCGGACACTATTATTCTTTGCCAGCCAGTGCTGGGACACCAGATTCAGGCTATTGCTATTTTGGCAATTGAATTTCACCCCAGAACAATATATATGTTTTGGCGTACACTATTATACTTTGCCAGCCAGTGCTGGGACACCAGATTCAGGGTACTGCTATATTGGCAAGTGAATTTTACCCCAGAACAAAATATATGTTTTGGCGGACACTATTATACTTTGCCAGCCAGTGCTGGGACACCAGATTCAGGGTATTGCTATTTTGGCAATTGAATTTCACCCCAGAACAAAATATATGTTTTGGCAGACACTAATATACTTTCCCAGCCACTGCTGGGACAGCAGATTCAGGGCATTGCTATTTTGGCAATTGAATTTCACCCAAGAACCAAATATATGTTTTAGCGGACACTATTATACTTTGCCAGCCACTGCTGGTACACCAGATTCAGGGTATTGCTATTTTGGCAATTGAATTTTGCCCCAGAACAAAATATATGTTTTGGCGGACACTATTCTACTTTGCCAGCCACTGCCGAGACACCAGATTCAGGGTATTGCTATTTTGGCAATTGAATTTCACCCCAGAACAAAATATATGTTTTGGCGGACACTATTATACTTTGCCAGCCAGTGCTGGAACACCAGATTCAGGGAATTGCTATTTTGGCAATTAAATTTCACCCCAGAACAAAATATATGTTTTGGCGGACACTATTATACTTTGCCAGCCAGGGCTGGGACACCAGATTCAGGGTATTGCTATTTTGGCAATTGAATTTACCCCAGAACAAAATATATATTTTGGCGGACACTATTATACTTTGCCAGCCAGTGCTGGGACAGCAGATTCAGGGTATTGCTATTTTGGCAATTGAATTTAACCCCAGAAAAAAATATATGTTTTGGCGGACACTATTATACTTTGCCAGCCAGTGCTGGGACACCAGATTCAGGGTATTGCTATTTTGACAATTGAATTTTGCCCCAGAACAAAATATATGTTTTGGCGGACACTATTCTACTTTGTCAGCCACTGCCGAGACACCAGATTCAGGGTATTGCTATTTTGGCAATTGAATTTCACCCCAGAACAAAATATATGTTTTGGCGGACACTATTATACTTTGCCAGCCAGTGCTGGGACACCAGATTCAGGGTATTGCTATTTTGGCAATTGAATTTTACCCCAGAACAAAATATATGTTTTGGCAGACACTATTATACTTTGCCAGCCAGTGCTGGGACACCAGATTAAGGGTATTGCTATTTTGACAATTGAATTTAACCCCAAAACAAAATATATATTTTGGCGGACACTAATATACTTTGCCAGCCACTGCTGGAACAGCAGATTCAGGACATTGCTATTTTGGCAATTGAATTTCACCCCAGAACAAAATATATGTTTTGGCGGACACTATTCTACTTTTCCAGCCACTGCCGAGATACCAGATTCAGGGTATTGCTATTTTGGCAATTGTATTTCACCCCAGAACCAAATATATGTTTTAGCAGACACTATTATACTTTGCCAGCCACTGCTGGTACATCAGATTCAGGGTATAGCTATTTTGGCAATTGAATTTTGCCCCAGAACAAAATATATGTTTTGGCGGACACTATTCTACTTTGCCAGCCACTGCCGAGATACCAGATTCAGGGTATTGCTATTTTGGCAATTGAATTTCACCCCAGAACAAAATATATGTTTTGGTTGACACTATTATACTTTGCCAGCCAGTGTTGGGACACCAGATTCAGGGAATTGCTATTTTGGCAATTAAATTTCACCCTAGAACAAAATATATGTTTTGGCGGATACTATTATACTTTGTCAGCCAGTGCTCGGACACCAGATTCAGGGTATTGCTATTTTGGCAATTGTATTTCACCCCAGAACCAAATATATGTTTTAGCGGACACTATTATACTTTGCCAGCCACTGCTGGTACACCAGATACAGGGTATTACTATTTTGGCAATTGAATTTTGCCCCAGAACAAAATATATGTTTTGGCGGACACTATTCTACTTTGCCATCCACTGCCGAGACACCAGATTCAGGGTATTGCTATTTTGGCAATTGAATTTCACCCCAGAACAAAATATATGTTTTGGCGGACACTATTATACTTTGCCAGCCAGTGCTGGGACACCAGATTCAGGGAATTGCTATTTTGGCAATTAAATTTCACCCCAGAACAAAATATATGTTTTGGCGGACACTATTATACTTTGCCAGCCAGTGCTGGGACACCAGATTCAGGGTATTGCTATTTTGGCAATTGAATTTACCCCAGAACAAAATATATATTTTGGCGGACACTATTATACTTTGCCAGCCAGTGCTGGGACACCAGATTCAGGGTATTGCTATTTTGGCAATTGAATTTAACCCCAGAACAAAATATATGTTTTGGCGGACACTATTATACTTTGCCCGCCAGTGCTGGGACACCAGATTCAGAGTCCTGCTATATTGGCAAGTGAATTTTACCCCAGAACAAAATAAATGTTTTGGCGGACAGTATTATACTTTGCCAGCCAGTGCTGGGACACCAGATTTAGGGTATTGCTATTTTGGCAATAGAATTTCACCCCAGAACAAAATATATGTTTTGGCAGACACTAATATACTTTGCCAGGCAGTGCTGGGACACCAGATTCAGGGTATTGCTATTTTGGCAATTGAATTTCACCCCAGAACAAAATATATGTTTTGGCGGACACTATTATACATTACCAGAAAGTGCTGGGACACCAGATTCAGGGTATTGCTATTTTGGCAATTGAATTTCACCCCAGAACAAAATATATGTTTTGGCGAACACTATTATACTTTGCCAGCCAGTGCTGAGACACCAGATTCAGGGTACTGCTATTTTGGCAAGTAAATTTTACCCCAGAACAAAGTACATGTTTTGGCGGACACTATTATACTTTGCCAGCCAGTGCTGGGACACCAGATTCAGGGTATTGCTATTTTGGCAATTGAATTTAACCCCAGAACAAAATATATATTTTGTCGGACACTATTATACTTTGCCAGCCACTGCTGGGACAGCAGATTCAGGGCATTGCTATTTTGGCAATTGAATTTCACCCCAGAACAAAATATATGTTTTGGCGTACACTATTAATCTTTGTCAGCAACTGCTGGGAAACCAGACTCAGGGTATTGCTATTTTGGCAATTGTATTTCATCCCAGAACCAAATATATGTTTTAGCGGACACTATTATACTTTGCCAGCCAGTGCTGGGACACCAGATTCAGGGTATTGCTATTTTGGCAATTTAATTTAACCCCAGAAAAAAATATATATTTTGTCGGACACTATTATACTTTGCCAGCCAGTGCTGGGACACCAGATTCAGGGAATTTCTATTTTGGCAATTAAATTTGACCCCAGAACAAAATATATGTTTTGGCGGACACTATTATACTTTGTCAGCCAGTGCTGGGACACCAGATTCAGGGTGCTTCTATTTTGGCAAGTAAATTTTACCCCAGAACAAAGTATATGTTTTGGCGGACACTATTATACTTTGCCAGACAGTGCTGGGACACCAGATTCAGAGTATTGCTATTTTGGAAAATGAATTTCACCCCAGAACAAAGTATTTGTTTTGGCGGACACTATTATTCTTTGCCAGCCAGTGCTGGGACACCAGATTCAGGTTATTGCTATTTTGGCAATTGAATTTCACCCCAGAACCAAATATATGTTTTAGCGGACACTATTATTCTTTGCCAGCCAGTGCTGGGAGACAAGATTCAGGGTATTGCTATTTTGGCGATTGAATTTCACCCCAGACCAAAATAAATGTTTTGGCTGACACTATCATACTTTGCCAGCCAGTGCTGGGACACCAGATTCAGGGAATTGCTATTCTGGCAATTGAATTTCACCCCAGAACAAAATGTATGTTTTAACGGACACTATTATACTTTGCTAGCCAGTGCTGGGACACCAGATTCAGGGTACTGCTATTTTGGCAAGTAAATTTTACCCCAGAACAAAGTATATGTTTTGGCGGACACTATTATACTTTGCCAGCCAGTGCTGGGACACCAGATTTAGGGTATTGCTATATTGTAAATTGAATTTCACCTCAGTACAAAATATTTGTTTTGGCGGACACTATTATTCTTTGCCAGCCAGTGCTGGGACACCAGATTCAGGGTATTGCTATTTTGGCAATTGAATTTAACCCCAGAACAATATATATGTTTTGGCGTACACTATTATACTTTGCCAGCCAGTGCTGGGACACCAGATTCAGCGTATTGCTATTTTGGCAATTGAATTTAACCCCAGAACAAAATATATGTTTTGGCGGACACTATTATACTTTGTCAGCCAGTGCTGGGACACCAGATTCAGGGTATTGCTATATTGGCGAGTGAATTTCACCCCAGAACAAAATATATGTTTTGGCGGACACTATTATACTTTGCCAGCCAGTGCTGGGACACCAGATTCAGCGTATTGCTATTTTGGCAATTGAATTTAACGCCAGAACAAAATATATGTTTTGGCGGACACTATTATACTTTACCAGACAGTGCTGGGACACCAGATTCAGGGTATTGCTATTTTGACAATTGAATTTAGCCCCAGAACAAAATATATGTTTTGGCGGACACTATTATACTTTTCCAGCCACTGCTGGGACACCAGATTAAGGGTATTGCTATTTTGGCAATTGAATTTACCCCAGAACAAAATATATGTTTTGGCGGACACTATTATACTTTGCCAGCCAGTGCTGGGACACCAGATTGAGGGTACTGCTATATTGGCAAGTGAATTTTACCCCACAACAAAATATATGTTTTGGCGGACACTATTATACTTTGCCAGCCACTGCTGGGACACCAGATTAAGGGTATTGCTATTTTGGCAATTGAAGTTCACCCCAGAACAAAATATATGTTTTGGCGGACACTATTATACTTTGTCAGCCAGTGCTGGGACACCAGATTAAGAGTATTGCTATTCTGGCAATTGAATTTCACCCCAGAACAAAATATATGTTTTGGCGGACACTATTATACTTTGCCAGCCAGTGCTGGGACACCAGATTCAGGTTACTGCTATTTTGGCAAGTAAATTTTACCCCAGAACAAAGTATATGTTTTGGCGGACACTATTATACTTTGCCAGCCAGTGCTGGTACACCAGATTCAGGGTATTGCTATATTGGAAATTAAATTTCACCCCAGAACAAAATATTTGTTTTGGCGGATACTATTATTCTTTGCCAGCTAGTGCTGGGACACCAGATTCAGGGTATTGCTTTTTGGCAATTGAATTTCACCCCAGAACAATATATATGTTTTGGCGTACACTATTATACTTTACCAGCCAGTGCTGGGACACCAGATTCAGGGTATTGCTATTTTGACAATTGAATTTAACCCCAGAACAAAATAGATGTTTTGGCGGACACTATTATACTTTGCCAGCCAGTGCTGGGACACCAGATTCAGGGTATTGCTATTTTAGCAATTGACTTTCAACCCAGAACAAAATATATGTTTTGGCGGACACTATTATACTTTGCCAGCCAGTGCTGGGACACCAGATTCAGGGTATTGCTATTTTGGCAATTGAATTTAACCCCAGAACAAAATATATGTTTTGGCAGACACTATTATACTTTGCCAGCCAGTGCTGGGACACTAGATTCAGAGTCCTGCTATATTGGCAAGTGAATTTTACCCCAGAACAAAATAAATGGTTTGGCGAACACTATTATACTTTGCCAGCCAGTGCTGGGACACCAGATTTAGGTTATTGCTATTTTGGCAATAGAATTTCACTCCAGAACAAAATATATGTTTTGGCAGACACTAATATACTTTGCCAGCCGGTGCTGGGACACCAGATTCAGGGTATTGCTATTTTGGCAATTGAATTTCACCCCAGAACAAAATATATGTTTTGGCGGACACTATTATACTTTACCAGCCAGTGCTGGGACACCAGATTCAGGGTATTGCTATTTTGGTAATTGAATTTAACCCCAGAACAAAATATATGTTTTGGCGAACACTATTATACTTTGCCAGCCAGTGCTGGGACACCAGATTAAGGGTATTGCTATTTTGGCAATTGAATTTACCCCAGAACAAAATATATATTTTGGCGGACACTATTATACTTTGCCAGCCACTGCTGGGACAGCAGATTCAGGGCATTGCTATTTTGGCAATTGAATTTAACCCCAGAACAAAATATATGTTTTGGCGGACGCTATTATTCTTTGTCAGCCACTGCTGGGACACCAGGTTCAGGGTATTGCTATTTTGGCAATTGTGTATTTCACCCCAGAACCAAATATATGTTTTAGAGGACACTATTATACTTTGCCAGCCACTGCTGGTACACCAGATTCAGGGTATTGCTATTTTGGCAATTGAATTTCACCCCAGAACAAAATATATGTTTTGGCGGACACTATTATACTTTGCCAGCCAGTGCTGGGACACCAGATTCAGGGTATTGCTATTTTGGCAATTGAATTTAACCCCAGAACAAAATATATGTTTTGGCGGACACTATTATACTTTGCCAGCCAGTGCTGGGACACTAGATTCAGAGTCCTGCTATATTGGCAAGTGAATTTTACCCCAGAACAAAATAAATGTTTTGGCAGACACTATTATACTTTGCCAGCCAGTGCTGGGACACCAGATTTAGGGTATTGCTATTTTGGCAATAGAATTTCACCCCAGAACAAAATATATGTTTTGGCAGACACTAATATACTTTGCCAGCCAGTGCTGGGACACCAGATTCAGGGTATTGCTATTTTGGCAATTGAATTTCACCCCAGAACAAAATATATGTTTTGGCGGACACTATTTTACTTTACCAGCCAGTGCTGGGACACCAGATTCAGGGAATTGCTATTTTGGCAATTGAATTTAACCCCAGAACAAAATATATATTTTGGCGAACACTATTATACTTTGCCAGCCACTGCTGGGACACCAGATTCAGGGTATTGCTATTTTGGCAATTGAATTTCACCCAAGAACAAAATATATGTTTTGGCGGACACTATTATTCTTTGTCAGCCACTGCTGGGACACCAGATTCAGGGTATTGCTATTTTGGCAATTGTGTATTTCACCCCAGAACCAAATATATGTTTTAGAGGACACTATTATACTTTGCCAGACACTGCTGGTACACCAGATTCAGGGTATTGCTATTTTGGCAATTGAATTTTGAACCCAGAACAAAATATATGTTTTGGCGGACACTATTAAACTTTGCCAGCCAGTGCTGGGACACCAGATTCAGGGTATTGCTATTTTGGCAATTGAATTTCACCCCAGAACAAAATATATGTTTTGGCGGACACTATTATTCTTTTCCAGCCAGTGCTGGGACACCAGATTCAGAGTCCTGCTATATTGGAAAGTGAATTTTACCCCAGAACAAAATAAATGTTTTGGCGGACACTATTATACTTTGACAGACAGTGCTGGGACACCTGATTCAGGGTATTGCTATTTTGGCAATAGAATTTCACCCCAGAACAAAATATATGTTTTGGCAGACACTAATATACTTTGCCAGCCAGTGCTGGGACACCAGATTCACGGTATTGCTATTTTGGCAATATCTCCTCTGTCTGGGTGCTGGGGCCTAAATAACTGAAAGTGGCTTTCTCCAGTGGTGGGTGATATGACGCATGATTCTCTGCTGTGGGACCTCTCTCCACTGTCTGTGTGCTGTCGACTAAATAACTGAAAGTGGCATTCTCCTGTGGTGGGTGATATGATGCCTTATTCCTTGCTGTGGGACCTCTCTCCTCTGTCTGTGTGCTTGGGCCTAAATAACTGAAAGTGGCCTTCTCCAGTGGTGGGTGATATGATGCATGTTTCTCTGCTGAGGGACCTCTCTCCTCTGTCTGGGTGCTGGGGCCTAAATAACTGAAAGTGGCATTCTACAGTGGTGGGTGATATGACGCCATATTCCTTGCTGTGGGACCTCTCTCCTATGTCTGGGTGCTGGAGACTAAATAACTGAAAGTGGAATTCTCCAGTGGTTGGTGATATCACGCCTTATTCTCTGCTGTGGGACCTTTCTCCTCTGTCTGGGTGCTGGGGCCTAAATAACTCGAAGTGGCCTTCTCCAGTGGTGGGTGATATGACACCTTATTCCTTGCTGTGGGACCTATCTCCTCTGTCTGGGTGCTGGGGCCTAAAAAACTGAAAGTGGCCTTCTCTAGCCGTGGGTGATATGACGCATGATTCTCTGCTGTGGGACCTCTCTCCTCTGTCTGTGTGCTGTTGACTAAATAACTGAAAGTGGCATTTTCCTGTGGTGGGTGATATGAAGCCTTATTCCTTGCTGTGGGACCTCTCTCCTCTGTCTGGGAGCTGGGGACTAAATAACTGAAAGTGGCCATCTCCAGTCGTGGTTGATATGACGCATTATTCCTTGCTGTGGGACCTCTCTCCTCTGTCTGGGTGCTGGGGCCTAAATATCTGAAAGTGGCCTTAACCAGAGGTGGGTGATATGACGCATGATTCAATGCTCTGGGACCTCTCTCCTCTGTCTGGGTGCTGGGGCCTAAATATCTGAAAGTGGGCTTCTCCAGTGGTGGGTGATATGACGACATATTCTTTGCTGAGCGACCTCTCTCCTCTGTCTGGGTGCTGGGGCCTAAATAAATGAAAGTGGGCTTCTCCAATGGTGGTTGATATGACGCCTTATTCCTTGCTGTTGTACCTCTCTCCTCTGTCTGTGTGCTGGGGCCTAAATAACTGAAAGTGGCCTTCTCCAGTGGTGGGTGATATGAGGCATTATTCTTTGCTGTGGGACCTCTCTTCTCTGTATAGGTGCTGGGGCCTAAGTAACTGAAAGTGGCCTTCTCCAGTGGTGGGTGTTATTACACCTTATTCCTTGCTGTTGGACCTCTGTCTCGGTGCTGGGGTCTCAATAACTGAAAGTGGCCCCTTCTCAAGTGGTGGGTAATATGACGCATGATTCTCTGCTTTGTGACCTCTCTCCTCTGTCTGGGTGCTAGGGCCTGAATAACTGAGATATTTAGGCCCCAGTACGCAGACAGAGAAGAGAGGTCCCACTGCAAGGAATAAGGCGTCATATCAACAACAATTGGAGAATAGCTGGGGCATAAATAACTGAAAGTGGCCTTCTCCAGTGGAGGGTGATATGATGCCTTATTCCTTGCTGTGGGACCTCTCTCCTCTGTCGGGGTGCTGGGGCCTAAATAACTGAAAGTGGCCTTCTCCACTGGTGGGTGATATGACGCATATTTCTCTGCTGTGGGACCTGTCTTCTCTGTCTGGGTGCTGGGGCCTAAATAACTGAAAGTGGCCTTCTCCAGTGGTGGGTGATATGATGCCTTTTTCCTTGCTGTGGGACCTCTCTCCTCTGTCTGGGTGCTGGGGCCTAAATAACTGAAAGTGGCCTTCTCCAGTGGTGGGTGATATGACGCCCTATTTCTTGATGTGGGACCTCTCACCTCTGTATGGGTGCTGGGGCCTAAATATCTGAAAGTGGCCTTCACCAGTGGTGGGTGATATGACGCATGATTCTCTGCTGTGGGACCTCTCTCCTCTGTCTGGGTGCTGGGGCCTAAATAACTGAAAGTGGCCTTCTCCAATTGTGGTTGATTTGACGCCTTATTCCTTGCAGTGGGACCTCTCTTCTCTGTCTGGGTGCTGGGGCTTAAATAACTGAAAGTGGCCTTCTCCAGTGTTGGGTGATATGACGCCGTATTCCTTGCTGTGGGACCTCTCTCCTCTGTCTGGGTGCTGGGGCCTAAATAAATGAAAGTGGTCTTCTCCAGTGGTGGGTGATATGACGCCTTATTCCTTGCTGTGGGACCTCTCTCCTCTGTCTTGGTGCTGGGGCCTAAAGAACTTAAAGTGGCCTTCTCCACTGGTGGGTGATATGACGCATGATTCTCTGCTGTGGGACCTCTCTTCTATTTCTGGGTGCTGGGGCCTAAATAACTGAAAGTGGCTTTCTCCAGTGGTGGGTGATATGATGCCTAATTCCTTGCTGTGGGACCTCTCTCCTCTGTCTGATTGCTGGGGCCTAAATACCTGAAAGTGGCCTTCTCCAGTGGTGGGTGATATGACGCATGATTCTCTGCTGTGGGACCTCTTTCCTCTGTCTGGTTGCTGAGGCTTAAATAACTGAAAGTGGCCTTCTCAGGTGGTGGGTGATATGACTCATGATTCTCTGCTGTGGGACCTCTCTTCTCTGTCTGGGTGCTGGTGCCTAAATAACTGAAATGTGCATTCTCCAGTGGTGGGTGATATGACGCATGATTCTCTGCTGTGGGACCTCTCTCCTCTGTCTGGATGCTGTGGCCAAAATAACTGAAATGTGCATTCTCCAGTGGTGGGTGATATGACGCCTTATTCCTTGCTGTGGGACCTCTCTCCTCTGTCTGGATGCTGGGTTCTAAATAACTGAAAGTGGCATTCTCCAGTGGTGGGTGATATGACGCCTTATTCCTTGCTGTGGGACCTCTCTCCTCTGTCTGGGTGCTGGGGCCTAAATAACTGAAAGTGGCCTTAACCAGTGGTGGGTGATATGACGCATGATTCTCTGCTGTGGGACCTCTCTCCTCTGTCTGGGTGCTGGGGCATAAATAACTGAAAGTGGCCTTCTCCAGTGGTGGGTGATATGACGCCTTATTCTTTTCTGTGCGACCTCTCTCCTCTGTCTGGGTGCTGGGGCCTAAATAAATGAAAGTGGGCTTCTCCAATGGTGGTTGATATGACGCCTTATTCCTTGCTGTGGGACCTCTCTCCTTTGTCTGTGTGCTGGTGCCTAAATAACTGAAAGTGGCCTTCTCCAGTGGTAGGTGATATGAGGCCTTATTCTTTGCTGTGGGACCTCTCTTCTCTGTATGGGTGCTGGGGCCTAATTAACTCAAAGTGGCCTTCTCCAGTGGTGGGTGATATGACGCCTTATTCCTTGCTGTTGGACCTCTTTCTCGGTGCTGGGGCCTAAATAACTGAAAGTGGCCCTCTCCAGTGGTGGTTGATATGACGCATGATTCTCTGCTGTGGGGCCTCTCTCCTCTGTCTGGGTGCTGGGGCCTAAATAACTGAAAGTGGCCTTCTCCAGTGGTGGGTGATATGACGCATGATTCTCTGCTGTGGGACCTCTCTCCTCTGTCTGGGTGCTAGGGCCTGAATAACTGAAAGTTGTCTTCTCCAGCTGTAGGTGATATGACTCATGATTCTCTGCTGTGGGAACTCTCTCCTCTGTCTGGGTGCTGGGGCCTAAATAACTGAAAGTAGCCTTCTCCAGTGTTGGGTGATATGACGCATGATTCTCTGCTGTAGGACCTCTCTACTCCGTCTGGGTGCTGGGGCCTAAATAACTGAAAGTGGCCTTCTCCAGTTGTGGGTGATATGACACCTTATTCCTTGCTGTTGGACCTCTCTCCTCTGTCTGGGTGCTGGGGCCTAAATAACTGAAAGTGGCCTTCTCCAGTGGAGGGTGATATGATGCTTTATTCCTTGCTGTGGGACTTCTCTCCTCTGTCGGGGTGCTGGGGCCTAAATAACTGAAAGTGGCCTTCTCCACTGGTGGGTGATATGACGCATGATTCTCTGCTGTGGGTCCTGTCTTCTCTGTCTGGGTGCTGGGGCCTAAATAACTGAAAGTGGCCTTCTCCAGTGGTGGGTGATATGATGCCTTTTTCCTTGCTGTGGGACCTCTCTCCTCTGTCTGGGTGCTGGGGCCTAAATAACTGAAAGTGGCCTTCTCCAGTGGTGGGTGATATGACGCATGATTCTCTGCTGTGGGACCTCTCTCCTCTGTCTGGGTGCTGGGGCCTAAATAACTGAAAGTGGCCTTCTCCAATTGTGATTGATATGACGCCTTATTCCTTGCAGTGGGACCTCTCTTCTCTGTCTGCGTGCTGGGGCCTAAATATCTCAAAGTGGCCTTCTCCAGTGGTGGGTGATATGACGCCTTATTCCTTGCTGTGGGACCTCTTTCCTCTGTCTGGGTGCTGGGGCCTAAATAACTGAAAGTGGCCTTCTCCAGGGGTGGGTGATATGACGCCTTATTCCTTGCTGTGGGACCTCTCTTCTATGTCTGGGTGCTCGGGCCTAAATAACTGAAAGTGGCCTTCTCCAGTGGTGGGTGATATGACGCATGATTCTCTGCTGTAGGACCTCTCTACTCCGTCTGGGTTCTGGGGCCTAAATAACTGAAAGTGGCCTTCTCCAGTGGAGGGTGATATGATGCCTTATTCCTTGCTGTGGGACCTCTCTCCTCTGTCGGGGTGCTGGGGCCTAAATAACTGAAAGTGGCCTTCTCCACTGGTGGGTGATATGACGCATGATTCTCTGCTGTGGGACCTGTCTTCTCTGTCTGGGTGCTGGGGCCTAAATAACTGAAAGTGGCCTTCTCCAGTGGTGGGTGATATGACGCCCTATTTCTCGATGTGGGACCTCTCACCTCTGTATGGGTGCTGGGGCCTAAATATCTGAAAGTGGCCTTCACCAGTGGTGGGTGATATGACGCATGATTCTCTGCTGTGGGACCTCTCTCCTCTGTCTGGGTGCTGGGGCCTAAATAACTGAAAGTGGCCTTCTCCAATTGTGGTTGATATGACGCCTTATTCCTTGCAGTGGGACCTCTCTTCTCTGTCTGCGTGCTGGGGCCTAAATATCTCAAAGTGGCCTTCTCCAGTGGTGGGTGATATGACGCCTTATTCCTTGCTGTGGGACCTCTTTCCTCTGTCTGGGTGCTGGGGCCTAAATAACTGAAAATGGCCTTCTCCAGTGGTGGGTGATATGACGCCTTATTCCTTGCTGTGGGACCTCTCTTCTCTGTCTGTGTGCTGGGGTCTAAATATCTCAAAGTGTCCTTCTCCAGTGGTGGGTGATATGACGCATGATTCTCAGCTGTGGGACCTCTCTCCTCTGTCTGGGTGCTGGGGCCTAAATAACTGAAATGTGCATTCTCCAGTGGTGGGTGATATGACGCATGATTCTCTGCTGTGGGACCTCTCTCCTCTGTCTGGATGCTGGGGCCTAAATAACTGAAATGTGCATTCTCCAGTGGTGGGTGATATGACGCCTTATTCCTTGCTGTGGGACCTCTCTCCTTTGTCTGGATGCTGGGTTCTAAATAACTGAAAGTGGCATTCTCCAGTGGTGGTGATATGACGCCTTATTCCTTGCTGTGGGACCTCTCTCCTCTGTCTGGGTGCTGGGGCCTAAATAACTGAAAGTGGCCTTAACCAGTGGTGGGTGATATGACGCATGATTCTCTGCTGTGGGACCTCTCTCCTCTGTCTGGGTGCTGGGGCCTAAATAACTGAAAGTGGCCTTCTCCAGTGGTGGGTGATATGACGCCTTATTCTTTTCTGTGTGACCTCTCTCCTCTGTCTGCGTGCTGGGGCCTAAATATCTCAAAGTGGCCTTCTCCAGTGGTGGGTGATATGACGCCTTATTCCTTGCTGTGGGACCTCTTTCCTCTGTCTGGGTGCTGGGGCCTAAATAACTGAAAGTGGCCTTCTCCAGTGGTGGGTGATATGACGCCTTATTCTTTGCTGTGCGACCTCTCTCCTCTGTCTGGGTGCTGGGGCCTAAATAAATGAAAGTGGGCTTCTCCAATGGTGGTTGATATGACGCCTTATTCCTTGCTGTGGGACCTCTCTCCTCTGTCTGGGTGCTTTGGCCTAAATAACTGAAAGTGGCCTTCTCCAGTGGTAGGTGATATGAGGCCTTATTCTTTGCTGTGGGACCTCTCTTCTCTTTATGGGTGCTTGGGCCTAATTAACTCAAAGTGGCCTTCTCCAGTGGTGGGTGATATGACGCCTTATTCCTTGCTGTTGGACCTCATTCTCGGTACTGGGGCCTAAATAACTGAAAGTGGCCCTCTCCAGTGGTGGTTGATATGACGCATGATTCTCTGCTGTGGGACCTCTCTCCTCTGTCTGGGTGCTGGGGCCTAAATAACTGAAAGTGGCCTTCTCCAGTGGTGGGTGATATGACGCCTTATTCCTTGCTGTGGGACCTCTCTCCTCTGTCTGGGTGCTGGGGCCTAAATAACTGAAAGTGGCCTTCTCCAGTGGTGAGTGATATGACGCATGATTCTCTGCTGTGGGACCTTTCTCCTCTGTCTGGGTGTTAGGGCCTAAATAACTGAAAGTTGTCTTCTCCAGCGGTAGGTGATATGACACATGATTCTCTGCTGTGGGAACTCTCTCCTCTGTCTGGTTGCTGGGGACTAAATACCTGAAAGTGGCCTTCACCAGAGGTGGGTGATATGATTAATGATTCTCTGCTGTGGGACCTCTCTCCTCTGTCTGGGTGCTGGGGCCTAAATAACTGAAAGTGGCCTTTACCAGTGGTGGGTGATATGATGCATGATTCTCTGCTGTGGGACCTCTCTCCTCTGTCTGGCTGCTGGGGCCTAAATAACTGAAAGTGGCCTTCTCCAATTGTGGTTGATATGATGCATGATTCTCTGCTGTGGGACCTCTCTCCTCTGTCTGGGTGCTGGGGCCTAAATAACTGAAAGTGGCCTTCTCCAGTGGTGGGTGATATGACGCCTTATTCCTTGCTATGTGACCTCTTTCCTCTGTCTTGGTGCTGGGGCCTAAATAACTGAAAGTGGCCTTCTCCAGTGGTGGGTGATATGACGCCTTATTCCTTGCTGTGGGACCTCTGTTCTCTGTCTGGGTGCTGGGGTCTAAATATCTCAAAGTGGCCTTCTCCAGTGGTGGGTGATATGACGCCTTATTCCTTGCTGTGGGACCTCTTTCCTCTGTCTGGGTGCTGGGGCCTAAATAATTGAAAGTGGCCTTCTCCAGTGGTGGGTGATATGACGCATGATTCTCTTCTGTGGGACCTCTCATCTCTGTCTTGGTGCTGGGGCCTAAATAACTTAAAGTGGACTTCTCCAGTGGTGGGTGATATGATGCCTTATTCCTTGCTGTGGGACCTCTCTCCTCTGTCTGGGTGCTGGGGCCTAAATAACTGAAAGTGTCCTTCTCCACTGGTGAGTGATATGACGCATGATTCTCTGCTGTGGGACCTCTCTCCTCTGTCTGGGTGCTGGGGCCTAAATAATTGAAAGTGGCCTTCTCCAGTGGTAGTTTATATGACTCATTTTTCCTTGCTGTGGGACCTTTCCCCTTTGTCTTGGTGCTGGGGCCTAAATAACTGAAAGTGGCCTTCTCCAGTAGTGGTTGATATGACACCTTATTTCTTGCTGTGGGACCTATCTCCTCTGTCTGGGTGTTGGGGCCTGAATAGCTGAAAATGGCATTCTCCAGTGGTGGGTGATATCACGCCTGATTCTCTGCTGTGGGACCTCTCTCCTCTGTCTGGGTGCTGGGGCCTAAATAACTTGAAGTGGCCTTCTCCAGTGGTGGGTGATATGACACCTTATTCCTTGCTGTGGGACATCTCTCCTCTGTCTGGGTGCTGGGTCCTAAAAATCTGAAAGTGGACTTCTCCAGTGGTTGGTGATATGACGCATGATTCTTTGCTGTTGGACCTCTCTCCTCTATCTGTGTGCTGTTGACTAAATAACTGAAAGTGGCATTCTCCTGTGGTGGGTGATATGACGCCTTATTCCTTGCTGTGGGACCTCTCTCCTCTTTCTGGGTGCTGGGGACTAAATAACTGAAAGTGGCCTTTTCCAGTGGTGGGTGATATGACTCATGATTCTCTGCTGTGGGACCTCTCTCCTCTGTCTGGGTGCTGGGGCCTAAATAACTGAAAGTGGCCTTCTCCAGTGGTAGGTGATATAAGGCCTTATTCTTTGCTGTGGGACCTCTCTTCTCTGTATGGGTGCTGGGGCCTAATTAACTCAAAGTGGCCTTCTCCAGTGGTGGGTGATATGACGCCTTATTCCTTGCTGTTGGACCTCTTTCTCGGTGCTGGGGCCTAAATAACTGAAAGTGGCCCTCTCCAGTGGTGGGTGATATGACGCATGATTCTCTGCTGTAGGACCTCTCTACTCTGTCTGGGTGCTGGGGCCTAAGTAACTGAAAGTGGCCTTCTCCAATTGTGGTTGATATGACGCCTTATTCCTTGCAGTGGGACCTCTCTTCTCTGTCTGCGTGCTGGGGCCTAAATATCTCAAAGTGGCCTTCTCCAGTGGTGGGTGATATGACGCCATATTCCTTGCTGTGGGACCTCTTTCCTCTGTCTGGGTGCTGGGGCCTAAATAACTGAAAGTGGCCTTCTCCAGTGGTGGGTGATATGACACCTTATTCCTTGGTGTTGGACCTCTCTCCTCTGTCTGGATGCTGGGGCTAAATAACTGAAAGTGGCCTTCTCCAGTGGTGGGTGATATAACGCCTTATTCCTTCCTGTGGGACCTCTCTCCTCTGTCTGGGTGCTGGGGCCTAAATAACTGAAAGTGGCCTTCTCCAATTGTGGTTGATATGACGTCTTATTCCTTGCAGTGGGACCTCTCTTCTCTGTCTGCGTGCTGGGGCCTAAATATCTCAAAGTGGCCTTCTCCAGTAGTGGGTGATATGACGCCTTATTCTTTGCTGTGGGACCTCTTTTCTCTGTCTGGGTGCTGGGGCCTAAATAACTGAAAGTGGCCTTCTCCAGTGGTGGGTGATATGACACCTTATTCCTTGCTGTTGGACCTCTCTCCTCTGTCTGGGTGCTGGGGCCTAAATAACTGAAAGTGGCCTTCTCCATTGGTGGGTGATATGACGCCCTATTTCTCGATGTGGGACCTCTCTCCTCTGTCTGGGTGCTGGGGCCTAAATAACTGAAAGTGGCCTTAACCAGTGGTGGGTGATATGACGCATGATTCTCTGCTGTGGGACCTCTCTCCTCTGTCTATGTGCTGGGGCCTAAATAACTGAAAGTGGCCTTCTCCAGTGGTGGGTGATATGACGCCTTATTCTTTGCTGTGCGACCTCTCTGCTCTGTCTGGGTGCTGGGGCCTAAATAAATGAAAGTGGGCTTCTCCAATGGTGGTTGATATGACGCCTTATTCCTTGCTGTGGGACCTCTCTCCTCTGTCTGTGTGCTGGGGCCTAAATAACTGAAAGTGGCCTTCTCCAGTGGTAGGTGATATGAGGCCTTATTCTTTGCTGTGGGACCTCTCTTCTCTGTATGGGTGCTGGGGCCTAATTAACTCAAAGTGGCCTTCTCCAGTGGTGGGTGATATGACGCCTTATTCCTTGCTGTTGGACCTCTTTCTCGGTGCTGTGGCCTAAATAACTGAAAGTGGCCCTCTCCAGTGGAGGTTGATATGACGCATGATTCTCTGCTGTGGGACCTCTCTCCTCTGTCTGGGTGCTGGGGCCTAAATAACTGAAAGTGGCCTTCTCCAGTGGTGTGTGATATGACGCCTTATTCCTTGCTGTGCGACCTCTCTCCTCTGTCTGGGTGCTGGGGCCTAAATAACTGAAAGTGTCCTTCTCCAGTGGTGAGTGATATGACGCATGATTCTCTGCTTTGGGACCTCTCTCCTCTGTCTGGGTGCTGGGGCCTAAATATCTGAAAGTGGCCTTAACCAGTGGTGGGTGATATGACGCATGATTCAATGCTGTGGGACCTCTCTCCTCTGTCTGTGTGCTGAGGCCTAAATATCTGAAAGTGGGCTTCTCCAGTGGTGGGTGATATGACGCCTTATTCTTTGCTGTGCGACCTCTCTCCTCTGTCTGGGTGCTGGGGCCTAAATAAATGAAAGTGGGCTTCGCCAATGGTGGTTGATATGACGCCTTATTCCTTGCTGTTGTACCTCTCTCCTCTGTCTGTGTGCTGGGGCCTACATAACTGAAAGTGGCCTTCTCCAGTGGTGGGTGATATGAGGCCTTATTCTTTGCTGTGGGACCTCTCTTCTCTGTATGGGTGCTGGGGCCTAAGTAACTGAAAGTGGCCTTCTCCAGTGGTGGGAGTTATGACGCCTTATTCCTTGCTGATGGACCTCTGTCTCGGTGATGGGGCCTAAATAACTGAAAGTGGCCCTCTCCAGTGGTGGGTGATATGACGCATGATTCTCTGCTGTGGGACCTCTCTCCTCTGTCTGGGTGCTGGGGCCTAAATAACTGAAAGTGGCCTTCTCCAGTGGTGGTTGATATGACGCCTTATTCATTGCTGTGGGACCTCTCTCCTCTGTCTGGGTGCTGGCGCCTAAATAACTGAAAGTGTCCTTCTCCAGTGGTGAGTGATATGACGCATGATTCTCTGCTGTGGGACCTCTCTCCTCTGTCGGGGTGCTTGGGCCTGAATAACTGAAAGTTGTCTTCTCCAGCGGTAGGTGATATGACACATGATACTCTGCTGTGGGAACTCTCACCTCTGCCTGGGTGCTGGGGCCTAAATAACTGAAAGTGGCCTTCTCCAGTGGTGGGTGATATGACGCATGATTCTCTGCTGTAGGACCTCTCTACTCCATCTGGGTGCTGGGGCCTAAATAACTAAAAGTGGCCTTCTCCAGTGGTGGGTGATATGACACCTTATTCCTTGCTGTTGGACCTCTCTCCTCTGTCTGGGTGCTGGGGCCTAAATAACTGAAAGTGGCCTTCTCCAGTGGAGGGTGATATGATGCCTTATTCCTTGCTGTGGGACCTCTCTCCTCTGTCGGGGTGCTGGGGCCTAAATAACTGAAAGTGGCCTTCTCCAGTTGTGGGTGATATGACGCATGATTCTCTGCTGTGGGACCTCTCTCTTCTGTCTGGGTGCTGGGGCCTAAATAACTGAAAGTGGCCTTCTCCAATTGTGGTTGATATGACGCTTTATTCCTTGCTGTGGGACCTCTCTTCTCTGTCTGTGTGCTGGGGCCTAAATATCTCAAAGTGGCCTTCTCCAGTGGTGGGTGATATGACGCCTTATTCCTTGCTATGGGACCTCTTTCCTCTGTCTGGGTGCTGTGGCCTAAATAACTGAAAGTGGCCTTCTCCAGTGGTGGGTGATATGACGCCATATTCCTTGCTGTGGGACCTCTCTTCTCTGTCTGGGTGCTGGGGTCTAAATATCTCAAAGTGGCCTTCTCCAGTGGTGGGTGATATGACACTTATTCCTTGATGTGGGACCTCTTTCCTCTGTCTGGGTGCTGGGGCCTAAATTACTGAAAGTGGCCTTCTCCAGTGGTGGGTGATATGACGCATGATTCTCTGCTGTGGGACCTCTATCCTCTGTCTGGGTGCTGGGGCCTAAATAACTGAAATGTGCATTCTCCAGTGGTGGGTGATATGACGCATGATTCTCTGCTGTGGGACCTCTCTCCTCTGTCTGGGTGCTGGGGCCAAAATAACTGAAAGTGGCCTTCTCCAGTGGTGGGTGATATGACGCATGATTCTCTGCTGTGCGACCTTTCTCCTCTGTCTGGATGCTGGGGCCTAAATAACTGAAATGTGCATTCTCCAGTGGTGGGTGATATGACGCCTTATTCCATGCTGTGGGACCTCTCTCCTTTGTCTGGGTGCTTGGGCCTAAATATCTCAATGTGGCCTTCTCCAGTGTGGGGTGATATGACGCCTTATTCCTTGCTGTGGGACCTCTCTCCTCTGTCTGGGTGCTGGGGCATAAATAACCGAAAGTGGCTTTCTCCAGTGGTGGGTGATATGACGCATGTTTCTCTGCTTTGGGACCTCTCTCCTCTGTCTGGGTGCTGGGGCCTAAATAACTGAAATTTGCATTCTCCAGTGGTTAGTGATATGGCGCCTTATTCCTTGCTGTGGGACCTCTCTCCTCTGTCTGGATGCTGGGTTCTAAATAACTGAAAGTGGCATTCTCCATTGGTGGTTGATATGACTGCTTATTCCTTGCTGTGGGACCATTCTCCTCTGTCTAGGTGCGGGGGCCTAAATAACTGAAAGTTGCCATCTCCAGTGGTGGGTGATATGACTCATTATTCTCTGCTGTGGGACAATTCTCCTCTGTCTGGGTGCTGGGGCCTTAATAACTGAGAGTGGCCTACTCCAGAGGTGGGTGATATGACGCATGATTCTCTGCTGTGGCACCGCTCTCCTCTGTCTTGGTGCTGGGGCCTAAATAACTGAAAGTGGCCTTTTCCAATGGTCGTTGATATGACGCCTTAGTCCTTGCTGTGGGACCTCTCTCCTCTTTCTAGGTGCTGGAGCCTAAAAAACTTAAAGTGGCCTTCTCCAGTGGTGGGTGATATGACGCCATATTTCTTGCTGTGGGACCTCTCTCCTATGTCTGGGTGCTGGAGCCTAAATAACTGAAAGTGGCCTTCTCCAGTGGTGGGTGATATCACGCCTTATTCCTTGCTGTGGGACCTATCTCCTCTGTCTGGGTGCTGTGGCCTAAATAACTTAAAGTGGCCTTCTCCAGTGGTGGGTGATATGACGAATGATTCTCTGCTGTGGGACCTCTCTCCTCTGTCTGGGTGCTGGGGCCTAAAAAACTGAAAGTGGCCTTCTCCAGCCGTGGGTGATATGACGCTTGATTCTCTGCTGTGGGTCCTCTCTCCTCTGTCTGTTTGCTGTTGACTAAATAACTGAAAGTGGCATTCTCCTGTGGTAGGTGATATGACGCCTTATTCCTTGCTGTGGGACCTCTCTCCTCTGTCTGGGTGCTGGGGACTAAATAACTGAAAGTGGCCTTCTCCAGTGGTGGGTGATTTGATGCCTTATTCTTTGCTGTGCGACCTCTCGCCTCTGTCTGGGTGCTGGGGCCTAAATAAATGAAAGTGGGCTTCTCCAATGGTGGTTGATATGACGCCTTATTCCTTGCTGTTGTACCTCTCTCCTCTGTCTGTGTGCTGGGGCCTAAATAACTGAAAGTGGCCTTCTCCAGTGGTGGGTGATATGAGGCCTTATTCTTTGCTGTGGGACCTCTCTTCTCTGTATGGGTGCTGGGGCCTAAGTAACTGAAAGTGGCCTTCTCCAGTGGTGGGTGTTATGACGCCTTATTCCTTGCTGTTGTACCTCTGTCTCGGTGCTGCGGCCTAAATAACTGAAAGTGGCCCTCTCCAGTGGTGGGTGATATGACGCATGATTCTCTGCTGTGGGACCTCTCTCCTCTGTCTGGGTGCTGGGGCCTAAATAACTGAAAGTGGCCTTCTCCAGTGGTGGTTGATATGACGCCTTATTCATTGCTGTGGGACTTCTCTCCTCTGTCTGGGTGCTGGGGCATAAATACCTGAAAGTGGCCTTAACCAGTGTTGGGTGATATGACGCATGATTCTCTGCTTTGGGACCTCTCTCCTCTGTCTGGTTTCTAGGGCCTGAATAACTGAAAGTTGTCTTCTCCAGCGGTAGGTGATATGACACATGATTCTCTGCTGTGGGACCTCTCTCCTCTGTCTGGGTGCTGGGGCCTAATTAACTCAAAGTGGCCTTCTCCAGTGGTGGGTGATATGACGCATGATTCTCTGCTGTGGGAACTCTCTCCTCTGTCTGGGTGCTGGGGCCTAAATAACTGAAAGTGGCCTTCTCCAGTGGTGGGTGATATGACGCATGATTCTCTGCTGTAGGACCTCTCTCCTCTGTCTGGGAGCTGGGGCCTAAGTACCTTAAAGTGGCCTTCTCCAGTGGTGGGTGAAATGACGCCTTATTCCTTGCTGTTGGACCTCTGTCTCGGTGCTGGGGCCTAAATAACTGAAAGTGGCCCTCTCCAGTGGTGGGTGATATGACGCATGATTCTCTGCTGTGGGACCTCTCTCCTCTGTCTGGGTGCTGGGGCCTAAATAACTGAAAGTGGCCTTCTCCAGTGGTGGATGATATGACACGTTATTCCTTGCTGTGCGACCTCTCTCCTCTGTCTGGGTGCTGGGGCCTAAATAACTGAAAGTGGCCTTCTCCAGTGGTGAGTGATATGACGCATGATTCTCTGCTGTGGGACCTCTCTCCTCTGTCTGGGTGCTGGGGCCTAAGTCGCTGAAAGTGGCCTTCTCAAGTGGTGGGTAATATGACGCATGATTCTCTGCTTTGGGACCTCTCTCCACTGTCTGGGTGCTAGTGCCTGAATAACTGAAATTTGCATTCTCCAGTGGTTAGTGATATGGCGCCTTATTCCTTGCTGTGGGACCTCTCTCCTCTGTCTGGATGCTGGGTTCTAAATAACTGAAAGAGGCATTCTCCAGTGTTAGTTGATATGACGGCTTATTCCTTGCTGTGGGACCATTCTCCTCTGTCTGGGTGCTGGGGCCTAAATAACTGAAAGTTGCCATCTCCAGTGGTGGGTGATATGACTCATTATTCTCTGCTGTGGGACATTTCTCCTCTGTCTGGGTGCTGGGGCCTAAATAACTGAGAGTGGCCTTCTCCAGAGGTGGGTGATATGACGCATGATTCTCTGCTGTGGCACCGCTCTCCTCTGTCTTGGTGCTGGGGCCTAAATAAATGAAAGTGGCCTTCTCCAATGGTCGTTGATATGACGCCTTAGTCCTTGCTGTGGGACCTCTCTCCTCTTTCTAGGTGCTGAAGCCTAAAAAACTTAAAGTGGCCTTCTACAGTGGTGGGTGATATGACGCCATATTCCTTGCTGTGGGACCTCTCTCCTATGTCTGGGTGCTGTAGCCTAAATAACTGAAAATGGCCTTCTCCAGTGGTGGGTGATATCACGCCTGATTCTCTGCTGTGGGACCTTTCTCCTCTGTCTGGGTGCTGTTGACTAAATAACTGAAAGTGGCATTCTCCTGTGGTGGGTGATATGACGCCTTATTCCTTGCTGTGGGACCTCTCTCCTCTTTCTGGGTGCTGGGGACTAAATAACTGAAAGTGGCCTTCTCCAGTGGTGGGTGATATGAGGCCTTATTCTTTGCTGTGGGACCTCTCTTCTCTGTATGGGTGCTGGGGCCTAAGTAACTGAAAGTGGCCTTCTCCAGTGGTGGGTGTTATGACGCCTTATTCCTTGCTGTTGTACCTCTGTCTCGGTGCTGGGGCCTAAATAACTGAAAGTGGCCCTCTCCAGTGGTGGGTGATATGACGCATGATTCTCTGCTGTGGGACCTCTCTCCTCTGTCTGGGTGCTGGGGCCTAAATAACTGAAAGTGGCCTTCTCCAGTGGTGGTTGATATGACGCCTTATTCATTGCTGTGGGACTTCTCTCCTCTGTCTGGGTGCTGGGGCATAAATACCTGAAAGTGGCCTTAACCAGTGTTGGGTGATATGACGCATGATTCTCTGCTTTGGGACCTCTCTCCTCTGTCTGGTTTCTAGGGCCTGAATAACTGAAAGTTGTCTTCTCCAGCGGTAGGTGATATGACACATGATTCTCTGCTGTGGGACCTCTCTCCTCTGTCTGGGTGCTGGGGCCTAATTAACTCAAAGTGGCCTTCTCCAGTGGTGGGTGATATGACGCATGATTCTCTGCTGTGGGAACTCTCTCCTCTGTCTGGGTGCTGGGGCCTAAATAACTGAAAGTGGCCTTCTCCAGTGGTGGGTGATATGACGCATGATTCTCTGCTGTAGGACCTCTCTCCTCTGTCTGGGAGCTGGGGCCTAAGTACCTTAAAGTGGCCTTCTCCAGTGGTGGGTGAAATGACGCCTTATTCCTTGCTGTTGGACCTCTGTCTCGGTGCTGGGGCCTAAATAACTGAAAGTGGCCCTCTCCAGTGGTGGGTGATATGACGCATGATTCTCTGCTGTGGGACCTCTCTCCTCTGTCTGGGTGCTGGGGCCTAAATAAGTGAAAGTGGCCTTCTCCAGTGGTGGGTGATATGACACCTTATTCCTTGCTGTGCGACCTCTCTCCTCTGTCTGGGTGCTGGGGCCTAAATAACTGAAAGTGGCCTTCTCCAGTGGTGAGTGATATGACGCATGATTCTCTGCTGTGGGACCTCTCTCCTCTGTCTGGGTGCTGGGGCCTAAGTCGCTGAAAGTGGCCTTCTCAAGTGGTGGGTAATATGACGCATGATTCTCTGCTTTGGGACCTCTCTCCTCTGTCTGGGTGCTAGGGCCTGAATAACTGAAATTTGCATTCTCCAGTGGTTAGTGATATGGCGCCTTATTCCTTGCTGTGGGAACTCTCTCCTCTGTCTGGATGCTGGGTTCTAAATAACTGAAAGAGGCATTCTCCAGTGTTAGTTGATATGACGGCTTATTCCTTGCTGTGGGACCATTCTCCTCTGTCTGGGTGCTGGGGCCTAAATAACTGAAAGTTGCCATCTCCAGTGGTGGGTGATATGACTCATTATTCTCTGCTGTGGGACATTTCTCCTCTGTCTGGGTGCTGGGGCCTAAATAACTGAGAGTGGCCTTCTCCAGAGGTGGGTGATATGACGCATGATTCTCTGCTGTGGCACCGCTCTCCTCTGTCTTGGTGCTGGGGCCAAAATAAATGAAAGTGGCCTTCTCCAATGGTCGTTGATATGACGCCTTAGTCCTTGCTGTGGGACCTCTCTCCTCTTTCTAGGTGCTGAAGCCTAAAAAACTTAAAGTGGCCTTTTCCAGTGGTGGGTGATATGACGCCATATTCCTTGCTGTGGGACCTCTCTCCTATGTCTGGGTGCTGTAGCCTAAATAACTGAAAATGGCCTTCTCCAGTGGTGGGTGATATCACGCCTGATTCTCTGCTGTGGGACCTTTCTCCTCTGTCTGGGTGCTGGGGCCTAAATAACTCGAAGTGGCCTTCTCCAGTGGTGGGTGATATGACACCATATTCACTGCTGTGGGACCTATCTCCTCTGTCTGGGTGCTGTGGCCTAAATAACTTAAAGTGGCCTTCTCCAGTGGTGGGTGATATGACGCATGATTCTCTGCTGTGGGACCTCTCTCCTTTGTCTGGGTTATGGGTCCTAAAAAACTGAAAGTGGCCTTCTCCAGCCGTGGGTGATATGACGCTTGATTCTCTGCTGTAGGACCTCTCTCCTCTGTCTGTGTGCTGTTAACTAAATAACTGAAAGTGGCATTCTCCTGTGGTGGGTGATATGACGCCTTATTCCTCGCTGTGTGACCTCTCTCCTCTGTCTGGGTGCTGGGGACTAAATAACTGAAAGTGGCCTTCTCCAGTGGTGGTTGATATGAAGCATTAACCCTTGCTTTGGGACCTCTCTCCTCTGTCTGGGTGCTGGGGCCTAAATATCTGAAAGTGGCCTTAACCAGTGGTGGGTGATATGACGCATGATTCAATGCTGTGGGACCTCTCTACTCTGTCTGTGTGCTGGGGCCTAAATATCTGAAAGTGGGCTTCTCCAGTGGTGGGTGATATGACGCCTTATTCTTTGCTGTGCGACCTCTCGCCTCTGTCTGTGTGCTGGGGCCTAAATAAATAAAAGTGGGCTTCTCCAATGTTGGTTGATATGACGCCGTATTCCTTGCTGTTGTACCTCTCTCCTCTGTCTGTGTGCTGGGGCCTAAATAACTGAAAGTGGCCTTCTCCAGTGGTGGTTGATATGAGGCCTTATTCTTTGCTGTGGGACCTCTCTTCTCTGTATGGGTGCTGGGGCCTAAGTAACTGAAAGTGGCCTTCTCCAGTGGTGGGTGTTATGACGCCTTATTCCTTGCTGTTGGACCTCTGTCTCGGTGCTGGGGCCTAAATAACTGAAAGTGGCCCTCTCCAGTGGTGGGTGATATGACGCATGATTCTCTGCTGTGGGACCTCTCTCCTCTGTCTGGGTGCTGGGGCCTAAATAACTGAAAGTGGCCTTCTCCAGTGGTGGTTGATATGACGCCTTATTCATTGCTGTGGGACCTCTCTCCTCTGTCTGGGTGCTGGGGCCTAAATACCTGAAAGTGGCCTTAACCAGTGTTGGGTGATATGACGCATGATTCTCTGCTTTGGGACCTCTGTCTGGGTGCTAGGGCCTGAATAACTGAAAGTTGTCTTCTCCAGCGGTAGGTGATATGACACATGATTCTCTGCTGTGGGACCTCTCTCCTCTGTCTGGGTGCTGGGGCCTAATTAACTCAAAGTGGCCTTCTCCACTGGTGGGTGATATGACGCATGATTCTCTGCTGTGGGAACTCTCTCCTCTGTCTGGGTGCTGGGGCCTAAATAACTGAAAGTGGCCTTCTCCAGTGGTGGGTGATATGACGCATGATTCTCTGCTGTAGGACCTCTCTCCTCTGTCTGGGAGCTGGGGCCTAAGTAACTTAAAGTGGCCTTCTCCAGTGGTGGGTGATATGACGCCTTATTCCTTGCTGTTGGACCTCTGTCTCGGTGCTGGGGCCTAAATAACTGAAAGTGGCACTCTCCAGTGGTGGGTGATATGACGCATGATTCTCTGCTGTGGGACCTCTTTTCTCTGTCTGGGAGCTGGGGCCTAAATAACTGAAAGTGGCCTTCTCCAGTGGTGGGTGATATGACACCTTATTCCTTGCTGTGCTACCTCTCTCCTCTGTCTGGGTGCTGGGGCCTAAATAACTGAAAGTGGCCTTCTCCAGTGGTGAGTGATATGACGCATGATTCTCTTCTGAGGGACCTCTCTCCTCTGTCTGGGTGCTGGGGTCTAAGTCACTGAAAGTGGCCTTCTCAAGTGGTGGGTAATATGACGCATGATTCTCTGCTTTGGGACCTCTCTCCTCTGTCTGGGTGCTAGGGCCTGAATAACTGAAAGTTGTCTTCTCCAGCGGTAGGTGATATGACACATGATTCTCTGCCATGGGACCTCTCTGTCTGGTTGCCGGGGCTGAATTAACTCAAAGTGGCCTTCTCCAGTGGTGGGTGATATGACGTATGATTCTCTGCTGTGGGATCTCTCTCCTGTGTCTGGGTGCTGGGGCCTAAATAACTGAAAGTGGCCTTCTCCAGTGGTGGGTGATATGACGCATGATTCTCTGCTGTAGGACCTCTCTCCTCTGTCTGGGTGCTGGGGCCTAAATAACTGAAAGTGGCCTTCTCCAGTGGTGGGTGATATGACACCTTATTCCTTGCTGTGGGACTTCTCTCCTCTTTCTGGGTCCTGGGGTCTAAATAACTGAAAGTGGCCTTCTCCAGTGGTGGGTGATATGACGCCTTATTCCTTGCTGTGTGACCTCTCTCCTCTGTCTTGGTGCTGGCGCCTAAATAACTAAAAGTGTCCTTCTCCAGTGGTGGGTGATATGACGCATGATTCTCTGATGTGGGACCTCTCTCCTCTGTCTGGGTGCTGCGGCCTAAATAACTGAAAGTGGCCTTTTCCAGTGGTGGGTGATATGACGCCTTATTCCTTGCTGTTGGACCTCTCTCCTCTGTCTGGGTGCTGGGGCCTAAATATCTGAAAGTGGCCTTAACCAGTGGTGGGTGATATGACGCATGATTCTCTGCTGTGAGACCTCTCTCCCCTATCTGGGTGCTGGGGCCTAAATAAATAAAAGTGGCATTCTCCAGTGGTGGGTGATATCACGCCTTATTCCTTGCTGTGGGACCTCTCTCCGTTGTCTGGGTGCTGGGGCCTAAATATCTCAAAGTGGCCTTCTCCAGTGGTGGGTGATATGACGCGTTATTCCTTGCTGTGGGACCTCTTTCCTCTGTCTGGGTGCTGGGGCCTAAATAACTGAAAGTGGCCTTCTCCAATGGTGGGTGATATGATGCATGATTTTCTGCTGTGGGACCTCTCTCCTCTGTCTGGGTGCTGGGATCTAAATAACTGAAATCGGCATTCTCCAGTGGTGGGTGATGTGACGCCTTATTCCTTGCAGTGGGACCTCTCTCTGTCTTGATGCTGGCTTTTAAATAACTGAAAGTGGCCTTCTCCAGTGGTGGTGGATATGACGGCTTTTTCCTTTCGGTGGGACCTCTCTCCTCTGTCTGGGTGCTGGGGCCTAAATAACTGAAAGTGGCCTTCTCCAGTGGTGGGTGATATGACGCCTTATTCCTTGCTGTGGGACCTCTCTCCTCTGTCTGGGTGCTGGGGCCAAAATAACTGAAAGTGGCATTCTCCAGTGGTGTGTTATATGACGCCTTATTCCTTGCTGTGGGACCTTTCTCCTCTGTCTGGGTGCTGGGCCTTAAATAACTGAAAGTGGCCTTCTCCAGTGGTGGTTGATATGACGCCTTTTTTCTTGCTGTGGGACCTCTCTCCTCTGTCTGTGTGCTGGGGCCTTAATAACTGAAAGTGGCCTTCTCCAGTGCTGGGTGATATGACGCCTTATTACTTGCTGTGGGACCTTTCACCCCTGTCTGGGTGCTGGGCCTTAAATAACTGAAAGTGGCCTTCTCCAGTGGTGGTTGATATGACGCCTTATTCCTTGCTGTGGGACCTCTCTCCTCTGTCTGGGTGCTGGGGCCTTAATAACTGAAAGTGGCCTTCTCCAGTGGTAGGTGATATGATGCATGATCAGGGGCATAGCTATAGGCTCATGGGCCCTGGTGCAAGAGTTCGATTTGGAACCTCCCCCCCCCCGTTCAGCCGTTCCGTTCTCCTGCTCTGTTATAGGAGCAGGAGAACGGAAAGTATGCATTCGGCACATAACTGAGCCGAACAGAGCCTAAGGATCCCATAGACCAGGGGTGTCAAACTCAAATTCATAGGGGGCCGCATCAGCAGTTTGGTCACCCTCAAAGGGCCGGTTGTATCTGTAGTACTATGTGTCCACTCTTTATTATCATAAATTTTTGTCACTGCATTCAATTATTACTGTTTTTTGAGCTTCATGCATGTTTTTGAACTGTTATAGGGGGACATCTGTGGATGGCGCAGTTATGGGGGGACATCTGTGGATGGCGCAGTAATGGGGGGACATCTGTGGATGGCGCTGTTATGGGGGGACATCTGTGGATGGCACAGTTATGGGGGGACATCTGTGGATGGCACAGTTATGGGGGGACATCTGTGGATGGCACTGTTATGGGGGGGGACATCTGTGGATGCCGCTGTTATGGGGGGACATCTGTGGATGGCGCTGTTATGGGGGGGATCTGTGGATTGCGCTGTTATGGGGGGGGACATCTGTGGATGGCACTGTTATGGTGGGGACATCTGTGGATGGCGCTGTTATGGGGGGGATCTGTGGATGGCGCTGTTATGGGGGGGACATCTGTGGATGGCACTGTTATGGGGGGACATCTGTGGATGGCGCTGTTATGGGGGGACATCTGTGGATGGCGCTGTTATGGGGGACATCTGTGGATGGCGCAGTTATGGGGGGACATCTGTGGATGGCGCAGTTATGGGGGGACATCTGTGGATGGCGCAGTTATGGGGGGACATCTGTGGATGGCGCAGTTATGGGGGGACATCTGTGGATGGCGCAGTTATGGGGGGACATCTGTGGATGGCGCAGTTATGGGGGGACATCTGTGGATGGCACTGTTATGGGGGGGACATCTGTGGATGCCGCTGTTATGGGGGTTTTTACTAAAGGGAGAATTAGGCTGTGGACGGGGACTTTACTTGTACTGAGCATGCTCAGTTGGTGCGGTAGGAAAAACTCATAAGGTAGGGACTATTCACGCTGCACCGGCCCCTCATACATAATAGAATCACTAATTTACTAATTGATTCATTCATAAAGTAGGCGGCGCCGGCACGTGACGTCAGTCAGTCACGCTGCCGGCCGCGTGCCCGACCTGAAATGGAGTGGTTAGTGAGTTAGTGATTCTATTATGTATGAGGGGCGGGCACAAGTTTACTTTATTTAACATAGCGGGCCACATGACGAGGTCTGGCGGGCCGGATTCGGCTTGCGGGCCTTGTGTTTGACAGTGGATACCCATGCTTTAGACTCTCTCTCCTGGAGGGGGCCCCGTGGGCCCCCCTGACTTAGGGGCCCGGTCGCAATTGCGACCGCTGCGACCCCTATAGCTACGCCACTGCGGCATGATTCTCTGCCGTGGGACCTCTCTCTTCTGTCTGGGTGCTGGGGCCTAAATTACTGAAAGTGACCTTCTGCAGTGGTGGGTGATATGACGCCTTATTCCTTGCTTTGGGACGTCGCTCCTCTGTCTTGGTGCTGGGGCCTAAATAACTGAAAGTGGCCTTCTCCAGTGGTGGGTGATATGACGCATGATTCTCTGCTGTGGGACCCCTCTCCAATTGATATTGGTTAATTCTTATTTATTTTATTTTATTTTAATTCATTTCCCAATCCACATTTGTTTGCAGGACATTTACCTACATGTTGCTGCCTTTGCAGCCCTCTAGCCCTTTCCTGGACTATTTTATTGCCTTTTTAGTGCCCAAAAGTTCGGGTCCCCATTGACTTCAATGGGGTTCGGGTTCGGGATGAAGTTCGGGTCGAGTTTGGATCCCGAACCCGAACATTTTCGGGAAGTTTGGCCGAACTTCTCAAACCCGAACATCCAGGTGTTCGCTCAACTCTATTCGCTAGGCTTCAGGCCCTCCCCTCCAATGCTTTATATGGTCTGCTTCCCTGTAGGCCATCACTGCCTTCTTTTATGGGGTCCGCTCACCTTCAGTCCCTCACCTCCAATGCTTTATATGGTCTGCTCACCTGTAGACCATCACTGCAATGTTTCATGAGGTTTGTTCACCTTCAGTCCTTCACCTCCAATGCTATATACGGTCTGCTCACCTGTAGGCCATCACTGCAATGTTTTATGTTGTTCGCTAGGCTTCAGGCCCTCCCCTCCAATGCTTTATATGGTCTGCTCACCTGTAGTTCATCACTGCCTTGTTTTATGGGGTCCGCTCACCTTCAGGCCCTTACCTCTAATGTTTTATATGGTCTGCTCACCTGTAGGCCATCACTGCAATTTTCTATGGGGTTAGCTATGCTTCAGGCCCTCACCTCCAATGCTTTATACGGTCTGCTCACCTGTAGGTCATCACTGCAATGTTTTATGGGGTTCAATCACCTTCAGTCCCTCACCTCCAATGCTTTATAAGGTCTGCTCACCTGTAGGCCATCACTGCAATGTTTTATGTTGTTTGCTAGGCTTCAGGCCCTCACCTCCAATGCTTTATATGGTCTGCTTACCTGTAGGCCATCACTGCCTTGTTTTATGGGGTCCGCTCACCTTCAGTCCCTCACCTCCAAAACTTTATATGGTCTGCTCACCTGTAGACCATCACTGCAATGTTTTTTGAGGTTTGCTCACCTTCAGTCCTTCACCTCCAATGCTTTATACGGTCTGCTCACCTATAGGCCATCACTGTAATGTTTTATGGGGTTCGCTAGGTTTCAGGCCCTCACCTACAATGCTTTATGCGGTCTGCTCACCTGTAGGCCATTGTTGCAATGTTTTATGGGGTTCGCAGGGCTTCAGGCCTCACCTCTAGAGTTGAGCGAACATCTGGATGTTCGGGTTCGAGAAGTTCGGCCGAACTTCACGAAAATGTTCGCTTTCGGGATCCGAACTCGACCCGAACTTGACCCCGAACCCCAGTGAAGTCAATGGGGACCCGAACTTTTGGGCACTAAAAAGGCTGTAAAATAGCCGTGGAAAGGGCTAGAGGGCTGCAAAAGGCATCAAAATGTAGGTAAATCCCCTGCATACAAATGTGGATAGGGAAATGACTAAAATAAAATTAATAAAAATTAACCAATATCAATTGGCAACTTAGTGGAGAAGGTGGAATAGGAGGTTGGGGTGGCATCAGGTGGGAATGCTATGGGAGTTGATGTTCTCATCACAGCCTAAATGGATTAATGTTTACCTGCAGTGCCACAGGCCTCATTCACAGACTCAAGGCCATGGCAACCATTAGTGTTGAGCGCGAATATTCGAATAGCGAATATCGGCACGTCGCTAATTCGCAAATATTTTGAATATAGCGCTATAAATTCGCTATTTCGAATATTCGTTTTATTTTGTTTTGTTTTTTTTGTTATATTTTTTTCTTTCCCACTTCCAAAAGTATCTATTACCTGTCCTGAGGATTCCTGGCTTCCTGGCTGCTCCATTCAGTGCCCGTTGCCGCTTCTGACGACTTCCGTGCTCATGGAGCGTCCCCATCACCATGGGAACGTCTCCATATACTAAAATGTACTGTTGTATTTGAGAATTACGTTGAAATCACAATGCGATTAATTCAAGTTATATTAATCGCATTGCGATTACAACTTAGCACTGCTATATTCCATATTTGTTAACTTCGTTAATTCTAGCAAGCTGACCCATTATAAACCCAGCTCTAAGTTGAAATCGCAATGCGATTAATATAACTTGAATTAATCGCATTGCGATTTCTACTTAGCACTGCTGCTATATTCCATTTTCGTTAATTCTAGCCTAATATATAAGATAGCAGTGCTAAGTTGTAATCGCAATGCGATTAATATAACTTGAATTAATCGCATTGCGATTTCAACGGACATGGTTTACTATGGTTGCTAAAACGAAGATGGAGAATACTTCGCTATCTTCTTTCTGAGGAATATGACGAATACATTCGTCATATTCGCTAATTCTACCAAGCCATCCATAGTAAACCAGGTCGCAAGTAGAAATCGCAATACGATTAATTCAAGTTATATTAAACGCATTGCGATTTCAACGTAATTCTCAAATCCGACAGTATATTTTAGTATGGAGACGTTCTTGGCTTGGTAGAATTAGCGAATATGATGAATGTATTCGTCATATTCCTCAAAACGAAGATAACAAAGTATTCGCCATCTTCGTTTTAGCAACCTATTCATCAACTTTGCTAATTCTAGCAATCAAATATGAAGGTTGACTATAAAGATAGCTGTGTTTAATTCGCTATGCGATTATATTATTATTATTATTTTTTAATAAATAGAATAATTATAATAATTATTAAGTAATTATTCTATTAAAAAAAGCAAAATAATATAATCGCATAGCGAATTAAACACAGCTGTCTCTACTGTCAACCCTCCTATTTGATTGCTAGAATTAGCGAAGTTGACGAATAGGTAGCTAAAACGAAGATGGAGAATCGTTAATTTCTAACGATAATTTGTTTTCCCTTAGTCCTAACAGCAGCACAGATGGGGTTAACCACCCCCCGTGGACTGGCAGGACCGGCGGAATGTTTAATGAGCCCAAGACTAATAACTCAATTTAACAATTAAGTATCTCCTTAAAAGGAGGAAGTCAACCCCCAGCCCGCTGTGTTTATAGCAAGAAAAAAACTAGACTTACTAGGGTGGGAAATTTGTGTGCTGCTGTTAGGACTAAGGGAAAACAAATTATCGTTAGAAATTAACGATTCCCTTACGTCCTACCAGCAGCACAGATGGGGAGATAGCAAGAAGAAACCCCTAGGGAGGGCCTTCCTGCCTGGCAGAACTAAGAAAAGTCTGCTTAAAGGCCGAAACTCAGCTAGACTGGCATCTAGTCTATAATGGGAGATGAATGTCGATTCAGAGCTCCAGGAGGCAGCTTTGCAAATCATGTTGAGAGGCAGAAGACTCCTCTCGGCAAAAGAAGTAGCCACAACTCTAGTAGAGTGGGCCTTCACGAATCCCGGAGGGTCCAGATTGTGGAAACAAAGGATTCCTTAATAGCCTCCTCAATCCACCGACTGATGGAAGGTTTGGATGCCTTATAGCCTTTAAACTTACCGGCAACAGGATTAGCAGATTCTCATCTTTCCTGAACTCCTTGATCTATCCACATAGATCCGGAGACATCTCGACGTCCAGAGGATGTCTAGCAGGTTCCTAGGAGGAGGTGGTAGATGTCGACAGAACCGCAAGGAATATCACCTGGTTGATGTTCTGGAAGGAAGGAACTTTAGGCCTACAATACGGGAGGAATCTAAGAAGGTCCCGGTCATGTAAGAATAGGGCTCAAGTGCTGAGAGAGCTTGAAGCTCCGAGACCCTCTTGGCCAAAGTCACTGCAAGGAGAAACACAAACTTCCAAGTGACGAACTTGATGTCCACCTCCTGTAACGGTTCAAAGGGGGGAGATGCTAACCCCCTGAGAACTACTGAAAAACCCATTGAAAAAAAGGGGTCTCAGTACTGTAGGCTTTTATCTTTCAGCTCCTTTAAGGAACCGTTTGATCAGCGGGTCCGGAGAAAAAAGCCTGTTAAGGCAAGCTGAGATGGCTGAAACTTGAACCTTCAGAGCAGAAGGGCAAGGCCTCTATCAAGGCCGTCTTGCAGGAACTGAAGGATAGCGGAGAGGGGCGGATCTGCAGACGCCACCTCAGTTGAGGTACAACAGGATGAGAATATCCTCATAATACAAGAGTAGGCTCTCTTGGTAGAGTCCTCTCTAGAATGAGACAGCGTTCTCAGGACCGACTCTGAAAGCCCTTCTATTCTGGGAAGGGACTGATCAACCTCCAGGCTGTCAGGTTGAATCTGTGCAGATCTGAGCAGAGGTGAGTGTCCCACGACACCAGGGTCTGCTGTGGGGAGCCTCCAATATTGTCCTCGACTCAACTGGGTGAGCTAGGTAAACCAGGATCTCTTCGGCCAAAACAGTATGATGGCTATCACCGAGGCCTGATCTGGATTTTCATCATACCCTCGGTATCATGGAAAAGGGAGGAAGATGTAAGCCAGCCTGAACCTCCAGGATATTGACAGAGCGTCTAACGCCAGAGGGTTGTCCTCCCTGTAGAGGAGCAGAACCTCTCCACCTTGGCATTGAACCTTGTTGCCATGAGATCCACCTCTGGCATACCCACTTGAGGACTATCTGCTTGATTCTCCGGATGTAAAGACCACTCCACCGACGGAAGACCGCGGCTCAGCCGCTATCATATTGAGGGAGCCTTGGATGTGGATCGCAGATAAGTGGGAAGGTACAACTCTGCCTAATCCAGAATCACCCGATCTCTGACAAGAGGGAAGTGATCTCGTGCCTCCCTGCTGGTTGATGTAAAGTACCGCAGTCACATTGTCTGACTGGACTTTCACCGCTTTGCCCCGGATCTGAGGGGCTAAGTGAAGGAGGGCTAGCCGGATAGCTTGAATCTCGCGGAGATTGGATGAAAGAAGCCACTCCTGAGGAAGCCAGGTCCCGTGAACTGGAGAGTCGTCTAGGTGAGCGTCCCAGCCTACTTAGGACGCATCCGTAGTCAATATGACCCAGACTGGCTGGGTCATAGACTTCCTGTCTAAAAGATGGCACCACCATCTGAGGGAATACCGAGTTTGCCAAGTCAGGGAGCACAGGGAGTTTAGCCCAGCAGGGCTGCCATTCCATTAGGAGAGGACCTCCGACTGTAGAGGGCAGAGGTGCCATAGAGCCCAAGGGACTGCTTCCACAGACGCTGACATGAGCCCCAACATCTTCATGAGAGTCCGGATTGGAACTCGCCGGGGAAAGGAACTTGCCGTGTTCTGAACCCGGAATCTTCTTTCTGGAGTCAACTTGAGCGACATCCCAGTGGAGTCGATTATGAAGCCTAGATATCTTATTGAAGTCGACGGGCTCACGTTCGACTTCTACCAGCTGATGATCCAACCTAGGTGGAACAGAAAGGAGATTGTTACCTGAAGAAGTTGGGTTAGGACAGCAAGAGCAGAGGCTTTCAAAGCCAGTCGTCCAGATAAGGAATGATGGTCAGTCCTTGAAGCCTCAAAGTCGCCACCACAGAACCACCACCTTGGTAAAAATGTGAGGGGCAGAAGAAAAGCCAAAGGGAAGGGCAACAAACAGAAGATGCCTGACGACACCAGACACCTGGACCGTGATCCTGATATACTTCCTGGAACCAGGATGGATCGGGATGTGCAGATATGCATTCTTGAGGTCCAGGGTTGCCATCACGTCTCCAGGATTGATGACGTGAACTACTGACCTGATGGTTTCTACACGAAACTTCACCTTCCTTATAAATCGATTGAAATATCTCAGATCAATAATCATCCGGAGATCTCCTGAAGCCTTGGGAACCAGAAAAACTGGTGAATAGATCCCTAGGCCCCGTTCTCCTGCCGGAACCTCCTCCAGAGCCCCTTTGCAAATGTAGTCCTGAATGTAGGCCTCTAGGATCGCCTCCTTGGCAGCTTGTAGAAGGTTGATCTTGACAAACCTGTCCAGAGGAATAGAGGTGTTGTTGACTAAATAACCGTTGAAAATGATATTCAGGACCCGGGATCCGAGATCTCTTGGATCCATTCTTCTCAGAAGTGGGAGAGACGACTCCGACGGGTACATGAAGCTTAGGAATGGGGAAGCTTATTGGCAGGACGGCAGGAGTAACGGGAATTAACCAAGAGCCTCGAAGAGGCCCGTAGTCAGGAGGTGGATTTTCCATCTTTGGCTCCTCCACGAGAGCACCTCAAGCCCTTTCGCTGTGCTCTCCAGTCACTCTGTATTTTGAGGAATTGTCAGGGACCCAAGGCTTAAGCCAAAATGGAATATGGGCCCCTGATCCCAGGGCCATGCTATATATAGGCCCCTGATGTTATTTGATAGTATTGTTAGAGGGTGCCAAAGGCGCACTTGGGCTCCCATGAGCCACAGACCTGCTGCTTAGCTTCAATAGCAAGGATCTGTGTTTGGCCTTGTTCCCAGGACTTGCTTTGCTAGCGGGGAAGCTCCTCGCCAGCTTCAACTGGAGCTGTGCGGTATCGCACAGAAGTCCGTAGCCAGGTTGATGGTCTTGAAAGCAGCCAGTATGTCGTCCTGGAAAAAACCTCTGGTTCACATCAACTTGAATTTGATCCAGGCGAGATCGGAGGAACGTAGAGACTTCAAAAGCCGCTATGGCTGTGGAAGCGAAGCACAGCTGCCGTAACACCCCGTCTTAGTGTGCACTCTGCAAGGGGGTCCTGCAGCTAGACCCATCGTCTGCAGGAACCAGAGTGCGCTTGGACAACTTGGCAATAGCCATGTCCACCTTGGGAATGGATCCCCACGAATCCACCAAGGGTTAAGCCATCGAGAACATGGATTTAAACTTCTTTGTTAAAACCGGACCTTTTCCAGGTTTTTTCCACTCTATATCATGATAGAGAGGAGGGTCTCATCCGCTCTAAAGACACGATGTGCCTGAGTAGCGGGAACGGGAGGCTCCCCACAGTCAACATCATGGTCCCCCGACCTGATGGACTTGAGCAACTTCTGTGTCTTTCCAGGGGAGAAAACACAAAGTCAGCTCCTCCTCATCCGAGGAGAGAAGAAACTAAGGAGACCAAGGTCTCTCTACCAGGACAGAGGTCTTCATAGGGGCCTGGGCACGAATAGGAAGCCTTTCCATCCAGCAGGCCTATGACTCCTTTAATAGAGCCATTGAAACACATCCTGCAACGAAGGTTCACTAGAGGTCAGAAACCTCTAACGGCAGCTCTAACACCTGGTGTAGGTTAAGTCAACAGACCCAGGGATTCCCAACCGGTCTCCCAAGCTGGTCTTAGCCCAGCCTTAAGCTGTTTAGCTTCTGCGATCTCACGAGTGCAGGTACAATCAGCTTACAATAACCGTTGACTGCTGCAATGGTAGCAGGATAGATGCTTCCTCTTGGAATCCACTTTCCTGCCTTCCGAATCCCACGGAGAAGACATCACTGCGGGAAAAAAAGGGACAAATAAAACATTTGTAAACCACCTATCTACGCAGGAAAGGTAGAAAAACAGCCCGGAGGCAGCTGAGGAAAAAAACACCACAAGTGGAACAACACCAATTTTAGGACTCTGGGATCTAGCTGAAAAAGCATATGTAGCCAGAGACTGAACTGGAGCACACAGCCTCCCAAAATAAGGGAAGGGGAGGGATAGCCAATCCACCCTTCCCCCAGTAAATCCTCCACAGGAAGATGCATAAAAAAAAAATCGCATCTATGAAAAAAATCGTGCCCTGTGAAAAAATTACGGCCGGATTACCCGGAGGAGAGTCCCCGCGTCACCTCCGGAAGATGGCGGCGCACAGGGACCGGGAATCCTGGACCAAGGACGCTGCCAAAATACCCCAGCCAGGCGCAAGTGCGCGGGGCCGGCAGCAAATAAGCGCAACGCCGTTACCCAAAGGAAAAGAAGGCTCCCCGCACTTTCCATAAGAAAGGGGGGAACAAACCGCCTAGTCCACCTGTCCAGGAGGACAGAAAAAAACACAGTGGGCTGGGGGTTCACTTCCTCCTTTTAAGGAGACACTTAATTGTTAAATTGAGTTATTAGTCTTGGGCTCATTAACCCCTTAAGGACCGAAGGTTTTGGGATTTTTGCGTTTTTGTTTTGCGCTCCCTCCCTTCCAAAAGCCATAACATTTTTATATTTCCGCTCACATAGCCATATGACAGCTTGTTTTTTGCGGGACAAGTTGTACTTTTTAACGCTACCATTTATTTTTGCATGTGATGTAGTGGGAAACGGGAAAAAAATTCCAAATGGGGTGAAATTGCAAAAAAAAAGCAATTTCACCACAGTTTTACTGGGTTTTAAATTACAACGTTCGATTTGCGATAAAACTGACTGGTTAATTTTATTCTTCAGGTCAGTACGAATCCGGCAATACCTAATATGTATAGTTTTTCTTGCGTTTTGATAGTGAAAAAAATTAAAAGTGGGAATTTTTTATTTCATTTTTTGTCGCCATGTTTTGACCCCTATAACTTTTTGTAATTATGCGTGCGGAGCAGTGTAGGGGTTCATTTTTGCTGGGAGCAATCTGAACTTTAATTGATACCATTATGGGGTGCGTATGATGTTTTGATCACTTTTTATTCATTTTTTAGAAATGAAGCGTCCAAAAATGGCGAATTAGCCATTTGGACGCATTCTTTCCGTTTTTATGTTTACCGTATGGTGAATATTTTTTATATTATTATAGTATGGGCGTTTTCGCACATTGCGACACCCATTATGTGTAATTTTTTATTTTTTATTTATTTTATTTTCATTTTGGGGAAAGGGGGTGATTTGAATTTTTATATTTTTTATTTAATTTTTATTTTTAAACTTTTTTTTTTTTTTTACCACTTTCTTATAGTTCCTATAGGAACTATAAGATGCAATCATCAGATTGCTATTCTCATATATTCCAATGCAATAGCATTGGAATATATGAGAAAATACGTATATTTCCTATGGAGCCTATTACAGTCATAGGCTCCATAGGAATACTAAGTAGTAACCTAGGTTTCATTCACAGAAACCTAGGCTACTAAATGCATGCTCCGGCTCCCCTTGTGGCCATCAGGGAGCCGGAGCAAACCGAAAGTGAAACTTTCGGTTTTCGCGATCAGATGCCGTGGTCAGGATTGACCACGGCATCTGAGGGGTTAAATGTCCGCGATCGGCATCGCTGCCGGTCGCGGACATGAGCTGCGGGTGTCAGCTTGATGAATCAAGCGTTTACCTGCAGCTCATGCGCCATATTTAAAGTCCGGACGAAGGGCGTACATATGCGCCCTTCGTCCTAAAGGGATTAAACATTCCGCCGGTCCTGCCAGTCCACGGGGGGTGGTTAACCCCATCTGTGCTGCTGGTAGGACGTAAGGGAATACTTTGTTATCTTCGTTTTGAGGAATATGACGAATACATTCGTCATATTCGTCATCTTCGCTATAATTCTAGATATGAAACCAATAGGAAAGTAGCCTAAGTTAAAATCGCAATACGCAATTATTTAAATCGCATATTAATCGCGATAACTAGAATAATGACGAATATTCGATTTCGACGAATATGAAACTAATATTCTTTTGAATATTCACGAATTTCGTAGAAATCGAATATGGCACCTGGCGCTCATCACTAGCAACCATACATGAGAGTTGACGTTCACATCACAGCCAAGAAGGATTCATGTCTGCCAGAAGTGTCACAGGCCTCACTCACAGACTCAGGCCAATGGCAACTATACATGGGAGTTGAAGTTGTCATCACAGCCAAGAAGGAATCATGTCTGCCTGCAGGGGCACAGGCCTCATTCAAACATTCAGGCCCACGGAACCCACAAAGAGGAGAGTTAAAATCTACAGTATTGATTTCACCCAGCAATGCCACAGGCCTCATTTACAGATTCAGACCCATGTCAGCCATAAAGAGGAGAGTTACAATCATGCCAAAACAGTATTGATTTTACCTAGTAGTGCCACAGGCCTGATTCACTAATTCAGGTCCATGGCACCCGCAAAGAGAAGAGCGGTCCCGTAACAGCAACACAGGCCTCAGGTCAACCTGCAATGGAACAGGCCATTATCATTTATGTAGGCCCCTGACACCCAGACAGAGGAGAGGAAATTTGACAGTAAAAAGAGGTTAATGTCTCCCACCAATGCCGCAAGCGATGAAACGAAATATAGGCCCCTGACAATCAGACAATGTAGAGGTCATTTGACAGCATGAAGAGGATAATGTCTCCCATCAATGCAGCAAGCGATGAAACGAAATATAGGCCCCTGACAACCAGACAATGGGGCGATCATTTGACAGAATAAAGAGTTTAATATCTCCCACCAATGCAGCAAGCGATGAAACGAAATATAGGCCCCTGATAACCAGACAATGTAGATGTAATTTGACAGTATAAAGAGGATAATGTCACCCACCAATGCAGCAAGCGATGAAACGAAATATAGGCCCCTGACAACCAGACAATGGGGCGGTCATTTGACAGTAAAAAGAGGATAATGTCTCACACCAATGCAGCAAACGATGAAACGAAATATAGGCCCCTGACAACCAGACAATGGGGCGATCATTTGACAGAATAAAGAGTTTAATATCTCCCACCAATGCAGCAAGCGATGAAACGAAATATAGGCCCCTGATAACCAGACAATGTAGATGTCATTTGACAGTATAAAGAGGATAATGTCACCCACCAATGCAGCAAGCGATGAAACGAAATATAGGCCCCTGACAACCAGACAATGGGGCGGTCATTTGACAGTAAAAAGAGGATAATGTCTCACACCAATGCAGCAAACGATGAAACGAAATATAGGCCCCTGACAAACAGACAATGTAGAGGTCATTTGACAGCATAAAGAGAATAATGTCTCTCACCAATGCAGAAAGCGATGAAACGAAATGTAGGCCCCAGACAACCAGACAATGTAGAGGTCATTTGACAGCATAAAGAGAATAATGTCTCCCACCAATGCAGCAAGCAATGAAACAAAATATAGGCCCCTGACAACCAGACAATGGGGCGGTCATTTGACAGTTTAAAGAGGATAATGTCACCCACCAAAGCAACAGGTGATTATCTGAAATGTAGACCCCTGGCACCCAGAGAGAGGAGAGAGGTCCCATAGCAGAAAATCAGTCTTCATGTCACCCAGCAATGGAAAAGGCCACTTTCAGTTATTTAGGCCCCAGCAGCCAAGCAGAGGAGAGAGGTCCCCATAGCAGAAAATCAGGCTTGATGTCACCCGCCAAAGCAGCAGGCAATTAACAGAATTTTAGGCCCCTGACACCCAGACAGAGGAGAGGTTCATTCAACTTGGGGTTGCCCCTGAAATAATGGCACAATTAAAAAAGAGAATTCAATAATGAAGTGCCCTGGAGTACAAGAATGTATGGTTGAGGGCAAGGCAGTTATAAATGTCTACTCTGCACAAGGTACAGACAAGTCCTGTGGGATCCATGCCTGGTTCATTTTAATGAACGTGAGCTTGTTCACGTTGGCTGTGGACAGACGGCTGAGTTTGTCAGTAATGACGCCCCCTGCCGTGCTAAATACACGTTCAGACAATACACTTGCCACAGGGCAGGCCAGCACCTCCAAGGCATAAAGGGCAAGCACTGGCCATGTGGACAATTTGGAGACCTAGAAGTTGAATGGGGCAGAACCATCAGTCAGTACGTGGAGGGGTGTGCACACGTACTGTTCCACCATATTGTTGAAATGCTGCATCCTGCTAACACGTTCCCTATCAGCTGGTGGTGCAGTTTGCTGTGGCGCGGTGACAAAACTTTTCCACAGCTCGGCCATGCTAACCCTGCTGTCTGAGGAGCTGGCCGTGACACAGCTGCGTTGGCTACCTCTTCCTCCTCCTCCTCCGCCTCTGCCTTCGCCTTGTGCTTCCACTTGTTCCCCCGTCTCAGTTGGGAATGCCCTCAGGAGCGCGTCTAACAGCGTGCGCTTGTAGTCACGCATATTCCTATCATGCTCCAGGCAGCGTGAGAACGCTAAAAACGCGCACATACGGACCGCACTTTTAGCAGAAACTCTGACATTTCTGGGTAGTTTTTTAAAAACTTCTGCACCACCAGATTCAGCACATGCGCCAGGCAAGGGATGTGCTTCAAACCGGCTAGTCCCAGAGCTGCAACAAGATTTCGCCTATTATCGCACACCACTAGGCCAGGCTTGAGGCTCACCGGCAGCAACCACTCATGAGTCTGCTATTCTATGCCCCTCCAAAGCTCCTGTGCAGAGTGGGGTTTGTCACCCAAACACATGAGTTTTTAAATCGCCTGCTGACCTTTACCCCGGGCTGTGCTGAAGTTGGGGGTGAGGTTCTTTCGATGACCGGATGTGTGGGTGGTAGAAGAGTAGTAGTAGGAGGAGGAGGATGATGCGGAGTAGGAGGAGGAAGCAACAGTAGGCAACGAATAATGCCCTGCGATCCTCGGTGGTGGGAGGACATGCGCCAAACCGCTATCTGCCTCGGGCCCAGCCGCCACTGCGTTTACCCAGTGTGCAGTTAGAGAGATATAGCGACCCTGGCTCTGCTTACTGGTCCATGTATCTGTGGTTATGTGGACCTTGCCACAGATGGCATTGCGCAGCGCACACTTGATTTTATACTCCACTTGGTTGTGCAGGGAAGGGACGGCTCGCCTGGAAAAGTAGTGGCGGCTGAGGAAAAGCCACCACCATCAGCTGTTTGAAACAGTCCGTCTCCACCAGACGGAATGACAGCATTTCAAAGGCCAGTAATTTTGAAATGATGGCATTCAGGGCCAGGGCTCAAGGGTGGGTAGGTGGGCATTTCCTCCTTCTCTCCAATGTTTGGGAGATGGACAGCTGAATGCTGCCGTGTGACAGGGTGGAGATGCTTGGTGATGGTGTCGTATGTGGTGGTGTTTGTGGAACATCCTCTGTTTGCTGGTCGTCAGGTGCCATGGTGACGCCAGAGGTGGAGGGAGAGGCCGAGCCAGCAGCAGAAGAGGGAGCAGGAGGAACATGAGAGACTTCCTTGTTTTTAAGGTGTTTACTCCACTGCAGTTCATGCTTTGCATGTAGATGCCTGGTCATGCAGGTTGTGCTCAGGTTAAGAACGTTTATACCTCGCTTCAGGCTCTAATGGCACAACATGCAAACCACTTGTGTCTTGTCGTCAGGACATTGTGTGAAGAACTGCCATACCAATTAACTCCTTGGAGCAGGCCTTGGCGTGCTCGGTGCCTGGGTGCGGTGGACAGTAGCGGGCGTACTGTCTCTGGAACGGCCGCTGCGCTTTTGCACCCTGCTCCCTCTTTTGTTGTGCTGTTGCCTCTGTGCGACCACCACCTCTTCCTCAGAACTGCACACCTCACTAGCACGACCTTCGGTCCAGTCTGGGTCTAGGACTTCATCATCCTCCACATCATCTTCCACCCATTCATGACCCCTGCCCTCCTCGTCGGTCTGCACATTGCAGAAAGCCACAGCAGTTGGCACGTGTGTTTCGTCATCATCAGATACGTTTTGTGGCAGTATTCCCATGTCTTCATCCTGCAACAGTGGTTGAGCATCAGTGCATTCAAGGTCTTCCTCTTCTGGGGCAGGGCTAGGTGGATGGCCCTGGAAAACCCTGCCAATAGAGTCATCAAAAAGCATGAGACTTTCCTGCATGGCTTTTGTGAGGGGGTGAGGTGAAAGACTGATGGGCATGGGCTGCAGGTGCCAACTCTGAGCTTTCTGCAGAGGACTGGGTGTTAGATACTGTAAAGGAACTGTAGACACTGTCAGCCACCCAATCTACTATCGCCATTACATGTTCTGGCTTCACCATCCGTAGAGCGGCATTCGGGCCTAACAAATAACGCCGCAGATTCTGTCGCCTACTCGCACCAGATGACGGTGTTTGACTTGGAGCGGTAGTTGGCGCTGAACGGCCACATCCTCTCCCAGCAACAGGAGCTCCACCAACACCACCACGACCATGCCCACGTCCCTTATTTGATGTTCTCCTCATTATTTGTGTTCACCCACCAAGCTGAAAGATTTGTCTCTATCCGGTTTCAATTTACCTGCCACTAGTCGACAATTACGTTCGCTAAGGCAGTGCCTGTGTCATTAAAATGCTCTGTGGACCCAGAATAATGTTTTTTGTGCCCAAAATACACTGATTCTCAATTTCTATGCGGAAATGTAAAAAAAAATGATTTTGGTGCGCTGTATGAACAAGTGGTTTGTGGAACAAGAACAAGTATTTTTGTATTAAAATACAGAAAATGAGTTTTTCACTGCTGTAAATTGAAATCAATTATTTATACGCTGGATGCAACAGTTTTTTCGGCCTAAAACACAACTTTTTTTAATAAAACCCCAAAATGCAGACTTTTAACTGCTGTACATTAACAGTAGATATTTATACTATGTATGGACACCAGATTTGGGGACCCAGAACACAGATTTGTTCACCAAAATTCACAAATGCAGTATTTAACTGCTATATATTGGAAATATAATTATTTAAACGACGGATGCACAACAGTTTTTTAGGCCTAAAACACAGCTTTTTTCAATAAAACCCCAAAATGCATTTTTTTACTGCTGTAAATTTAAATTAGATATTTATACCGTGTATGTACAACTGCTTTGTGAAGCAAGAATATTGCTTTTTTCCCACTGTAGTTCACACTTTTTTTCTCAGCTGTAATGTGAAATCGTTATTTAGGCGGTGTATTTCAAGATGCTCTGTGGATCAGGATTACCACTCTTTTGTCAAGAAAATACACTTATGCTGTATTTCACAGCAGCAATGTAAAATAGGTGGTTGTAATGGGTATTTCAGACTGTTTGGTGGACCTTGAATAAGGTTTTTTTTCTATGAAAAACAAAGAAGCACTATTTCCATGCAGAAATATAAAATATGTCGTTGGACGGTGTATGCAGAACTGTTTTGTGGACAAGGAATAGGTTTTTTCCCCAAAAAATTACACTGATTCTCTATTTCACCGCAGAAATGTCAAATAAATATTTTGGCGGTGTAAAATAGGCTTGGTGGATCAGGATGACTAGAATACACTGATGCACTATTTAATAGCTGAAATGGAATATACGGTTTAGTGCATATTATACAAAAGTGCTCTGTGGCACCACAGAGCCCAGGAAAGACAAATAAACTATGTCACCCCTTAAACATACAAAAGGCAATATAGGGGACTTGAGCAGCCAGAAAAAAAAGTTTTTTTTTTCCTTTACTGAGCTATAAAATAGGATTAGGCTGATGTCCCTGGCAGGCTGGCAGACATGCAGTACACTGCAGTGCCTAAAATGGTCATTAACCCCCATCTCAGTAACAGATGGATTACAAAAAAAATCTACCTGGCAGTTGCTGGGTACACAGATGTTGGATTGCTGAGGCTCCCTCCCTCTCTATGTGCTGTATCTTGTGGATTAAAGTCGCACAGGTTCTTCAGATTTCTGCCCTATTCTGTCCCTGATCGCAGCACCAGCATCCTCTCCCTAAGCTCAAATCAGCAAAGTGATGTGTGGCAGTACGTGACTCCAGTTTATAAAGAGACTGGGTCACATGCTGCACTCAGCCAATCACAGCCTTAGTGATGGCTGTGATGGCTTCTTAGGGCAAGAAGTAAAACGCTTGCTGATTGGCTGCTGTGCAGCTCTTCAGAAAGCGGGACGAAATCGCCGAACAACGGACCCAAACTTTTTTGAAAAATATATACAGTTCGGGTTCACTCAACTCTACTCACCTCTCATGCTTTATACGGTCTGCTCACCTGCAGGCCATCACTGCAATGTTTTATGGGGTTCGCTCGGCTTCAAGTCCTCACCTCTAATGTTTTATACGGTCTGCTTACCTGTAGGCTATTAGTGCAATGTTTTTGGGGTTTTCTCGGCTTCAGTCCCTCACCTACAATGCTTTATACGGCCTGCTCACCTGTAGGCCATCACTGCAATGATTTTTGGGGCGTTCGCTAGGCTTCAGGCCCTCACCTACAATGCTTTATGCCGTCTACTCACCTGTAGGCCATCACTGCAATGTTTTATGGGGTCCGCTCACCTTCAGTCTCTCACCTCCAATGCTTTATATGGTCTGCTCACCTGTAGGCCATCACTGTAATGTTTTATGGGGTCCGCTCACCTTTAGTCCTTCATCTCTAATGCTTTATACGGTCTGCTCACCTGTAGACCATCCCTGCAATGTTTTATGGGGTTCGCTAGGCTTCAGACCCTCACCTACAATGCTTTATGCGGTCTTCCCACTTGCAGGCCATCACTGCAAAGTTTTATGGGGTTCGCTCGGCTTTAAGTCCTCACCTCTAATGTTTTATATGGTCTGCTCACCTGTAGGCTATCAGTGCAATGGTTTGGGGGTTTTCTTGGCTTCAGGCCCTCACCTCCAATGCTTTATACGGTCTTCTCACCTGTATGCCATCACTGCAATTTTTTTGGGGGTTCGCTAGGCTTCAGCCCCTCACCTCCAATACTTTATACAGTCTGCTTACCTGTAGGCCATCACTGCAATGTTTTATGGGGTTCGCTTGGCTTCAGGCCCTCACCTACAATGCTTTATACAGTCTGCTCACCTGTAGGCCATCACTGCAATGTTTCATGGGGTCCGCTCACCTTCAGTCCCTCAACTCCAATGCTTTATACAGTCTGCTCACCTGTAGGCCATCACTGTAATGTTTTATGGGGTCCGCTCACCTTCAGTCCCTCACCTCCAATGCTTTATACGGTATTCTCACCTGTAGGCCATCACTGCAATGTTTTATGGGGTTCTCTCACCTTCAGGCACTCACTACAATTTTTTATAGGGTCCGCTCACCTTCAAGCCCTCAACTATAATGTTTTAGAAGGTAACCAGCACGCCCTTGCTCCAAATGTTTTTGGTCACCAGTAGGCCATGAATGATAATATTTCAAGGGTCTGTATGATGGCCTCATTTATGTGTATTAAAGGGTGTATTTGAGTGCCGGTTCCTTGCAATTTTTGCGAGCTCTTTCATGAGTGCATCGGCTTTGTAAGTGCAGCAGTGTACCTGAACAATTGTAACACCATGTGAATGAGGCCCTCCTTTATGTGATATACAGGCTGTATCGGAGTGCTTCTTCCTTGTTATTTTTGGCAGCATTTGCACTGTATATACAATTGAATATACAGGAAAGAATGTTTCCTAACAATTTTACCTCTAAAAATGTCTTTACGTAAAAGTGGCGGACAACTGGGACAATATGGTTCTCAGCAGGGACATTGGAGTCCAAGATGCACCCAGACATGGTCCCCATGCTGTTCCAGATCCATTTCGGTGGTGTTTCTGTCACTTTCTGACCTTTTGCAATGGACCAGGCACCCTCCCCTCATACGAGCAGGGGGTGCCTGGTTGTCTCCAATTGACTTCCATTATACTCGGGTGCTCGGCCGGGTGCACGATTATCGCTATGTGTTTGGACCGAGTACCTGAACACCCGAACACTTTGGTGCTCGCTCATCACTAGGCAAGTAACCAATTAACTGGTTAAATAACTATTATCTATCCCTGTGACGGTGGCAAGTACAGTGTTTTTTCAACCCAAAAAATAGGTAGGTCACCCCAACCCAATGAAGTGGCTGAATAACTATTATTTGTGGTCAGGGCTACGGACACGAAAGCCGAAGAGCCCTAGTGTGCTAAACACCGAGACCCACCGTAACTGCAAGACGCGTCTTACCTAACTAAATGGCTAGTGGTGTGCCGGTAGCCATGTCCGTGGGTAGGCCTATAAAAGGGGGGCATACCCTGTAGAAGTGAAAATAGAAAGGGAGGGAGGGTGGGGCAACTGAGAAAACGCCCGCCCCTAGGTGGGGCTGTGCCTGGTTTAAGTAGAGCCTCCGCCCCTCCCACAAATGCAGTCTAAACAGACTGCCAACTTGTGGTCAGGGCTACGGACACGAAAGCCGAAGAGCCCTAGTGTGCTAAACACCGAGACCCACCGTAACTGCAAGACGCGTCTTACCTAACTAAATGGCTAGTGGTGTGCCGGTAGCCATGTCCGTGGGTAGGCCTATAAAAGGGGGCAAAACCAGCCATGTAGGGTGAAAAGAGACTTGAATGGCCTGTGCAAAGAAACCCCTGATCCAAACTGCGAAGCAATGTCTCCCACGAGAGTTCGGATACGTAAGTCAACCATAATGACGCCTGCATCCGTCCTGTGGATAGAGCCAGGACAGAATGCTAAATGTCGCAGATACTGCCCCAATGCACGAGGGAGGAACTGGAAACGCTTCAGAAGGAAGCGTGGACGATACTAGCTAAACCTGAAGACTTGGTTGTGGTGCGAGCACCGACAAAATCCCCTAGCCTTATGAGACTGGAGAACTGAGAGCCTAACTGTCTAGACTATGGAAAGAAGGGCCCGAAGAATACCATGTAGGCCAGGAAAGGAAGTAAAGCAATAAGCTAAGAACGTAGTAAATGGAATCCTGTCGATGCCCTCACGTGAGTGAAGGAGTGCGATTGCGATAAGCTGCTGGTGATTTAGTTCGCAGACCTGCCTGATTGAAAACGTAACCGGCATGGTAATACAACTGACAAATATGAGGGGTAAACAAGAAAATAAACTAAAAAGTGGCCTGAAGAAAGTACAGGCGGGATTACGTCATGGGCCTGACCGATGTGATAGGCGATCCTTAAAATAACTATATTTCCTGAAAAACCTGACAGGCGAATATCGTGAACACGAGACCAGACCAACGTGGCCGGTGACACCTAATGATGAGTGTCATTCGGTACGAGAACCTGAAGGTGGCCGATGACACCAATGACTTGAACTCTGGAAATTAAAGTCTGGTCCTGGGGGAGCATAGCCAGACAGGTGATCTGTCGACCAGGCAGGGGTTCGTGAGCTGGCCACATTGATTATTGAACGTGAAGAAAAACACGAGCGGGCAACCAACTATGGTGATTGAAAACGTAGGATGAAGAATGCGACAAGTACAGACAATAGGTTTAAAACAGAAGCCTAAGTGTGACATAAATAATTGAATGTGTATGATTGAAATGTGACGGGCTAAGGACGTTGAGTTAGAGAACAAGGGCCTAACGAAATGAACAAGAGCTATGACACCCGGGGGTGGCCCATGCTCCTAATGACAATGACGATACGTTATATGTGGCAGCAGTGGCGCCACTGCCCATCCTGTATGTACCACAAATAAGACTATTAGTATGTTTCTGGAATCAGCTCCCTGTGAGCAGAGCATAGCAAATGACCTACCACAATCCCTGCCAAGCACTAAATTGTCCGCAGAGGGAACGAAATGGTAACGAGGAGAGACCAGCAAAGGAAGCAATGCAGAAATGAGGAGCAAACGGAAATAATCCCTGCGGCACCCAAAGTCCGCCCGAAGTAGCCGTGTTGTAAAGAAGCCTGTCCAGAAGAGGGACAGTGTAGTAAAGACTAAACCCGGAGAGTAAGCATATCCGACTTATCCAGTGAAGGTAGCCGTACAGTAAAAGACTCTCCAGCCGAGGGAGCAGTGCAGTAAAGCAAGTGCCCGGCAGAGGGAGCAAAGCGACGGTGGAACCGGCAGGGCGTGTGGTGCCATAAGAGGAGAGTCTGGTGGAAAGCTATGTGGTGATAAGGAGAGACCAGCCAAGGAAATTACGACTGTGAAGCAGAACAACATGGTAAATAATAAAGGATGTTTGCCGAGGGGACTAAAGAACAGGAGGGCACAATGCAAAGGACTGCCTGGGGGGTGGAGCCGCACAGCGATACCACCCGTGGCATGCAGAACGAATGCATATGTACATACGATACCTGAACTGGCAGACCGCAGGAAGTTATAACTATGACAATGGCCTTGATAATATGCGTACTAATTGAAACCGAGGGTCTAGCCTGAATACCGGACAGGCTAATGTTACTTAAAAAGTCGCCTGACCCGCATGGCAGGTGACCCTTGCTAGGCTGAGCTCCGTTGTGGAAGAGTACACCTGGGAAGCGTGGCGGACAATGGATGCACCACCAACAGACTTTGGAAAAGTGGCCTGCACCCGGATGAACAAAGAAGCAGAAATGGGTGTGAGACATTTGGGCCAATCGACCTGGATGCGCAGAAGTTCAACCCACCAGGTAGATCACCAGGCAGGACGAAAAACAGTCATCGTGCCCCGAGCCATGGGGCCGAAGCAGTCCTCGTGCCCCCGAAGCCATGGGGCCGAAGTGGTCATGGTGCCCCCGAAGCCATGGGGCCGAAGTGGTCATCGTGCCCCCGAAGCCATGGGGCCGAAGCAGTCATTGTGCCCCCGGAGCCATAACAATCATCGTGCCCCCGGAGCCATAGCAGTCATCGAGCCCCCGAAGCCAGCCATGGAGCCGAAGCAGTCATCGTGCCCCCGGCCATGGAGCCGAGCGGTCGTCGTTCCCCAAAGCCATGGAGCCAAAGCAGTCATCGAGCCCGCAGCCATAGGAGCGGCAGACATCGAGCCCCGACGCCATGGGGCCGAAGCAACCGTCATGCCCTCGAAGCCATAGGGGCGAGCAGTCATCGATCCCCAAGCCATAGGGGCAAGCGGTCATCGAGCCTCCGGCCATAGAGCCGAAGCAGTCATCGTGCCCCCGAGCCGTGGAGCTGAAGCAGTCGTTGTGCCCCGAGCCATGGAGCCGAGGCAGTCATCGTGCCCCGAAGCCATGGAGCCGAAGCAGTCATCGTGCCCCTGAAGCCAAAGCAGTCGTTGTGCCCCGGAGCCATGGAGCCGAAACAGTCATCGTGCCCCGAAACCATAGCAATCATTGTGCCCCGAGGCCATGGAGCCGAAGCAGTCATCGTGCCCCGAAGCCATGGAGCCGAGGCAGTCATCGTGCCCCTGAAGCCATGGAGCCGTAGCAGTCGTCGTTCTCCCCAAAGCCATGGGGCCGAAGCAATCATCATGCCCCGAGCCATGGGGCCGGAGCAGTCAGCGAGCCCTCAAAGCCATGGGGCCGAAACAGTCAGCGAGCCCTCAAAGCCATGGGGCCGAAACAGTCAGGGGCCCCTAAGCCATGAAGCAAAGCGAACATGGGGCCCCCAAATCCTAAGGCCAGTAATCATAGGGCCCCCAAGTCATGAGGGCCAAGCCACCGTAGGGGGCCCCCACAGCCATGAGGCCAAAGCAAACATGGGCCCCCGAAGCAATGAGGCCACAGAAATCGCGAGGACCTCAAGTCCTGAGGCCAAGCAGCCATGGGGCCCACAAGGCATGCGGCCAAGCAGACATGCGGACCCTAGCGCCATGAGCCCAAGGAAATCATGGGACCCCCAGAGCCATGAGACCAAAGCAGTCATGAGGTCCCCAAGCCGTGAGACCAAGGTAGTCCTCGGGACCCCGATGCCAAGGGGCCGAAGCAGTCATCATGCCCCCGACACCATGGGGTCGAAACGGTCATGGAATCCCTACTCCCTGAGGCCAGCCGTTATGGGGCCTCCGCGCCATGAGGCCAAAGCAATCAAGGGGTCGCCACTGCCTGGCGGCCCAAGCAATTAAGGGGCCCCTGCGGCCTTGCGGGCAAAGCAATCAAGGGGCCCCTGCAGCCATGAGGCCGTCCGAGATGTACGTGATGAGTAAAGGTAAATAAGAGTGAGCCCAACATGATGGAAAAAGCAACTACTAGGATGATTGGGACGTCTAAAGCCTGGAAAGGAACGAGACTACTGACAGGTATGGACATTAGTAATCCGAACAACGGGCATAAGCATAAAACTAAAACCAGCCATATAACTTAGAAATGCAAACGTGGAATATGAAACTGAGAAGAGAGAGTACAAGCAAAACCTGATGCATTGCGACTTGCGAAGTCCCTTGTGGCGACAAAGAACTGAATTAAACCTGAAAGAAACAGTAGTGAGTCGGAAGCTCAAACCCTAATGACCCACTGACCCCAGCTGAGAGGCTGCTTATTGAACTGGGGCAGTGGGAACAATCTTAGTGAATACAAACCAGAAGTAAAGGGGAGCAGACAGGATTTTTTTTTTTTTTTTGCTTGCAACTAGAGCAACTAGAGCAAAGACCCACTTGATGTATACGCGCAGAAAAACCAGATGTAAAGGAAATGACCATTGATGCCCGTCATGTTTGACGGGAGAGTGGCACCGGAGCCACCAGCTGCCTCAGTGTGACAATCGAATAAAACAACCGTGACGTAGAAAGTGACGGGAGAATGTGGCTTGAATGGGAGCATGGTGTGCCAGCAAATGGGTGAACTGTGGACCTGGAATGAGTAAAACCTAAAAACATGGTATAACCAAAATACAGACCTGAATGTGAGCGGAGTAAGACAGCGTCGCGACAGCGAACGCATGGACGCAGTTCTAGCAGGGAATGGAGTGTAGTACTAGATGTAACAGCAAACGTGTGAACTCAGCTAGAGCGTGAAAGAAGTATTAACTTGCTGTAACAGCAGACGTGAGATGCGGCCGTGGATGGGCGGGAACATTGAGACGTAAGCGTGAAAGTGAAACCCGGAGTCACAGCGGTAGTGTGAACCCCAACTCTGGCAATAGGCCAAACGTAAAATTTGGTATGACCGCAGCCTGCAGTGAACGAGGCATAAACAAACTGTAACGGTGACATGAACGCGCTCATGCAATGGGCCTAAGCAACAGTGGACGTGTAACACCAGTCTGAGTGTGGTGCAAGCAAACATATGAAAGCAAAAGCGGTATGAATGCAAAAACAGGATGACAGAAAAATAAATAAATGCACAGGGAATAAGACAGTTTTACCCACTGTTGTGATCATGCGTGGAGCGTAAACGTGATGCGAGAGCGGACGAGAGCACCGCTCAGAAATGAGCATGTTGAAAGAGCAGACATGAGAAGGCAGCGTCTCAATTGACAGGGCAAAACCTGGTGTAAAGAGTTGAAGCATACACGCAGCCCTGATTGCGGGGGAGGGGCGGGTCACATGGGAAGTATATGCTATAGCAAGAGCCGTAACAAGCAACAGCTGCATCCAATCTCCATCACATGCAGCCCAGGTAAACCTTCCCTACCGCACGCAGGCTGAAGTAACTTTTTAAAGCGAAACAACGTGAATGTAAAACACATGAGATAGAAGGGGAACTAAATCAGATTACCTAAACAAACAAAGTGAAAGGAATAGTTTAACTCCGACAAAACAAACCTAAGAAGCTGAGGCGGACGATTTTGAGGCGATGCCTCCCGCTCGCAAGAAAGGTCAGATTCCAGCCGGCCGGAGAGACGGACACGGCTCAATTAACTTACATACATGGCGCACGCGTCCCTACGGTAGCCACGGGCAGAAGAAAAGCTCCATTCCAGGTCCATACTGTAGGGAAGAAACTTCCTAGCAGAGGAAAGTGCACCCTGCTGACACACCAGCATCCCCTGTGCAACTGAGAAAACGCCCGCCCCTAGGTGGGGCTGTGCCTGGTTTAAGTAGAGCCTCCGCCCCTCCCACAAATGCAGTCTAAACAGACTGCCAACATATCCCTGTGAACATGGCAAGTGCATTGTTTTAAATAACAAAAATAGATAGGTCACACCGACCAAATTAACCAGCTTAATAACTATTATATATCACTGTGACGGGTGACAAGTACAGTGTTTTTTAAACAAAAAATGTAGGTAGGTCACACCGACCAAATGAACCAGCTGAATAACTATTATATATCCCTGTGATGGTAGCAAGTACAGTGTTTTTTCAACCAAAAAAAATAAAAAATAGGCAGGTCAACCCGACCCAGATAACTGGCTGAAAAACTATTATATATCCCTGTGATGTCAGCAAGTATACTGTTTGAGACAACAAAAATAGATAGGTCACACCGTCCCACTTAATCGGCTGAATATCACTGCACTATATTGTATTTTTTCTTTTTTCTTGTATAATCCCCATTTAGTTTGTGTATTATTATTGACAACACAGTCCAGGGCACATCTTGTGTAATGTATGCAGTCCTGCATCAGCCATTTAAGGGTGCATATCTTTGTTCAAAATGCAAGCAAATTGCTCATTTGGAATCGCACATATTTCGAGTATTTAACAGACCAAGTTTCAACACTGAGAAGCGTAGACAATTTGGAAAAGAGTTTGTTGCTCATTGAGCAAACACTTTCTGGAGTAGATGTGGGAGTTGGTGGTAGCGAGGAGGCTCCAGACAGTGAGGTAGCTAGCTGGATGGATAACAGTAAGAAAGCGGGGTAGAGGGAAGAGTGCCAGGGAGGCTAGCCCTGATCTGAAACACCCCAACAAGTTTGCAAGGTTGGCAGATGAGGAAAATGTCAGTTCAGGAAGGGCACTGCTGCAGCCGGACACTTCCTCTGCCAGTCAGGGGAATGCCAGCTCCAGCAAGCAGGGGACCAGGAGAGCAGGGCAGGCCAGACAGGTGCTGGTAGTGGGATACTCTATTAGGGGTACAGATAGGGGGATCTGTCACAAAGACCGGGATCGTTGAACGGTGTGTTGTTTTCCTGGCGCTTGAGTTTGACACATCGCAGATCGGGTTGACAGATTACTGGGAGGGGCTGGACAAGATCCAGCAGTCATAGTCCATATTGGAACCAATGACAAAGTTAGAGGTGGGTGGAGTGTCCTTAAAAATGATTTTAGGGATTTCGGTCAAAAGCTTAGAGCAAGGACCTCAAAGCAATTTTTTTCTCCGAAATACTACCTGTACCACAAGCCACACAAGAAAGGCAGCGGGAGATTAGAGAGGTTAACAAGTGGCTCAGGAACTGGTGTAGGAAGGAGGGGTTTGGGTTCCTGGAGAACTGGGCCAACTTCTCTGTCGGCTACAGGCTCTATCGGAGGGATGGGCTGCACCTCAATGGGGAAGGGGCAACTGTGTTGGGGGAAAAGATGGCTAGAAGTTTGGAGGAGTGTTTAAACTAGTGCCTGGGGGGGAGGGTAATTACGTTATAGGATGGTAAGAGAGTGCAGATAGAGCCCGGGGGCGAGGTAATGGGACTAGAACAGTTCAGAAGGAAAGGTGTAGGGTAAAAAATATACATAAATCTCTTAATTGTATGTATACTAATGCCAGAAGCCTGACTAATAAAACTGGTGAACTTGAATTAGTGATGTGTGAGGAGGACTATGACATAGTGGGAATAACTGAGACATGGCTAGATGATAACTATGACTGGGCAGTTAGTGGCCAGTTTCGCCAACATGTTTATGGGGTATTGGGAGGATCAGTATATTCTTCCCAAGCTCAATGTACCTTTTCCGGGAGGCACTCTTACCCTCTGGAGAAGATACATTGATGATTGTTTCCTCCTGTGGGAGGGTGAAGAGGGAGGCCTTCGGGATTTTATTAATAATCTGAATTCTGAAGAATGGAACCTCCAGTTTACGGGTGATATCAGCAACAGGAAGGTGTTTTTTTTGGATTAGTGCATAGAAATTATAGATGGACGATATGTCACCAAGACGCACTTTAAGACAACTGATGTGAACTCATATATTGACATCAACAGCTGTCACTTTGCATCCTGGCTGGAAAACATCCCGGTGGGACAGTTTGGGAGAATCTCAAAGAACTGCATGATTGATGCGGACTTTGAGGAACAAAGTGAGATCCTAAAATCCCGTTTCCTAGAGAAAGGCTATGAGGAAGAAAAACTAGAAAGTATAAGAACAAAAGTGAGAGGTGGGAGAAATATGGAAAAGAAAAGGGTTAATATTAAGAAAGTGGAGAAGGACTTCAGGTTCACCTTTTTGACAGGCTTTAACATGAAGGCAGGGGCAATAAAGAAAAACTGGAGAATTTTAAAGAACGACCCAGCGATTGGACCTGTACTCCCTCCAGTACCTGCTATTGTGTACAAAAAAGCCCCTAATATAAGTAACAGACTAGTGCGCAGTGCTATCCCACCTGGGAATTCATCCAAAGGCAGAAAATCTGGCAAATTCACGTGGTGCGGTTTTTGCGGTCCATGCAGAAACCGCACCCCGACTAACAGAGAAAGCAAAATGGACATAATCATATCACATACAAATGGACAGACATTCAAAATTAAGGGTGAATGCACATGTGAGAAAGAGGGGCTTATCTATGTTCTAGAATGTCCCTGCGGGAAACAGTATGTTGGTAGAACCCTGCGGAAACTAAAAATTCGGATCCAAGAGCATATACGCAATATCAAAAAAGGGTTAATGACACACAGCGTATCGGCTCATTTTAAATTACATCAGAAGGATCCTAGGGGTTGAAATTTGTGGGGGTAGAGGCGGTGGAACCACACTGGAGGGGTGGGGATAAAGTTGCCCAGATCAACCGCAGGGAGGTCGAGTGGATTTACAGACTTGGCACTCTTCAACCCTGCGGTTTGAATATAGAATTTGACCTGAAGCCCTGTCTTGTGTGAATGCTGTCTAGTCTCCACTTCACGGGGATAATTGAAACCCGTCTTCAGATAATATTGAGTTATGCGAAAATACGGTCAGTGAAAGTATCGTAGTTAGGCCCCTCCCACAAAGTAGTTGATTGGTTGAGATCTACATGTGACTTCTTCTTTTTGAATGGAAGATCTCTTAATGGACAATATCGGAGTTAGGCCCTTCCCATAAAGAGGTGATTGGTTGAGATTTACATGTGACTTTCTCTCTCTGAATGGAAGATCTCTTAATGGATAATATCAGCGTTAGGCCCCTCCCACAAAGAAGGTGATTAGTTGAGATTTACATGTGACCTTTCTCTGAATGGAAGGTCCTTGAGGTGCGAATAATTGATATGTCATTCAGTTGGGTAATAGTTTTAAATACTCTGTGGGCATGGAAGTGTGAGTAGTGGATAAATAGGGATATATCTATTGTGGAGATAGTGGAGAATTTGAATGTATGGGTTGGACACAAATAATATAGGCACTTTGTGTATGGCTGCTCTGTAATGGAAGTGTGTTCATATATCTATGTGGAATTTAAATATAGTATGTAGAGATACTGTGTAGAGGATTTATAAGGTTTTATATATACTTATGTCTAATGTTGGAATTTTCGGCAATTTGACCGATCTTATTGCAATTGATGTGAGCCACCCTATATAAGGAAGGGGTTTAACCCTGGATATGACGTGTTCCTGCCCCTGACAAAGCTCTGGACAGCGAAACCCGGGTCGGGCATTGACGGTATCGCGTGTGCGGTTTTATGACTATGAGCGTTTTTACCATACGATTCTGTAAGTGCAATAAATCTTGAAGGCTTTTAATACCAAAAAGGTGTTTCACTATGTGTGTTTTATTATTTCAGTAAACCGGGGTATCCATGTATACCTATGCACGGGGTGCTGCTTTCCTACATCACGGAATTTGACACCTGCAAACACTGAGGATTCCTTTACTAGAAGCAGCTCTGTTCCCTTATCTGAAGTTAGTGTACGTGGTTACAGTCTGTTTAGAAAGGATCGTCAAAACCGGAGAGGAGGAGGGGTCTGCCTTTATGTAAAGTCCTGTCTAAAGTCAACAGTCCGAGAAGATATAAGTGAGGGATTTAGGCATGTGGAGACACTGTGGGTAGAAATACATGGAGGCAAAAAGAATAATAAAATGCTAATAGGAGTTTATTATAAACCATCTAATATACCAGAGTCCACAGAAAATCTACTACTAAATGAGATCAAAAACAAGAAAAACAAAGAGCAACATGCAAAAATAGTGAAAAATTATCAAAAGACTTTATTGGTCATATGTTAACCCCTTAGTGACCACCCATACGTGTTTTTACGGCGGTCACTAAGGGGCTTAGGCTGGGTTGCGGCGTTTTTACGGCAGCCCAGTCTAAGCGCTGCACGGCTCCCCCGTGCAGCGGGGAGCACGGACCCGGCTCTCACATGAGAGCCGGGGCCCTGCTCTAATAGCCCACAATGGCGCCCGCTGCATGTAAAGTGGTAACAGAGGGAGCGAACTCCCTCTGTCTCCCATCAGCACCCCGCAAATGCGATTGCGGGGTGCTGATGTGCTGGGAAGCTTACCTAGCTTCCGATCAGGGCCCGAGCCTGTCTTCCGGCATCTCCAGCAGACTGTGCCTCTCTGGCACATAATGCATTACATAGACATAATGCATTACATTTTAAAAGCAATCAAAATACTGTATATTATAGTCCCCTTGTGGGACTATTAAGTAGTAAAAAAAATAGAAAAAAAATACACATTTATTAAATAAAAACAATTCCATAAAATAAAAATATATGCTTTTTTTTCCATTGAAAATACGCCTTTCAATGAAAAAAATTGCAAAAAGAAAATATCCCCCATATGTTTGGTCCGTAACGACCCGGACTACATAAATATTACGTAAATTATCCCCTATAGTGAACGCCGTAAAAAATAAATAAAAAAAAAGACAGAATTTCTAATTTATTCTTAGTTTCCACCGAAAAAAAACGTAGTAAAAAGCGATCAAAAAGCGGAATTTACTCCAAATTGATACCAATGAAGAATACAAGTCTTCCCTCAAAAATAAAGCCCTCAATCAACTCCATAGAATAAAAAATAAAAAAGTTATGGGTCTTGGGAAGTGGCAATGCAAAATAATTTTTGGGGTTAATAAAAGGGGTTTTGTTGCAAAAAAAAGTAGTAAAACGTAAAAAAAATTATAAGTATTTAGTATCACTGTAATCGTACTGACCCAGAGAATAAAGATATTATGTTATTTGTACCAAAAAATGAACGCCGTAAAATTTATAATGTAAAAACGCAGTGGCAGTATTGCCATTTTTCCCCATCTCCCTCCCAGAAAGAGTTAATAAAAGTTAATCAGAAAGTTACATGTACCCCAAAATGGTGCCATTAAAAACGACATCTTGTCCTGTAAAAAACAAGCCCTCATAAAGCTATATAGACGAAAAAATAAAAAAGTTATAGCTCTTGGAACGAGACCTTGAAAAAAGGAAGTAAAATGCTTGATCATAAAGGCCCAAACAGGCTTGGTCACTAAGGGGTTAAAAAGTAACAAAACATAGAAGGAGGTGACAGACAAACACAGACGCCACCCTGGACCCTATATGTTCCTCACCCCTCAGTATCATTGTGCAGCAATCCATAGATATTGATAAATGACACTTTCAGTATCTTAATAATTCTGTTTACTTTGTATGGGCTAACACCATCCTCAGGCATTCATGGATTACCAATACTCTGGGTATTTCAATCCATGAGCTCTTTCGATGGCTGTTTTCTATCTGATGTTGTGTTCGGTGATCGGGCCCGGTCATGTGACATATCACATGACCGCGCTCTTGGTGACGTCATTGTCGGGCGTACATTCGGCGCTCTGCTGCTACGTAGTCTTCGCGCCTATGTGTTGTTCTGCCCTGCTGACGTCTACTGATGTGTCGCATTGATCCTCATGTGTGATTGGATGGTGGGCCTTTTTTAAACCACAGACCATAGAGATGGCGTTACCCCCGGACGAAGGTTCGCCGAAACGCACGTCGTGGGCTGACGCCATCCTGGTCCCTTTACTTTCATCTACTTGCTGGTGAGTCCCATTCTGGGTGTTGTGTTAGCATTACTAGTGTTGCTTCTGTCGTCCTGCAATATCCACTTTGTGAATACATAGAGACACTGACACTTGATATGTCCCTACATGTGGATATTTGTCAGACCTCTGTAAGGCCCAGATTCATTACATTGATCTTTATGTGATAGGCCTTTTTTGCAACATCATTCTAGGAGTGCTAGATATGTTTTATGCATTTTGATATAGGGTCCAGGGTGGCGTCTGTGTTTGTCTGTCACCTCACATATGACCAATAAAGTCTTTTGATAATTTTTCAATATTTTTGCATGTTGCTCTTTGTTTTTCTTGTTTTTGATGCGGTTGTTTCAGAGTATATGCAGATATACTTGTTCTATGATATCTCAGTAATAGAGGCCCTACCATTGAGTATTACAGATGGGCATGAGATTCCTCCGGTTTCATTTTTTGTTTACTACATGAGATAGGCGAGGTGGCAGATCCTAATGAGGTCGTTATTATGGGGGACTTCAACTACCCAGATATAGACTGGAAAACTGAAACCTTTATATCTCATAAAGGAAACAGGTTCTTGGCAATAACCAAAGACAATTACCTTTCCCAACTGGTTCAGGAACCGACTAGAGGGAAGCCCATTCTGGACTTAGTATTAACCGATAGACCTGACAGAACAACAGATGTGCAGGTTCGGGGACACCTGGGAAATAGTGACCATAAAGTAATAATCTTCCAATTGTCACTCAAAAGAGTGTTTCTTCAGGGAGGAACAAAAATACCAAACTTCAAAATAAGCAAAATTTAGCGAACTAAGAGAGGCCATAGGCCTAACTAACTCGGACAAAGTCCTCAAAATTAAAAATACAGCCACAAAATGGGATATTTTTAAAAACATCCTAAAATCTAATTGTGAGAGGTACATACATTATGGGAAAAAAAAGGTTAAAGGGAGTCTGTCACCACATTTGGTCATTATAGACCGAGTACACAGGGTTCTGGCTTAACTTAAGATGATTTAAATGGTACCTTTGTTAGTCACTAGTATCGCTCTCCTGCAGCAAAAACGAACTTTTATATATATGCAAATGCGGCTCGCAAGTGCCCAGGGCAGAGTTTACATCTTCGGAGCCCAGGCTGCTCTGCTTGAGATCCCCGCCCTCTCCTTTCCCTTGCGTCCTCCTCCTCTCCCTGTGAAAACCTGCGCCTGCGTTCTGCTTGACTGGGGCATGCGCACTACAATGCCCACTGTGGTTACGGCATTGATGTAGCTACTGCGCATGCTCCGGCCAACAGCGCGATCCGCATTTGCGAGCCGCATTTGCATATATATAAAAGTTCGTTTTTGCTGAAGGAGAGCGATACTAGTGACTAACAAAGGTACCATTTAAATCATCTTAAGTTAAGCCAGAACCCTGTGTACTCGGTCTATAATGACCAAATGTGGTGACAGACTCCCTTTAAGGAACAAGAAAAAAACAATGTGGATGAAGAGCACTGTAAAGAAAGCAATAAATTACAAAAAGGAAGCATTTAAATCACTAAAATCGGAGGGTATCGAGGAAGCGCTGCAAAACTATAAGGAAAAAAAATAAAATATGTAAAAAACAAATAAAAGCAGCCAAACTAGAGACCAAGAGATTAATTACCAAAGAGAGCAAAACGAACCCAAAAATGTTCTTTAATTATAATAATGGTGAAAAAGAGTATAAATCTGAAGGTGTCAGCCCTTGAGCGATGAGGAGAAAGCAAAGCTATTAAATATTTTTTTCTCCACTGAATTTACTAAGGAAAATAAACTGTCAGATGAAACGCAGAATGTAAAAGTAAATTCCCATTTAAAGTGCCTTGTCTGACCCATGAAGTACAGCGGCACCTTAAAAATTTTAAAATAGACAAATTGCCAGGATCAGATGGCATACACCCACATATCATAAGAGGATTAAGTAATGTCATAGCCAGACCCTTATTTTTGATATTTAAGGACTCTATACTGACAGGGAGTGTTCCACAGAATTGGTACATAGCAAATGTGGTGCCAATTTTTAAAAAGGGTCCAAAAACAGAGCCCGGAAACTATAGGCCAGTAAGTTTAACATCTGTCATCGGTAAACTGTTTGAAGGTTTTCTAAGGGATGCTATTTTGGAGTATGTCAATAAAAATAAGCAAATAACGCAATGTCAGCATTGCTTCATGAGGGATCAGTCATGTAGGTAATTTGTAGACTTGACAGCGGCAAATTAATAGATGTCGTATATCTGGACTTCTCCAAAGCATTTGACACTGTACCGAATGAAAGGTTAGAATATAACATGAGAATGCTTGGACTGGGAGAAAATGTCTGTATGTGGGTAAGTAACTGGCTCAGTGATAGAATACAGAGGGTGGTTATTCACAGTACACACTCAGATTGGTTCACTGTCACTAGTGAAGTACCTCAAGGGTCAGTATTGGGCCATATTCTCATGGAAAAGAACCAATGAATTTTAGTGAACAGCAAACTAAGCTGTAGAAAACAGTGTCAGGCAGCTGCTGCCAAGGCCAATAAGATAATGGGTTGCATCAAAAGAGGAATAGATGCCTGTGAGGAGAACACAGTCCTACCACTTTACAAATCGCTAGTCAGACCAAACATGGAGTACTGTGTACAGTTCTGGGCTCCTGTGAACAAGGCAGACATAGCAGAGCTGGAGAGGGTTCAGAGGAGGGCAACTAAAGTAATAACTGGAATGGGGGAACTACAGTACCCTGAAGGATTATCAAAATTAGGATTATTCACTTTAAGAAAAAGACGACTGACTGGTGATCTAATTGCTATGTATAAATATATCAGGGGTCAGTACAGAGATCTCTCCCATTATCTATTTATCCCCAGGACTGTGACTGTGACGAGGGGACATCCTCTGCGTCTGGAGGAAAGAAGGTTTGTACACAAACATAGAAGAGGATTCTTTACGGTAAAAGCAGTGAGACTATGGAACTCTCTGCCTGAGGATGTGGTGATGGTGAGTTCACTAAAAGAGTTCAAGATGGGCCTGGATGTATTTCTGGAGTATAATAATATTACAGGCTATGGAGATGGGTCTTTGATCCAGGGAGTTATTCTGATTGCCTGATTGGAGTCGGGAAGGAATTTTTTCCCCTTAAGTGGGGAAAATTGGCTTCTACCTCACATTTTTTTTTTTGCCTTTCTCTGAATCAACTTGCAGGATAACAGGCTTAACTGGATGGACAGATGTCTTTTTTCGGCTATATAAACTACGTTACTATGTTACTATTGTGGTAAGGTGCAAGGTGTCATTTGCGATGGCAGGTACGTGTCACCGAGGTTGCTGGCCTCGGTGAGGTGAGAGCCGGGTTTTTGTCTGCAGCAGCTAGTGCTGTTTGACTCTTTTAAATAGCATGGCTGCAAAGCCGATCCGGGCCGGCTCTTACTGGGAGCAGCTAAAGAGTAGGGTGGGTGGCTGCTCCCCACGGTCCAGTCCGAGTTTTGGGCTGGGTATAAAACACAGCCATCAGCTGTGTCTGGGGAGTGTGATTATCCTGGAGCCTGCTAACAGGACTGAGGAGTTCTCTGTGCTGGAGGACGGAGCTCAGCAAGGTGGTGTTTCCCTGCAAACTGAAGGAGGAATCGCCTGCGGCTGAACCGACTGCTAGGTGTGAACCGCACTTAAACCACCCAAGGTGACTGGACCCTGTGTTGGCCTGTTTTTGGTTTTGCCACATGATTTCTGTTGTGTGTGAACTGTCACCAAGAGACTGTTTTCATTTCTGGTGTGCAAGTGTGAATAAAACACTGTTTGATGCACAATCTGGACTCCTTGTTTTGCCTCTAAACTGCACCCGCACCGCTGTCTACCAGAGCGACTCCCCACATTTGGTGTCGGATGCGGGCATGCGCAGTGAGGCTGGCGTGAACGCCGAACTTTGTTTTTGCTGAGCAGAAGTGAATGTCCTATATTAAGCCGGCAAAGTTGCAGCCTGTGATCCCCGACAAAATGGAGGCGGCTGTGAAAGCCCTCATAGAGGCTAACGTGCAGCAGCGGGAGACCAACCAGCTACTGCTACAGCACGTGATGGCGTTGCAAGCGGCAGGAGCGGCCCCACCGCGTCCACGATGCCCGGAAAGCTGTCCGTGCCGCGATCCCTAAGATGACCCCCTCGGATGATGTGGAGACCTATCTGGCGGTGTTCGAGAAGGTGGCCGTGAGGGAGAAATTACCCCGAGAACAGTGGGCAGAGGTCGTCGCTCCGTTCCTGGCGTCTGGACCCCAGCAAGTATTTTTAGACCTCCCAGATGACCAAGCCGCTGACTACCCGACCGTGAAAGGTGAGATCCTGGCAAGACTGGGGGTGAACGTGTTAGTCCGGGCTCAGCGGGTCCACCAGTGGAACTTTAATACGGCTGAACCCGCCAGGCCGCAGTATTATGAGTTGCTGCACAGGTTGCAAAAGTGGCTGCAGCCTGAGGTTCTAAGTCCGGCTGCTATGCTGGACCGTCTGCTGGCTGACATCTTCTGGAGGGCCTTGCCGTACCCCTGCAGCACTGGATCGGCCAGGTGTCACCCACTAATGCCTTGGACATGGTCGACCTGGTCGAGCGCTATGAGGCCACAAAAACCTTGAAAGGAGGTGTTGTTGGGAGGGGCTGGTCAAACCCCGGAGGTCTCCCATCCAGTCCCGACGACTGGTACCCGAGAAACCTGCTCGGGTGTACCCCTGTAGACCCGGCCCCGATAGTCTGCTGGCGGTGTCACGAGCCTGGCCATGTGAGGGCCGACTGTCCACAGTGGGGAGAACCCATGGAGACCAATTATGGGTACCGGGCTTCCATGTATGCCCGGAGACTGTGTGCGACCGGCACCCCGAGACCCTAGACAATCGTCATCTGTGCCAGGTGCAAGTCGGTGATAATCTTGCAGTGGCGCTGCTGGACTCAGGGAGCCTAGTAACCCTGGTAAGTGCTGCCCTGGTACAGCCCTCCCAGTATACGGGCCGGAAAGTTGGGGTGGTGTGCATACACGGAGACTTAAAGGACTATCCCACGGCTGTAATGTCTCTGTCCACGGCGGCCGGCACATGGACTTGTGAAGTGGCGATCTCCGCCAAGCTACCGTATGAACTAATAATTGGAAGAGACTTCCTGGTTTTCCGTCACTATGGCCTGAGGTGAAAGTGACTAATAGCCCTGAGACAGGGGTAACCCTAGCAGAGTGGCCTGGTTCCTGTGGGAGGCCAGAGCCCTGGGAGCCCGAGTCCGAAGGGCCTGCGGTAGGGGTGACCACCACTTCTGTGATAGAGGGGAGACAACCCCACTGAGTGTAATGGTGGGAGACACGGAGGACTTGCCACCGGGACCTGAGTTGGCAGACCTCAATGTCTCCGGGGAAAATTTTGGGACCGCACAACACCGGGACCAAACCCTAACCAGGGCCTGGGAAAGTGTCGTAATAATTGATGGTAAACCCCAGAAACCTGGGGCTGAATTAATGTTTCCGCGATTCATTGTCCTTCAGGATATGTTGTATCGGGTGAACCAAATCCGAGGTGAGCCTGTTGAACAGTTGGTGGTGCCCACAGCGTATCGCAGGCTTGTCATGGAGCTTGCCCACCAACATGTTCTTGGGGGACACCTGGGGTGGCAGAAAACCCAGGACCGCATACTGCAGCGGTTTTATTGGCCCAGTGTGTTCAAGGAGGTAGAGAATTATTGTAAGTCCTGTCCCACCTGTCAGATAACTAGCCCCCAGCCACATTTCCGTAGTCCTCTGGTACCGCTTCCAATTATTGAGGTCCCGTTTGAGCGAATCGCTATGGATCTAATTGGGCCTGTACCAAAATCTGCCAGGGGCCACCAACACATTCTGGTAGTTCTCGACTATGCCACTCGGTATCCGGAGGCGGTGCCTCTGCGACATACCTCAGCTAAACTCATTGCCAAAGAGTTAATGGAAATGTTTTCCCGTGTGGGCCTGCCAAAAGAGGTTCTGACAGACCAAGGGACCCCTTTTATGTCCAAAGTAATGAGGGAACTGTGTAAATTATTGCATATAAAGCAGTTACGGACGTCCGTTTACCATCCACAAACGGACGGTCTTGTCGAGAGGTTTAACCAAACTTTAAAAATATGTTAAAGAGGGTGGTGTCTAGAGATGGGAAGGACTGGGACCTGCTTCTGCCCTATCTCATGTTCGCAGTGCGAGAGGTGCCCCAGGCCTCTACTGGGTTCTCGCCCTTCGAACTGCTTTATGGCAGACACCCTCGGGGCCTGTTGGATATCGCCAAGGAAGCGTGGGAACAACAGCCTGTCCCCCACAAAAGTGTCATTGAGTATGTCACCCAGATGCAGGAACGGATGGAAAAGGTGTTGCCGCTGGTCCGGGAGCATATGGAGGCAGCGCAACAAGCCCAGAGTAGGGTGTACAATCGTCAGGCTCGGGTACGGGGCTTCAAGCCGGGAGATCGGGTGTTGGTTCTGGTACCCACCCTTGACAGCAAGTTCCTAGCTAGGTGGCAGGGCCCCTATGAGGTGATCGAGAAAGTAGGGGAAGTAAATTACAAAGTACACCAGCCAGGCGGCGCAAGCCGGAGCAGGTGTACCACGTGAATTTACTAAAGCCGTGGAAAGATAGGGACACGGCCGACGACCACAGCCCCCGGCCAGGGCTTCTAGGTGAAAGGGTCCAGCCCCACAGTTCGAGGCCTGTGAAGCAGTAACCACGGTAAAATTGCAGACAGCCTGTCTTCCAAACAAGTTCAGGAAGTCAGGGAGTTCATCAGTCGGAACACGGATGTGTTCTCGGACCTCCTGGCCGCACGTCTCTCATCCAACATGACATCGCCACTGAGCCTCAGGCCAAGATCCGGTTAAAACCATACCGGGTACCCGAGGCTCGGCGACGGGCCATCGCGGAGGAAGTACAGTTAATGTTGAAGCTCGAGGTCATTGAGGAGTCGAAAAGTGAGTGGGCCAGTCCCATAGTCCTAATACCCAAGCCGGATGGGACGTTGCGGTTCTGCAACGACTTTCGCAAGTTAAATGAAGTATCCAAGTTTGACGCGTATCCCATGCCCCGAGTAGACGAGCTGGTTGAAAGTTTAGGACAAGCCCGTTATTTTTCTGTGCTGGACCTCACCAAAGGGTACTGGCAGGTACCCTTAACGGAGTCGGCTAAGGAAAAAACCGCATTTGTTACCCCGCAGGGCCTGTATCACTACAAGGTGTTACCCTTTGGCCTGCATGGCGCCCCGCCACTTTCCAAAGGTTAATGGACATAGTGCTGCGACCACATCGTCGGTACGCCTCGGCCTACTTAGATGATGTAGTCATCCACAGCACCGACTGGGAAAGCCATTTACCCAAGGTGCAGGCGGTAGTGGATGCCCTGAGGAAAGCCGGACTGACCGCTAACCCAAAGAAGTGCTCCATAGGGTTAGAGGAGACAAAATATCTGGGATATGTAATTGGGCGGGAGTCATCAAACCTCAGGTAACTAAGGTAGAGGCCATTCGTAACTGGCCCCGACCGGTCACCACCAGGCAGGTAAAGTCGTTCCTGGGGATTGTAGGTTACTACATGAGGTTTGTGCCCCACTTTGCCACAATAGCAGCGCCATTGACAGACCTGTTGAAGGGGCGAAAGTCTGGGAGGGTTAGCTGGAGTGAGAAGGCGGAGGAGGCTTTCTCCGCGTTGAAGTCGGCCCTGTGTGGGTCCCCGGTTTTGGTGACACCCGACTTCAACAAGGAGTTTGTCGTACAAACCGACGCCTCGGAGGTAGGCCTCGGTGCGGTACTGTCGCAGGAGGTCAACGGGGAAGAACATCCCGTTGTCTTCCTGAGCCGTAAGCTCAGTCCCGCCGAGTCCAGATATAGTATAGTGGAGAGGGAGTGCCTGGCTATCAAGTGGGCACTCGAATCTCTCCGCTACTACCTGTTAGGAGGAGGTTCCGTCTGGTGACCGACCATTCCCCCTCAAATGGATGAGTCAGGCCAAGGAGAGGAATGCTCGGGTCACCAGGTGGTTCCTATCTCTTCAAAATTTCAAGTTTTCCGTGGAACACAGGGCAGGCCGCTTGCAGGGCAACGCAGATGCCCTGTCCCGCGTCCACTGCCTCACGTGTGTTCACCCCTCAGGGTTGAACAAAGGGGGTATGTGGTAAGGTGCAAGGTGTCATTTGCGATGGCAGGTACGTGTCACCGAGGTTGCTGGCCTCGGTGAGGTGAGAGCCGGGTTTTTGTCTGCAGCAGCTAGTGCTGTTTGACTCTTTTAAATAGCATGGCTGCAAAGCCGATCCGGGCCGGCTCTTACTGGGAGCAGCTAAAGAGTAGGGTGGGTGGCTGCTCCCCACGGTCCAGTCCGAGTTTTGGGCTGGGTATAAAACACAGCCATCAGCTGTGTCTGGGGAGTGTGATTATCCTGGAGCCTGCTAACAGGACTGAGGAGTTCTCTGTGCTGGAGGACGGAGCTCAGCAAGGTGGTGTTTCCCTGCAAACTGAAGGAGGAATCGCCTGCGGCTGAACCGACTGCTAGGTGTGAACCGCACTTAAACCACCCAAGGTGACTGGACCCTGTGTTGGCCTGTTTTTGGTTTTGCCACATGATTTCTGTTGTGTGTGAACTGTCACCAAGAGACTGTTTTCATTTCTGGTGTGCAAGTGTGAATAAAACACTGTTTGATGCACAATCTGGACTCCTTGTTTTGCCTCTAAACTGCACCCGCACCGCTGTCTACCAGAGCGACTCCCCACACTATATAATATCTATCCCTGTGAAGTACAGTGTTTTTTTAACGCAAAAAATAAATAGGTCACACCGACCCAATAAACCGGCTGAATAACTATTATATATCCCTGTGACAGTGGCAAGTAGAGTGTTTTAAACAACAAAAATATATAGGTCACACCGACCCAATTAACCAGCTGAATAACTGTTATATATCCCTGTGACAGTGGCAAGTACAGTGTTTTTACAAACTAAAAATGTGTAGGTCACACCCACCCAATTAACCGGCTGAAATACTATTAGATACTAGTGATGAGCGAGCACCAAAGTATTTGGGTGTTTGGGCCGAATACATAGCTATGTTCGTGTGCTCGGCCGAGCACCCGAGTATAAGGGAAGTCAATGGGAGACAACCAGGCAACCCCTGCTCTGAAGAGGGGAGGGTGCCTGGTCCATTGGAAAAGGTCTGAAAGTGACAGAAACACCACCGAAAAGGATCAGGAACAGCATGGGGACGATGTCTGAATGCATCTTGGACTCCTATGTCTATGCTGGGAACCATGTTGTCAGAGTTGTACGTCACTTTTACAGACTGACAAAAATACGCCCAAAACCCCCCCCAAAAAAATCTATTTTTCATTAAAAAATGTTAGGAAACATTCTTTCCTGTATATTCAATTGTATATAAAGTGCAATTGCTGCCAAAAACTACAAGCAAGAGGCACTCCGAAAGAGCCTGTATATCACATAAAGGAGGGCCCCGTTCACATTGTGAAAGGGCTGCCAAAAATTACAAAGAACCGGCACTACAATACACCCTTTATTACACACAAACGAGGGCATCATACACACCCTTGAAAAATTATGATTGGTGGCCTGCTGGTGACCCTCAAAAACATTTGAAGCAAGGGCCTGTTGGTGACCCTCTAAAACATTACTGGGGCGAGAGCCTGCTGCTGAGCCGATCCTCTAAAACAGGCATGCTCAACCTGCGGCCCTCCAGCTGTTGCAAAACTACAACTCCCATCATTCCCTGACAGCCTACAGCTATCATCCTGCAGAAGGGCATCGTGGGAGTTGTAGTTTAACAACAGCTGGAGGGCCGCAGGTTGAGCATGCCTGCTCTAAAACATTAGGGGCGAGGGGCTGCTGTTGAGCTGACCCTTTAAAACATTATCGTTGAGGGCCTGCGGTTGAGCTGAGCCTATAAAACATTATGGTTGAGGGCCTGCTGGTGAGCTGACCCACTAAAACATTATAGGTGAGGGCTTGCTGGTGATCTGACCCTCTAAAACATTATAGGTGACGGCCTGCTGGTGAGCTGACCCTCTAAAATATTATGGTTGAGGGCCTGCTGGTGAGCTGACTCTCTTTAAAAATGTAGTCGAGGGAATATATACAATCTGGATGAGGAGGAGGAGGAGAAAACAAGATTCAAACATATACACTTTTTTAAGGTGGAAAAGGTGTATGGGAATACATAGTAGACTGAGTACATTAAACAATACATTGAAATTGCCTCTATGTTCATCATCCGCTCAGCTCTCCTCTGGTGGAGTTGAGTAGTCAGGGGCAATCCAGGCCTTGTTTATTTTTATCTGAGTCAACCTGTAAGCATTGTCAGTGGACAAGGGAATATGCTTATCAGTTATAATGCCACCAGCAGCACTAAATACACGCTCAGACAAAACGCTGGCAGCCGGGCAGGCCAGCACCTCCAAGGCGTAGAGCACAAGTTTGTGCCACGTGTCCAGCTCGGACACCCAGTAGTTGTAGGGCACTGAGGGATCATTTAGGACGCTGACACGGTCTGCGATGTATTCCTTCACCATCTTCCAAAACTTTTCCCTCCTTGTGCCACTATGCCGCACTTCAGGGTGAGGTTGCTGGCGGGGTGTCATGAAAGTGTCCCATGCCTTAAAGATTGTTGCCCTGCCTTTGTTGGAACTGCTGTGTGTTCCCCTTGTCTCCCTTCCTCGGTTGCCTAAAGAAGTACGGACTCTGCCGGCCGCATTGTCAGATGGAAAATTTTGGAGCAATCTCTTAACAAGTACCTTCTGGTATTGCACCATTTTACTCATCCTCTCCACCACAGGAATGAGAGACGAAAAGTTCTCTTTGTAGCGGGGGTCGAGAAGGGTGAATACCCAGTAATCTGTGTTATCTAATATGCGTATAACTCGAGGGTCGTGGGAAAGGCAGCCTAACATGAAGTCAGCCATGTGTGCCAGAGTACCAACAGGCAAGACGTTGATGTCAACATCAGGATGACTCTCCATCCCCTCCTTCTCCTTCGCCTCCTCCTCCTCTTCTGCCCATCCACGCTGAACAGATGGAATTAAAGTTCCATGGGTACTACCCTCTGTAGCAGAGAAAACTGTCTCCAGCATCTCCTCCTCCTCTTCATGGCCCAATTCGTGCAGAGAAGACGAACTGTGGGTGGTCTGGCTATCATCCTGTGTAATGTTCTCCCCCATTTCCTCGTCTGTCACATTCAGAGCGTCGTCCTTAATTGTGAGCAGCGATCGTTTGAGTAGACACAGCAGTGGGATGGTTATGCTTATAATAGCGTTATCGCCACTAACTACCTGTGTGGATTAATCAAAGTTTTTTAAAACCTCACAGAGGTCTGACATTAATGCCCACTCCTCGATTTTGAATAGTGGCAGTTGACTAAAAAGGCGACGACACGGTTGCAGCTAGTATTCCACAACTGCCCTCTGCTACTCAGAAAGTCTGGCAAACATGTAGAATGTAAAGTTCCAGCACATGCTACCGTCACACAACAGTCGATGAGCTGAAATCCGCAAGCGCTGCTGCAACATTGACAGACCGGCTGAAGCTGCGGACAACTTGCGGAAATGGGCACACATGCGGCATGCCTTCACTAGTAGCTCTTGTAAATTGGGGTAGGTTTTGATAAACCCCGAGAACCACTAAGTTTAAGACGTGGGCTAGGCATGGGACGTGTGTCAGGTTGCCAAGCTCTAAAGCCGCCACCAAGTTATGGCCATTGTCAGACATAACCATGCCTTGAGTGCCGAGAGCCACAGCTTAGTCTGGTTCCCTATACCCTGCCACAGCTCTTTGGCGGTGTGCTGTTTGTCCCTTAAGCAGATCAGCTTCAGCACGGCCTGTTGACGCTTACCCACAGTAGTGCTACACTGCTTCCTACTAGCGACTAATGGCTGACTGCTGCAGGAGGTGGAGCAGGAGGCGGCAGAGGAGGAGAAGTGGGGGTTGGAGCCAGTAACATAGCCGCTGGCGGAGACCCTGATGGACATAGGGCCCGCAATCCTGGGCGTGGGTAGCATCTCTGCCATCCCAGGGTACGACTCATTCCCGGCCTCCACAAAATTCACCCAGTGTCCCATCAGGGGACTGCGTACTGAGGGAGGGCCATCGACATCAGGCTGCGGAAGCCTAAATGGCAACATTTCAAGGTCCAGTAATTTTGAAAGTTGTGCATTTAGTGCTATGGCCTGTGGGTGGGTATTTGTGCTTGTGCATTCAAATGCCTGTGTTAACGACATTTGGATGCTGCACTGGGACAGGGAAGTGGATGTTGTTGCTCATGGTTCATGCAAAGGTCCAGGTGCAGGGCAACGGGCATCCGAGCCTGCACCTTCGACAGGGGATTGGCCAGCAGTGTGTAACACTGGGGAAAAGGAGGCAGTGGTGTGACCCGCAGACCCAGATTGTGGACCCAGGTGTTCGGCCCACTTATTAGGGTTCTTGGATGTCATGTGGTGGATCATGCTGGTGGGGGTGAGTTCACTAGTGTTCACTACCACTCTTTTGTCATCTGCACTTTCCTCAAAAAAACGCCATACTGTGTTACACCTACGCCTTGGCAAGGTAGATTTACACATGTGGGTGCTCGGTGTAACAGTTGCGGGCCTGTTTGGTGTGGGCCAACTTCTCCCTTTAATAACCCCACTGCCTCTTCCAGACTGTTGCAGTGATGCAGATCCCTTCCCCTCTGTACTGCTGTCATCGCTCAGCTTTTCACCTTCCCATGTTGGCTCAGTGACCTCATCGTCCACCACCTCCTCTTCCCCTTCCTCACTCTGCTCATCCTCCTGACTTAACATAAATACAACCTCAGTGATTGACAACTGTGTCTAATCATCATCCACCTCGTGAACGAATGATTGCCGTTCACCACCGTCATCTTCTTGGAACTGTGAAGGCTCATGAGGTTGGGAATCAGGGCACAATATCTTACATACCTCTTCAAGCGTGCTTAGCGAGAGAGCCAAACCAAGTACTGGCGATGAAAATAGGTCATGTGAATATCCGTGTGTGGAATCACTTGTTTGGCCAGACTCGACATGTTGGGAAGAAGGAGGATCAGAGTCAGGATTCGGTTGACCAGACTCTTGGCTACAGAGACTGGACTTTAGTGGAAGAGAGGGTGGTGCTTAACCGACTGGAAACATTATCTTCTGCAATCCAAACAACCACCTGTCCGCACTGGTCCGACTTGGACAGTGTTGTCCTGCCCCACCCAGCTAAATTGGACATGAAGCTGGGTAAGGTGGATTTTTTTGTTTTTTCTGGTGCACTGGCAGCAGACACAGTTTCATTGCACCCAGGGCCACGGCCTCTGCTTGCACCATCAGCATCACGCCCACTTCCCCATCCCTTTGTGCTCGCCTTCTTCATATTAATGGTTTTGTCTGTAGAAGTGGCGCAGATTGTTTTACTGTCTGCTAAAGACACCGTTTTCTGATGCAGGACAGTATTGGTTACAGAACACCACAGATTTTGGACAGATTAATGGAAGTTGTAATATACACACTGTTTTCAGATGCAGTTCAGTATAGGATACAAAAACCCACATATTTTGGACACTACACTAGGACCAGATTAATGGAAGATGAAATATAGACAGTTTTTTTAGATGCTGTTCAGTATTGGATACAAAACCCCACAGATTTTGGACACTACACTAGGCCCAGATTAATGGAAATTGCAATATAGACAGTGTTTTTAGATGCAGTTCAGTATTGGATACAAAAACCAACAGATTTTGGACACTACACTAGGTCCAGAATAATGGTAGTTGTAATAAAGACAGCGTTTTTAGATATATTTCAGTATTGGATAAAAAAAAACAACAGATTTTGGACACTATACTAGGCTCAGATTAATGGAAGTTTTAATATAGACAGTGTTTTTAGATGCAGTTCATTATTGGATACAAAAACCCACTGATTTTGTACACTATACAAGGGCCAGATTAATGGAAGTTGTAATATAGACAGTGTTTTCTGAGGCAGGACAGTATTGGTTATAGAACACCACAGATTACAGACACTATATCATGCCCAGATTATTGGAATTTGTAATACAGACAGTGTTTTATGATGCAGGACAGTATTGGTTACAGAGAACACCACAGATTATGGACACTAGATGTGACCCAGATTATTAAAGAGTCAGTCTTCAGATGATGTACAGTATATGTCACTAATAGTTATAAAATAAAAATATCTTGCTGTTGTCAAACACACACAGTAGCCCTTAAAAGGATTTGGGGTTCTCTGAAAAGCTTTTGGCATTAAATACAGCAAATTTCTCTCCCTGCAATATCTGTTCCTTCCTTAGCACGGATGTCCCTGACACTGCTGTTAAATATATTGTTGATCTAAAACACACACACACAGTAGTCCTTAAAAGGACTTTTGGATCTTCGAAAAGCTTTCTCTAACTAAAATCCCTGAAATTTGCTCCCTGCTCTTTCTTTCCCTTCCTACCCGATGCTCTCCCCGTCTATGTCTGAGCTAAACATGCGTCATCGGGTACTATATAGCACCCAATGACACGTTTCGGCTAGCCAATCACTGTAATGCCAGCTGCCAACATGGCTACTGGCATTACAGTTAGGGCAGTACTTACCTGCACCATTATTGGCTGCTTAAAACACACGAAACGTGTGGGGCGGAGACTCGAGCATTTCACTCGAGCACATTCGGTACTCGGCTGAGTACTGCTATGTGCCGAGCATAGCGATGCTCGAGCCGAACAGATATTCGGCCGAGCATGCCCTCTCATCACTATTAGATTCCCCTGTGACAGTAAAGAGAATAGTGTTTTTTAAACTAAAAAAATAGGTCACACTGACCCAATTAATCAGCTAAATAACTATTATGTATCCCTGTGAAGATGGCAAGTACAGTGCTTTTTCAACACAAAAAGTAGGTAGGTCACACCGACCCAATTAACCAGCTGAATAACTATTATATATCCCTGTGATGGTAGCAAGTACAGTGTTTTTTCAACCAAAAAAACTAGGTATGCCAAACCGATCCAAATAACTGGCTGAATAACTATTATATATCCTTGTGACGATGGCAAGTAGAGTGTTTTAAACAACAAAAATAGATAGGTCACATTGACCCAATTAACCGACTGAGTAACTGTCATATATCCCTATAGATAATAAAAGCATGGCTGCATCCTTAATTCTAAATTAAAGTGGTATTATACCTACTATAAATGAAGAAATAGAAGCTCTTTGTGCACATTTTTGATCAAACGTGTGTCAGACCCAGGACTGCCTCTCTTGGACTTACCTAACACTACAATATTCAGGGCGGTGTAGGAACCAGCTACATTTATACTCTGCTCAGAAGCCCCAGGCAGATGGGCGTTACTTAGTCTAAATGAGGCCACTACTCTCAATATATACTACAAGAAATTTTAGACTAACACAAACATGGTCACAGGTGCATATCCATAAAGCAAGTTTACAGACAATAAAAGCATGGCTGCACAACATTTCACATGCAAACAATAGAACTGATAAATGGGGATCATTCTAAATTAAAGTGGTATTATACCTACTATAAATGAAGAAATAGAAGCTCTTTGTGCACATTTTTGATCAAACTTGCTTTTATTATCTGTATGCTTGCTTTATGGATATACACCTGTGATCATGTTTGTGTTAGTACAGATCTGCGGAAGGCACCTTGACGCCTGGTAAATGGGCCCGACAAACGTTTGATCAAAAATGTGCGAAAAGAGCTTCTATTTCTTCATTTATAGTAGGTATAATACCACTTTAATTTAGAATGATTCCCATTTCTCAGTTCTATTGTTTGCATGTGAAATGTTGTGCAGTCCTGCTTTTATTATCTGTATGCTTGCTTTATGGATATGCACCTGTGACCATGTTTGTGTTAGTCTAAAATTTCTTGTGTTATATATCCATGTGATGGTGGCAAGCACAGCGTTTTTTCAACCAAAAAAAGGTAGGTCACACCGACCCAATTAACAAACTGAATAACTATTATATATCCCTGTGACGGTGGCAAGCACTATGTTTTTTAAACCAAAACAATAGGTACGTCACACCAACCCAATTAACCGGCTGTATAACTATTATATATCCCTGTGACAGTGGCAAGTAAAGTTTTTTAAACCAAATAAATTGGTTTGGCTCATCCACACAATTAACAGACTGATAATCTATATTTACCTTTAACTGGTGCAAAGTACGAACAACAAACCCGGACACGGACTTTGGGACCAAAATCCGGGTTTAAGATTGGTACATGGACACTAAAACGTCTGGTACGATCCAGAACATGGAGGTCCGGGTATGCTCATCCCAATCAAGGACTCATCCTTCTTATACATCAAAACCACTGATGCAGCAATTGAGTTTAGGCGTTCCTTATCACTCCCCTTTCTAACATCTGAGACAGCGTCGCCTTTACATCTTGGTAGAGAGTAGGCAGAATCTGTTGGTACCTTTCTCGGATCGGAGGAGTATCCCCAATTGGTATTTCATGCTTGATAGCTATTGTGCACCTGAAGTCCCCCTCATCTGAGACAGCATCATCTTCACCCCTTGGTATAGAGTAGGTGGAATCTGACGGTACCTTTTTTCAGATTGGAAGAGTATCCCCAGTCTGTGTTTCATGCTCGATACCTGTCGTGCACCCAAAGTCCTAGTCATGCTGGCAAAAGGTAGATTTAAACTCCTATAGCATTGCTTCAGTCTTCTCCATTTGATCAATGGTGAACTGGCTCACATCAATCTAAATTTTCTCCAAGATCTGCTGGCCATTCCATAAAGTTCTGGCCCACTGTCATGGTCCAGGCCCTATTTTCAACAGCCTATAGGGCTAACTAGCTACTTGCAATTGTCTCTTCTTGTGGCACGTACAACTCTGCCAGTTGTTCTCTAGCATGGAAGGGTACTTACTTCATTATCATGTACGTTGACACTCAGGACCAACACATGACCATTTATGACTGTCACTATGGTTCTGGCTACTAGAGATGAGCGATTTTTTCGAAAATTCGATACGGTCAGTTTGTCGAATTTTTCAAGATTATATTCGATTTGAATTTATTTGTAACAAATAGCGTTAAAAACAAAGCTATTTCCTGGCTACAGAAAGCCATAGTGATGTAGAACACTGTGCCTTGCATAGAAATGCATAGGGAGTCCACTGTGGTAGTAAAAAAGTACTGTGAGTCACTATAACACGCAGATGACAGGCGTCACTCTTAGAATCACAGCACACTTCGCTTGTTTGGTAAGTTACGGGGCCAAAACGGACCAAACAATTCAAGTGATAAGTCAGCCTTACAGAGGTCAATGTTAACATCAGGTATTAAGAACCATGCCGCGGACCAAGATCCTACTATAGCGTGAAAGAGTGTACTGCTTTTACACCGTCATCTGATTCCACCTACATTTCTACAGAGAACCTGTTCTGTTAAACGCTGATAAAAGCTGAGCCTCCCTTAGTGGAGAGGGTGTCAGCATGCATGAGGAGACAACAGAGTGACCCAGTGACAGAGTGTTGATGTTACTGTTTTTTTGCCGTTCTTCTGATCTGTCAGAAGAACGACTCCCAAAAACTTTATCCTATCTGTTGAGCATCCGCCTTCACTCGGTCAGCATTTGGTCAGTAATCCATCAGTATTGCTAAGGCCAAAAAAAAAAACATTAGTGGATCCAAAATAGAGATGACACGTGAATGAAATATTTGCAAGTCTTCTGTGTTTTGTACCCACTCCTGATGCAAAATAGGGAGCGTGTGATACAGGCCTTACAGCTGCTCCAAAGACAGGATCCGCTGTTTGTTTAATTTTTCCATCCGTCTAACACATCAGAAAAAAGGTAAAATAAATAGTTATGTCAACAAGCCAAAAAGGGAAGAGAGCAGCCCCGTCATAGAGTGAGGAGAGTGAGAACGGCATGATAAGTCCGCAGAGTAGCCTAGTTACAGAGTGGTGAGGCGGCAGCAGCATTAGTAGACCACAGAGTGGCCCAGTGGCAGAGCGATGAGGTGGCAACAGCATTAGGAGACCACAGAGTACTGGGTGGCAGCAGCATGAGGAGACAACAGAGTGGCCCAATAACAGAGTGGTGAGGTGGCAGCTGCATAAAGAGACCACAGAGTGGTCCAGTGACAAAGTGGTGAGGTGTCGGCAGTATTAGAGGACTACAGAGTGGTTAGGGGACTACAGTATGAGAATGCCACAGTTGAAGTGGTAGCAACAAGAGGAGACCACAGAGTGTTGATGTGGCAGCAACATGAGGAGACCACAGTGTGGCCCAGTGACAGAGTGGTGAGGTGGCATCAGCATGAGCAGACCACAGAGTGTTGAGGTGGAAGCAGCATGAGGAGACAACAGAGTGGACCGGTGACAGAGTGGTAAGGTGGCAGAAACAGGAGGATACCACAGAGTGATGAGGTAGCAGCAGTATGAGGAAACTACATAGTGTTAATGTAGCAGCGGCATGAGGAGACCACAGAGAGGACCAGTAACAAAGTGTTAAGGTAACAGCAGCAGCATGAGAAGACCACAGAGTGTTGAGGTGACAGCAGCACGAGGAGACCACAGAGTGGCCCAGTCACAGAATGGTGAGGTGGCAGCAGCATGAGGAGACCACAGAGTGGACCAGTGACAGAGTGGTGCGGTAGCAGTAGCATTAGATTACTACAAAGTGTTAAGGTGGAAGACGCATGAGAAGGCCACAAAGTGTTAAGGTGGAAGCAGCATGAGGAGACCACAGAGTAGCCCAGTGAAAGAGAGTTGAGGAGGCAGCAGGAGACCACAGAGTAGCCCATTAACAGAATGGTGAGGTGGCAGCAGCATGAGGAGACCACAGAGTGGCCCAATGACAGAGTAATGAGGTGACAGCAGCATAAGGAGACCACAGAGTGGCCCAGTGACAGAGTGGTGAGGTGGCAGCAGCATTAAATGACCACAGAGTGGCGAGGTTGCAGCCACATGAGGAGACCACAGAGTGGCCCAGTGACAGAGTAGTGATGTGGCAGCAGCATGAGGAGACCGCAGAGTGGTAAGTTGGCAGCCAAATGAGCAGACCACAGAGTTGCCCTGTGACAAAGTGGTGAGGTGGCAGCAGCATAAGGGGAGAACACAGAGTGTTGAGGCAGCAGCAGCAGGAAGAGACCACATAGTGGCCCAGTGACAGAGAGTTGAGCAGTCAGCAGCATGAATAGATCACAGAGTGGCCCAGTGAGAGAGTGGGGAGCTGGCAACAGAATGAGGAGATCAAAGACTGTTGAGGTGGCAGCAGCATGAGGAGAACACAATATGTTGAGGTGGCAGCAGCATGAGGAGTCCAGAGAGTGGACCAGTGACAGAGTGCTGAGGTGACAGCTACATAAATGGGCCACAGAGTGTGGAGGTGGCAGAAGCATGAGGAGACCACAGAGTGGCCCAGTGATAGAGTGGTGAGGCGGCATCAGCATGAGGAGACCACAGAGTGGCCCAGAGACAAAGTTAGAAGGTGGCAGCAGCATGAGGAGACGAAATAGTGTTGGGGTGGCAGCAGCATGAGGAGACACAGAGTGGTCCAATGATATAAAGCTGGTGGCAAAAGCATGAGGAGACCAAAGAGTGGCCCAGTGACAGAGTGTTGAGGTGGTAGCAGCATGAGGAGACCACAGAGTGTTGAAGTGGCAGTAGCATAAGATGATATCAGAGTCGCCCCTTGACAGATTGTTGAGGTGGCAGCAGCATTAGGGAACCATAGAGCGGCCCAGTGACAGATAGGTGAGGTGGCAGCAGAATGAGGAGTCCTCAGAGTGTTGAGGTGGCATCAGCATGAGGAAACCACACAGTGGCCCAGTGACAGAGTGGTGAGATAGCAGCAGCATGAGGAGTCCAAAGAGTGTTGAGGTGGCAGCAGAATGAGGAGACCACAAAGTGCCCCAGTGACAGAGTAATGAGGTGGCAGCAGCATAAGGGGCGATCACAGAGTATTGAGGTGGCAGCAGCACAAGAAGACTACATAGTAGCATAGTGACGAAGTGTTGAGGTGTCAGCACCATGAGGAGATCACAGAGTGGCCCAGTGACAGAGTGGTGAGTTAGCAGAAGAATGAGGAGTCCACAGAATTATGATGGGGCAGCAGCATGAGGAGACTACAGAGAGGCCCAGTGACAGAGTGGGGAGCTGGCAACAGAATGAGGAGATCAAAGACTAATGAGGTGGCATCAGCATGGGGAGACCCCAGAGAGTTAAGGTGGCAGCAGAATTAGGAGATGACTGAGTGACCCAGTGAAAGAGTATTGAGGTGTCAGCCACATGAGCAGACCACAGAGTGGCCCAGTGACAGAGTGTTGAGGTGGCAGCAGCATGAGGAGACTGCAGAGTGTTGAAGAGGCAGTAGCATAAGGAGACATCAAAGTCGCCCCCATGACAGAGTGGTGAGGTGGCAGCAGCATGAGGAGCCCAAAAAGTGTTGAGGTGGAAGCACCATTAGGAGACAACTGAGTGGCCCAGTCACAGAGCGGTGAGGTGGCAGCAGCATTAAATGACTGCACAGTGGTTAGATGGCTGCAGCATGAGGAGACAACAAAGTGTTTAGGTGGCAGCAGCACAAAGAGATCACAGAGTGGCCCAGTGACAGAGTAGTGAGGTGGCAGCAGCAAGAGGACACCATAGAATGTTGAAGTAGCAGCAACATGAGGAGACCACAGAGTGGCCCAATGACAGAGTGTTGAGGTGGCAGCAGCATATGGAGTCCAAAGAGTGTTAAGGTGGCAACAGCACGAGGAGACCACAGAGTCGCCCAATAACAGAGTGCTGGGGTGGCAGCATCATGAGGAAACCACAGAGTAGCCCAAAGACAGAGTGGTGAGGTGGCAGCATTATTAGTAGACCACAAAGTGGCCCAGTGGAAGAGGGGTGAGATGGACATAGCTTGAGGAGACTATAGAGTGTTGAGGTGGCAGCTGCATTAGGAGACCACAGAGTTCTGGGTGGCAGCAGCATGAGGAGACCACAGAGTAGCCCAGTGACAGAGTGTTGAGGTGGCACCTACATGAGGAGATCACAGAGTGACCCAGTTATAGATTAGTGAGGTGGCAGAAGCATTAGAAGACCACAGAGGTTTGAGGTGGCAGCAGCATAAGGAGACCACAGAGTGGCCCAGTGACAGAGTGGTGAGGTGGCAGCAGCATGATAAGACCATAGAAGGTTGGGGTGGCAGCAGCATTAGAAGACCACAGAGGGTTGATGTGGCAGCAGCATGAGGAGACCACAGAGTATTGAAGTGGCAGTAGCATAAGGAGACCACAGAGTTTGCCAGTGACAGAGTGGTGAGGTGGCAGCAGCATGAGGAGACCATAAATTATCCCAGTGACATAGTGGTCAGGTGGCAGCAGTATAAGGAGACCATAGAGTGGCATAGAGTGGCCCAGTGAATGAGTGGTGAGGTGGCTGCAACATGAGGAGACTGCAATGTCGCCCAGTGACAGAGTGGTTAAGTGGGAGCAGCCTGAAGAGACCACAGACAATGGCCATAGCTTGAGGAGACTATAGAGTCTTGAGATGGCAGCTACATGAGGAGATCACAGAGTGGCCCAGTTATAGATTAGTGAGGTGGCAGCAGCATTAGAAGACCACAGAAGTTTGAGGTGACAGCAGCATAAGGAGACCACAGACTAATTGAAGAGGCAGTAGCATAAGGAGACATCAGAGTGGCCCCTTGACAGATGGTGAGGTGGCAGCCACATGAGCAGACCACAGAGTGGCCCAGTGACAGAGTGGTGAGGTGGCAGCAGCATGATAAGACCATAGAGGGTTGAGATAGCAGCAGCATTAGAAGACTACAGAGGGTTGATATGGCAGAAGGATGTGGAGACCACAGAGTCTTGAAGTGGCAGTAGCATAAGGAGACATCAGAGTGGCCCCTTGACAGAGTGGTGAGTTTGCAGCCACATGAGGAGACCAAATAGTGGCCCAGTGACAGAGTGGTCAGGTGGCAGTAGTATAAGGAGACCATAGAGTGGCCCAGTGAAAGAGTGGTGAGGTGGCAGCAACATGAGGAGACTGCAATGTCGCCCAGTGAAAGAGTGGTTAAGTGGGAGCAGCCTGAAGAGACCACAGATAATGGCCATAGCTTGAGGAGACTATAGAGTCTTGAGATGGCAGCTACATGAGGAGATCACAGAGTGGCCCAGTTTTAGATTAGTGAGGTGGCAGCAGCATTAGAAGACCACAGAAGTTTGAGGTGACAGCAGCATGAGGAGACCACAGACTAATTGAAGAGGCAGTGGCATAAGGAGACATCAGAGTGGCCCCTTGACAGAGTGGTGAGGTGGCAGCCGCATGAGCAGACCAAAGAGTGGCCCAGTGACAGAGTGGTGAGGTGGCAGCAGCATGATAAGACCATAGAGGGTTGAGATAGCAGCAGCATTAGAAGACTACAGAGGGTTGATATGGCAGAAGCATGTGGAGACCACAGAGTCTTGAAGTGGCAGTAGCATAAGGAGACATCAGAGTGGCCCCTTGACAGAGTGGTGAGTTTGCAGCCACATGAGGAGACCACAGAGTGGCCCAGTGACAGAGTGGTGAGGTGGAAGCATGATAAGACCATAGAGGGTTGAGGTGGAAGAAGCATGAGGAGACCATTAATTATCCCAGTGATATAGTGGTGAGGTGGCAGCAGTATGAGGAAGCCATAGAGTGGCCCATTGAAAGAACGGTGAGGTGGCAGCAACATAAGGACACTACCCTGTCACCCAGTGACAGAGTGGTTAGGCGGGAGCAGCCTGAGGAGACCAAAGAGTGTTGAGGTGGCAGCAGCATGAGTAAAATACAGTGTGTGAACGTGGCAGCAGCATTAGGAGACAACAGAGTGGCCCAGTGACAGAGTGGTAAGGTGGCAGCAGCATGAGAAGACCACAGAGTGCTTGGGTGACAGCAGAATGAGGAGAGCACAGAGTGGGCCAGTGACAGAGTGATGGGGTAACAGCAGAATGAGGAGACCACAGAGTTGCCAAGTGACAGAGTGTTGAGGTGGCAGCAGCATAAGGAGACCACAAAGTGTTGAGGTGGCAGCTGCATGAGGAGACCATAGAGTGGCCCAATGACAGAGTGGGGATGTGGCAACAGCACAAAGAGATCAAAGAGTGGCCCAGTGACAGAGTAGTGAGGTGGCAGCAGCAAGAGGACACCACAGAATGTTGAAGTAGCAGCAACATGAGGAGACCACAAAGTGGCCCAGTGACAAAGTGTTGAGGTGGCAGATGCATAAGGAAATTGCAGAGTGGTCCAGTGACAAAGTGGTGAAGTGGCAGGGCAGCAGCTTGAGGAAACCACAGAGTGGCCCAGTCACAGAATGGTGAGGTGGCAGCAGTATGAGGAGACCACAGAGTGGACCAGTGAAAAAGTGGTGCGGTGGCAGTAGCATTAGATTACCACAAAGTGTTAAGGTGGAAGCAGCATGAGAAGACCACAAAGTGTTAAGGTGGAAGCAGCATGAGGAGACCACAGAGTAGCCTAGTGAAAGAGAGTTGAGGAGGCAGCAGGAGACCAGATAGTAGCCCATTAACAGAATGGTGAGGTGGGAGCAGCATGAGGAGACCACAGAGTGGCCCAGTGACAGAGGGGTGAGGTGGCAGCAGCATTAAATGACTACAGAGTGGCAAGGTTGCAGCCACATGAGGAGACCACAGAGTGGCCCAGTGACAGAGTGGTGAGGTGGAAGCATGATAAGACCATAGAGGGTTGAGGTGGAAGAAGCATGAGGAGACCATTAATTATCCCAGTGATATAGTGAGGTGGCAGCAGTATGAGGAAGCCATAGAGTGGCCCATTGAAAGAATGGCGAGGTGGCATCAACATGAGGAGACGACACTGTCACCCAGTGACAGAGTGGTTAGGTGGGATCAGCCTGAGGAGACCAAAGTGTGTTGAGGTGGCAGCAGCATGAGTAAAATACAGTGTGTGAATGTGGCAGCAGCATTAGGAGACAACAGAGTGGCCCAGTGACAGAGTGGAAAGGTGGCAGCAGCATGAGAAGACCACAGAGTGTTGAGGTGGCAGCAGCATACGGAGAGCACAGAGTGGGCCAGTGACAGAGTGCTGGGGTGACAGCAGAATGAGGAGACCACAGAGTTGCCCAGTGACAGAGGGTTGAGGTGGCAGCAGCATAAGGAGACCACAAAGTGTTGAGGTGGCAGCTGCATGAGGAGATCATAGAGTGGCCCAATGACAGAGTGGGGAGGTGGCAGAAGCATAAGTAGACCACAAAGTTGCCCAGTGTTGAAGTGGAAGCTACATGAATGGACCACAGTGTGTCCCAGTGAAAGAGAGTTGAGGTGGCAGCAGCATTAGGAGACCACAGCGTGGCCTAGTCACAGAGTGTTTAGATGGCAGCAGTACGAGGAGACCATAAACTGTCCCAGTGACAGGGTGTTGAGGTATCAGCAGCATGAGGAGATCACAGAGTGGCCCGCTGACAGAATGGTAAGTTAGCAGAAGCATGAGGAAACCACAGAGTGGCCCAGTTACAGAGTGGGGAGCTGGCAACAGAATGAGGAGAACAAATAGTGTTGAGGTGGCAGCAGCATTGGGAGAGGAGACCACAGTGTGTTGAGGTGGCAGCAGCATGATTAGACCACAGAGTGGCCCAGTGATAGAGAGTTAAGGTGGTATCAGCATAAGGAGACCACAGAGTAGCCCAGTGTCAGAGTAATTAGATGGCAGCAGCATGAGGAGACCACAGAATGGCCCAGTGAAAAAGTGGTGAGCTGGCAGAAACATGAAGAGACCCCAGAGTGGCCCAGTGACATAGTGGTGGTAGCAGCATGAGGAGACCATATATTGTTGAGGTTGCAGCAGTATGAGCAGACAACAGAGTGGCCCAGTGATAAAGGGTTGAGGTGGCAGCAGCATGAGGAGATCACAGTGTGGCCAAGTGACAAAGTGGTGAGGTGACAGCAGCATAAGGAGATGACAGCGTTGCCCAGTGACAAAGTGGTGAGGTGGAAGCAGCATGAGGAGACCACAGAGTGTTGAGGTAGCAGCAGCATGAGGAGACCACAGAGTGGCCCAGTTACAGTGTTTTAATGTGGCTGTATTATGAGCAAACCACAGAGTAGCACAGAGACAGAGTGGTGAGGTGGCAGCAGCATTAAGAGACCACAGAGTATTGAGGTTGCACCAGCATTAGTAGACCACAGAATAGCTCATTGACAGAGTGTTTAGGTGGCAGCTGCATGAATTGACCACAGAGTGGCCCATTGATAGAGAGTTAAGGTGGTATCAGCATAAGGAGACCACAGAGTAGCCCAGTGTCAGAGTAATTAGATGGCAGCAGCATGAGGAGACCACAGAATGGTCCAGTGAAAAAGTGGTGAGGTGGCAGAAACATGAAGAGACCCCAGAGTGGCCCAGTGACATAGTGGTGGTAGCAGCATGAGGAGACCATATATTGTTGAGGTTGCAGCAGTATGAGCAGACAACAGAGTGGCCCAGTGATAGAGGGTTGAGGTGGCAGCAGCATGAGGAGATCACAGTGTGGCCAAGTGACAAAGTGGTGAGGTGACAGCAGCATGAGGAGATGACAGCATTGCCCAGTGACAAAGTGGTGAGGTGGAAGCAGCATGAGGAGACCACAGAGTGTTGAGGTAGCAGCAGCATGAGGAGACCACAGAGTGGCCCAGTTACAGTGTTTTAATGTGGCTGTATCATGAGCAAACCACAGAGTAGCCCAGTGGCAGAGCGATGAGGTGTCAGCAGCATGAGGAGCCCATAGAGTGTTAAGGTGGCAGCAGCATTTGGAGACCACAGAGTTCTGGGTGGAAGCAGCATGATGAGACCACAGAGTAGCTCACTGATATAGTGTGAAGGTGGCAGCTGGGTTAGAAGACAAAAGAGGGTTGAGGTGACAGCAGCATGTGGAGACCACAGAATGGCCCAGTGAAAGACAGTTGAGGTGGCAGCAGCATTAGGAGTCCATAGATTAGCCCATTGACATGGTGGTGAGGTGACAATGTGAATGTGACAACAGAATGAGGAGACTAAAGAGTGTTGAGGTGGGAGCAGCCTGAGGAGACCACAGAGTGTTGAGATAGCAGCAGCAACAGGAGACAACAGAGTGGCCCAGTGACAGGTTTGTGAGATGGCAGCATCATGAAGAGACCACACAGTGTTGACGTAGCAGCAGCATGAGGAGAGCATAAAGTGTCCCAGTAGCTGTGTGTTAAGGTGGCAGCAACATTGAAACAACAGATTGGCCCAATGACAGATTGCTGGGGTGGCAGCAGAATGAAAGGACCACAGAGTCACCCAGTGACAGAGTGGTGAGGTGGCAGCAGCATGAGACCACAGAGTGTTGAGGTGGCAGCAGCATGAGGAGACCACAGAGTTGCCCAGTGACAAAGTGGTGAGTTGGTTGCAGCATGAGGTGGCAGCAGCATGAGACCACAGAGTGTTGAGGTGGCAGCAGCATGAGGAGACCACAGAGTTGCCCAGTGACAAAGTGGTGAGTTGGTTGCAGCATTAGATGACCGCAGAGTGGTTAGATTGCAGAAACACGAGTAGACCACAGAGTGGGCCAGGGACAGAGTGGTGCGGTGGCAGCACCATGATGAGACCACAGAGTGTTGAGGTGGCATCTGCATGAATGGACCACAGAGTGGCCCATTGACATAGAGTTAAGGTTGTATCAGCATGAGGAGACCACAGAGTGGCCCAGTGACATAGTGGTGAGGTGGAAGCTGCATGAGGACACCATAGAGTGTTAAGGTTTCAGCAGCATGATCAGACCACAAAGTGGCCCAGTGACTGAGTGTTGAGGTGGCAGCAGCATTAGGAGATCATAGTGTGGCCCAGTGACATAGTGGTTACATGGCACCATCATGAGTTGACCAGAGAGTGTTGAGGTGACAGCAGCATGAGGAGAACACAGAGTGGCCAAGTAACAGAGTGTTAAAGTGGCAGCAGCATGAGGAGATCACAGAGTGGCCCAGTGACAAAGTGCTGGGGTGGCAGCAGCACGAGGAGACCACAGAGTTGCCCAGTGACAGAGTAGTGAGGTGGTAGCAGCATGAGACCACAGAGTATTAAGGGGACAGCAGCAGGCGGAGACCACAGAGTGGGCCAGTGACAGAGTGTTGCATTGTCAGCAGCATGAGGAGACCATAGAGTGTCCTAGTTGGCAGCAGCATAAGGAGACCGCAGAGTAGCCCGGTGACAAAGTGTTGAGGTGGCAGCCACATGAGGAGACCACAGAGAGTCCCAGTGACAGAGTGGTGAGGTGGCAGCAACATGATAAGACCACAGAGGGTTTAGGTGGCTGCAGCATGAGGAGAACATAGATTATCCCAGTGACATAGTGGTGAGGTGGCAGCAGTATGAGGAGACCACAGAGTGGCCCAGAGAGAAAGTTGTGAGGTGGAAGCAACATGAGGAGACTACACTGTTGCCTAGTGATAGAGTGGTGAGGTGGGAGCAGTCTGAGGAGACCACAGAGTGTTGAGGTGGCAGCAGCATGAGTAGTCCACAGAATGGCCCAATTTCAGAATGGTAAGGTGGTAAAAGAATAAGGAGACCAAGGAGTGTTGAGCTGTCAGCAGTATGAGGAGAGAACAGTGTGTGGAGGTGGCAGCAGCATAAGGAGACAACAGCGTGGCCAAGCGACAGAGTGTTGAGGTTCCAGCAGCATGAGAAGACCATGGAGTGTTGAGGTAGCAGCAACATGAGAAGTCCACAGAGTGGTGAGGGGGTAGTAGCATGAAAAGACCAAAAAGGGTTGAGGTGGCAGCAGCATGAAAAGACCACAGAGTGTTGAAGTGGCAGTAACTTAAGGAGACATCAGAGTGGCCCCATGACAGAGTGTTAAGGTGGCAGCTCAATGAGGAGACCACAAAGTGGCCCAGTACCAAAGTGTTGAGGTGGCATCTGCATGAATGGACCACAGAGTGGCCCATTGACAGAGAGTTGAGGTGGTAGTAGCATGAGGAGACTAAAAAGTAGCCCAGTGACAGACTAATTTGGTGGCAGCAGCATGAGGAGATCAAAGAGTTTTCAGGTGGCAGCAGTATGGGGCTATCACAGTGTGCTGAGGTGGCAGCAGCATGAGGAGACCCAGGGCTGCCATCAGAAATTTTAGGGCCCCTTACACAGCTCAAGGCCTGCCCCCGCGACCGCCCCCTCCCCGACACTGCCCTAGTGGCGGATCCAGAACCTGGTCTTTGGAGGGTCACTTCCCACAGGAATAGCAGATCATGGTGCCCCTGTGTCCCCGTCCACTCTCAAGCCACACCCACACACAGCCCCAGCCATATATCGCGCCCATACCTCTTACATCCAGGGACGTCTCCCACACGGCCCTCCATTATGTATTTCGCACGCCACACTGCCCCCACTGAGTAATTTTCCCCTCGAAGTTAATTTTGCCCCCACACAAGTTAATTTTGCCCCCAGACAGCCCTGCATTATGTAATTTGCCCCCACACTAAGTAATTTTTCCCCCACACTGTCCTCCATTATGTAGTTTGCCCACCACACCGCCCCCACTGACTAATTTGCCCCCCCCTCACAAGTTAATTTTGCCCCAGACAGCCCTGCATTATGTAATTTGCCCCCACTAAGTAATTTGCCCTCACACTAAGTAATTTTGCCCCCACAGAGCCCTCCATGTAGTTTGCCCGCCACACTAACCCCCCACTAAGTAATTTGCCCCCACACAAGTTAATTTTGCCCCCAGACAGCCCTCCATTATTGACCCCCCTTCATTGTGTTACTGATCCTGGCCAGCACGCTCCCCAGCACCGCCTGGAGGTACCCTTTCCTTAAACCATGTCTCTGTGCAGCAATTAGGCTTTCCACTGCGCATCCTGTGCAGCCTCAGCTTGCGCTTGGCAATCTCCTTCGGTCACTGTGGCAGTGACCGATGGAGATCGCTGAGAGGCTGCGCTGCACAGGACGCACAGTGGAAAGCCTGCCTGACCTGACCTATCGATCAGCTGAGTGGCGGGCAGGCCGGGGGGGGTAAGGGAAGGGCCGTGGAGGAAAGAGGGGGGGGGGAGCACTGGGCCCCAGGGCCGGCGGCCACAATAAAATAAAACAAAAGGATCGGGACCGGCCGGGCCCCTCCATACCCCTGGGGTATGGGCTATACCCCTCTGATGGCGGCCCTGAGGAAACCACAGAGTAGTGATGAGCGTCAGGGGCAATATTCGAATTGGCGATATTTTACGAATATTCATTAGAATATTCGTCAAATATTCGCGAATATTCGTATTCAAGATTAAAGTAATTTCAGGCTTATAAGACGACTGGGCATATAACCCCCTACTTTTCCTGTTAAAATATGGAGTTTGGGCTATACTCGACGTATAAGACTACCCCTCTTCCAACGCACAACAAATAAAAATTAAACAGACACTCCGAGCATGAGAAAACCACTGAGAGCAGGGTGAGGGGGCTTCTTCAGGAGTGAATGGCGGCGCCCAGGGATAATAGTAAGTGCAGGGAGATCCCTGGGTGCCGCTCTACATATACATATCATTATCTAACAATTGTTGGACCAGATAAAGGTCCTCTTAAGTTTCAGCACGCAGTATACCGGTGTATAAGACGACCCCCGACTTTTGAGAAGATTTTCATGTGTTAAAAAGTAGTCTTATAGGCCAGAAAATACTGTATTTTATTGACTGCGAAAAATCGGCAATGTAATATTCAGGTAATGCGAATATTCTAAAACACGAATATACAGCACTATAGAATATAGTGCTATAGATTTGTTTTTTAGAATATTCATCATTTTTTCCAATTTAATGTGAACAGTCATTGGCCCAAAAGCAACTTAAGCAGGGAGGAATTATGACTAGATATGAGTGAACTGTACCGAATTATAGGATGTTCGGGACACGGACCTGAACCACAACATTTTCATAAAAATTCGGGTTCGGGTCCATTGTTCTGCGATTCTTCCTGCTTTTTGAAAGGCTGCAGAGCAGCCAATCAGGGAGCGTTTTACATCTTTGCCCTAAGAAGCCATCACAGCCATGCCTACTACTGTGATTGGCTGAGTGCAGCATGTGACCCAGCCTCTTAATAAGCTGGAGTCAAGTAGTGCCGCACGTCACTCTGCTGCTGTTAGTATAGGGAACAGTTGCTGCCAGTGCTCCCAGGGAGAGATTAGGAAATAAATCTGTTGAACCTGGTGGTGTGAAATCTTCAAGCTACAGTAATAATTGAGGGAGGGTGCTACTGCAATCCTACATTTTTGTACCCAGCCCTGAGACCAGTGATACTGCAAAGTGTTGTTGTTTTTTTTATCCATCTATTACTGAGGTTCGGTTGGAAGCCATTTTAGCCACTGCAGTGTCCTTGGAACTGCATGTGACCTGCATGTGTGCCAGCCTGCCAGGGACATCAGTCTAATCCTTTTTGGTAGCTCAATGAAGGAAAAAATACTTTTTTTCTGGCAGGTCAAGTCCACTACATTACCTTTTGTATAATTTAGGGGTGACATAGTCCATTTCTGTAGTCTGGGGCAAAAATCTGTATTGTGGTGCTATAGAGCACTTGTGCATAAAGAGCACCAAAATGTATTTTAAATTTCAGTAAATAGTACATCGGTGTATTTTTTGGAACAAAATACAGTATTCCTAGTCCACAAAGCAGTTGTATTCCTGGTCCACAAAGCAATTGTGCATACAGCGTACAAATACCGATTTTAAATCTCAGCACTGAAATAGTGCTTTAGCGTGTTTTAGGGAAAAAAAAGCCGAGGAGCCAGGAAGCACTGATAAACTATAAGGAAAAAAATAGAATATGTAAAAAACTCATAAAAACTGCCAAACTAGAGACCGAGAGATTAATTGCCAAAGAGAGTAAAACTAACCCTAAAATCTTCTTTAATTATATATATGGTAAAAAATATAAATCTGAAGGAGTCGGCCCTCTACAGAGCAATGAGGGGGGGTGTTGCAGAGAGTGACGAGGATAAAGCAAAACTATTAAATATTTTTTTCACCACTATATTCACTGAGGAAAATAAACTGTCAGATGAAATGCAGAATGTAAAAGTAAATTCCCCATTAAAAGTGCCCTGCCTGACCCAGGAAGAAGTACAACAGCGACTTAAAAAGATTAAAATAGACAAATAGCCATGACCGGATGGCATACACCTCCGTATCTTAAAGGAATTAAGTGATGTCATAGCCAGAGCTTTATTTCTGATATTTATGGACTCTATACTGACAGAGAATGTTCCACAGGATTGGCGCATAGCAAATGTGGTGCCAATATTCAAAAAGGGTCCAAAAACAGAGCCTGGAAATTATAGGACGGTAAGTTTAACATCTGTTGTGGGTAAACTGTTTAAAGGTTTTCTAAGAGATGCTATCTTGGAGTATCTCAATGAAAATAAGCAAATAACGCCTAATCAGCATGGCTTCATGAATAGTGTTGAGCGAACAGTTGGAGCATAGTTCGGGTTCGTACTGATTTTTGGGGTGTTCGGGACACGGACCAGGACCCGAACATTTTCAAAAAAGTTCGGGTTCGGGTCCGTTGTTCGGCGATTTCTTCCCGCTTTCTGAAGGGCTGCACAGCAGCCAATCAGTTAGCGTTTTACTTCTTGCCCTATGAAGCCATCACAGCCATGCCTACTAATGGCATGGCTGTGATTCGCCAAGTGCAGCATGTGACCCAGCCTCTATTTAAGCTGGAGTCACACTGTTCTGATTAGTGTAGGGAGAGGACGTAGCTTCGGTGAGGGCGAGATTAGGCAGGGAAAAGTCAGCAAAAGCACCTAATACAATGATCGATCTACAGCTGTGAATCATTCAACTTCTGCTCGTTAATTGCTCACTAGTTTTTAGGGTGCAGAGAGCATTTTTCTGTCACTTTTTTCTGGGGTGATCGGTGGCCATTTTGTGACTTGTGGTGCACCAGCACAAGCTGCCACCAAGTCCATCAATCCATCAGAACTAGTTTTTTTTTTTTGCTATATCCTACATCAGGGGCTTGGCTTTGCTTATTGTCACCCCTAGAAACTCAGGATAGCAATTTCTATATTTTATTAAGGGGTTTAATTCAATTGCCAAAATAGCAATCCCCTAAATCTGGTGTTCCAGCTGTGGCTAGCCAAGTGTAATACTGTCTGCTGTCTGGCAAAGAATAGATTATTTTCTGTGGTGAAATTCAATTGCCAAAATAGCAATCCCCTAAATCTGGTGTCCCAGCAGTGGCTGGCAAAGTATAATAGTGTCTGGCAAAGGATATATTTTGTTCTGGGGTTAAATTCAATAGTCAAAATAGCAATACCACAAATCAGTGGTTTCAGCTGTGGCTGCCCAAGTTTAATAGTGTACGGCAAAGGATATACTTTGTTCTGGGGTGAAATTCAATTGCCAAAATAGCAATACCATAAATCAGTGGTTTCAGCTGTGGCTGGCCAAGTTTAATAGTGTACGGCAAAGGATATATTTTATTCTGGCCTATAATTCAATTGCCAAAATAGCAATACCGTAAATCTGGTGTCCCAGCAGTTTCTGGCCAAGTTTAATAGTGTCAGTCTTAGGATATATTTTGTTCTGGGGTGAAATTCAATTGCCATAATAGCAATACCGTAAATCTGGTGTCCCAGCAGTGGCTGGCCAAGTTCAATAGTGTCCGGCATAGGATATATTTTGTTCTGGGGTGAAATTCAATTGGCAAAATAGCAATACCATAAATCAGAGGTTTCAGCTGTTGCAAGCCTAGTTTAAATCTGTCCATAAAAGGGTATATTTTTTTTCTGGGGTGAAATTCAGTTGCCGAAATAGAAATACAGTAAATCTGGTGTTCAAGCTGTGACTGGACAAGTTTAATAGTATCCGTCAAAGGATAGATTTTGTTCTGGGGTGAACTTCACTTGCCAATATAGCAATACCCTGAATCTGGTGTTCCAGCTATTGCAGGCCAAGTGTTAATCTGTCTGTAAAATGGTATATTACACTCAAGGTGTATATACAAGTGCTGAGAGGGTCATCCTCAATAACTTCACACGCTATAGTGCATCTCCCATTGTACTTCTGTCCGTTAAAGGGTATATTACACAAAGTGTTAAAATACAATTGCTGAAGGCATAATCCTACATATTTTTTTCACACGCTACTGTGTATCTTCAAATGTAAATCTGTCCATAAAAGGATACCTTTCATCCAGGGCCTAAATACTAGGCCTACAATTGATATTTCCCTAAATCAGTGGTTACTGCTGTGCCTGGATTAGTGTAATACGGTACATAAATAAATAGGCAGATAGTGTTAGGTGCCTGTAAAAAAAGGCCTGATTTTGAAATCAATACATTGGGCCAAATTTTTTTTTTCTTATTGTGGTGCTTGGTGAACGGTAACAATGAGGAAAACATCTAGTAAGGGACGCGTACGCGGTCGTGGGGGTGTTAGTGGACCCTCTCATGCTGGGAGAGGACGTGGCCATTCTGCCACAGCCACACATCCTAGTGAACCAACTATCTCAAGTTCCAGTACCCGCCAGAATTTACAGCGATATTTGGTGGGGCCCAATGCCGTTCTATGGATGGTAAGGCCTGAGCAGGTACAGGCGCTAGTCAATTGGGTGGCCGACAGTGGATCTAGCACATTCCAAAGGGAATCCACCTAGCCCTTCCCCAGTGGTTGAAGACATAGAATGCACTGATGCACAACCACTTATGTTTCCTGATGATGAGGACATGGGAATACCACATCATCGGAGTCCGCACTCTGTTGTCCGTCTCTGATGATGACGAAAAACACAGGTGCCAACTGCTGCGTCGTTTTGCAGTGTGCCCACCGAACAGGAGGTCAGGGAGGAAGACTGTGTGGAAGACGGTGCAGGGGGCGATGAGGTCCTAAACCCCACATGGAATGAAGGTCGTGCCACTGACTTTCATAGTTCAGAGGAAGAGGCAGTGGTGAGACCGAGCCAACAGCGTAACAAAAGAGGTAGCAGGGGGCAAAAGCAGAACAGCCGCCGCCAAGAGAGTTCGCCTGATACTAGCCACCACCACCAGGGACCGAGCACCCCAAAGGCAGCTTCAAGGAGTTCCCTGACATGGCACTTCTTTAAACAATGTGCTGACGACAAAACCCAATTGGTTTGCACGCTGTGCCATCAGAGCCTGAAGCGAGGCATTAACGTTGTGAACCTTAGCACAACCTGCATGACCAGGCATCTACATGCAAAGCATGAACTGAAGTGGAGTAAACACCTTAAAAACAAGGAACTCAGGGGGGCGTAGCCTGGCCGGCAATGTGAGAGGACGCGTATGACACAGCTCCCGGGCAGCCCTAACTAAATCCTCCTCCATCCTGCGGCTTCAAAGCTCCTGTAGCGCTCCGATCGCCTGACCTGAGTGGGGGACATCCCTGATACTGCGGTACTTGCCTGCTGCCATGACGCGCTCCACCAAGAAGGATAAAAAGGGGCCTAACCCGGGGAAACTGCATGGCGCCGCCGCATCCACTAAGTCCGCGGAATTCGCGGCCAGGTTGGAGCAATTTGCACGGATCCCTCCGTCTTCAGGAACAGTAGACCCTGAGAGCCGCGATGTCGGACCACCAGTGCAGCCTTTAAACAGCCCTGTGCCGTCTCCTCCCCTGGATGCCTGCTCACAAGATGGCGACGCACAAGAGATACAGGCAAGTGAACAGGGGGCTCCGGAACCTTCCTGCCCCCCTCCTGCTGTCCCTTTCTTGCCCTCAGTCTCAGATCCTTCCAACAAGGACATTTATGCTGCGGTGCAACACTGTGGGGCGTCTTTAGTGGCCCTTACTACATCTATGGGATCCCTGCAGGAAAGTGTGTCTTTTATTAGACAAGATATAAAAAAATTAATGAAAGGGTCGCTGCAGTGGAGGGCGGAGTGAGCCAGATTGAAGATCAAGTGCCACCTTTAAAACGTGATATGGCCAACGTGATCCATAATATTACTCTCCTCATAAGTAAAACAGAGGATCTTGAGAATAGGTCACGTCGCAACAATCTCCGCTTAGTGGGGATCCCTGAAAAGGCCGAGGGACCCCATCCTGTGAGGTTCTTTGAAGATTGGCTTAGGAAGTGTTTTCTGGGGGACTCTCTCTCTCCACTTTTTGCCATTGAAAGGGCCCATAGGGTATCGTTCCGACCGCCGCCACCAGGTAGCCCTCCCAGACCTCTGCTAATGAGGATCCTACACTTCCAGGATAAAGATGCTATATTACGTATGGCCGACTTCTCTGCGGAGGTGCAAAGACGGCGTGCAAGATTTTTGAAAGTCAAAAGACGCCTACGTTCGCAAAACATCCAATACTCTATGCTGCACCCCTCTAAGCTGAGGGTCGTTTATAATGGGAAAACATACTTCTTTGATGCACCGGAAGATGCCTCCAGCTGGATTGACTGTCTGGGATCCATGTCGTCTCCCCCTGCCATGGAGGACTGATCATCTCTGAGCTGCCGCCTTGTTGGTGACACTCGGCCGTGAGCACTGTTGAAATCTGTTATGACACAGTTACGTATATCATTGTTGCACTGTTCCTTTATTGTGCCTTTCTTCTTCCTTGGAGTGCTATTTGGCTTCTAAGCGGTTCTGATAGCTAGCTTGAGTAGTACTCCGGATGCTCTAATGGACATTGTTTTGACTTCATACTTTGCCCTCTCAGGGACATGTTACACTATTTGTATGTCGGGTATCCTATTATGTATGCTGGCTGCCTATTTTTCTGTCACTACGTTATGTATTGTACTGTACTTATGTCACTGCGACTGCTCTATTTGCTCTTGGATTACTGGTTGCAGGAATTACGTATATGCCCCGTGACCTTTTTGGGGTTTATTCTGGTTCTGTATTGTTTGGGTTGCTATTCTCGTTTATTTTGGGGGTTGACCTGCAGAGAGAGATTGACCGTGCCTAGTGTGTGGATGTACAAGCACTGGATTAGTAGTAAGTACTGGTCTCCTTTTATTCCAGTTGTTGGGGTTTATGATGGCGGATAAGACACATGTTCTGGCGTGGAATGTTCGAGGACTGGGTGATCCCACGAAACGTCAGGCGGTCTTTGCGTCTGCCCAGAAATACCAACCGGCCATACTTTGTCTTACTGAGACGCATTTGACCACTCCCACTCAGAGGCTGCTTCACAGACAGTGGATCTCCCAGTCCTTTCATTCCACGTTTACATCACATTCCAGGGGGGTCAGTATACTGGTCCACAGAGCTGTCCCCTTTGAATGTTATGCCAGTAATATTGATAGGGAAGGCCGATACATCTTTCTTCATTGTTCCATATACAGGGTGCAATTTTTGCTCATTGTTGTCTACATCCCACCGCCCTATTCCTGTGAGGTACTTAAGGAAGTTGCTTATTGGTTGGCCCAAGCCCCGCAGGTCCCTGTACTACTTACTGGTGACTTTAACAAATACTTGGACCCCTCGGCGGATAGGTTCCCTGTCTCACACATGCCCGCGTCTGCGGGAGATACCTTGCTGGCAAAATTACTGAGAGAACTGGATTTATATGACCTATGGAGACTTAGGTATCCCCATGATCGTGTATACTCTTGTTTCTCAAGGTCTCATAATACGTTGTCTAGAATAGATCTACTTATTGGATCTCTGGAGGCCTCCTCCTATGTCTCAGTAGTTGAGTATCTTCCGCGCAGCTTGTCAGACCATTCCCCGCTGCATGTGGAACTGTCGTTCCGCAGGACGGCCAGAGGGCGCGATTCTCTGCCTTGGAAACTTAATCCATTTTGGATTCAGTTACTGGACTGAGATGACCCTCTAACAGATCGTATTGAGGGGTTTCTCCGTACCAACGTGGGGTCAACACAATTGGGGATTGTGTGGGATACCATGAAGGCGTACGTAAGAGGTCTCTACATACAGAGGATAAACAGGCGCAAGAGTAAGACTAGGGAACTTACTGAAGCACTGGGGCTAGAGGTTGCTAGCAGTGAACGGCTCTATATTAGGGAGCCATCCCCGCATTCGGAAAAAAGATGGAAGTTGGCGCAGGATGCACTTACTGATCATATTCTAAATATAGCGGATAATAAGCGTTTTTTTTCTTAAGTAAGCTTATTTTGAAGCTGGGGAGGGGGCAGGTAGGCTTCTGGCCAGAGTGGTCAGAGCGCAGGAGGGTCCTTCCAGAATAGCGGCAATTAGAACGGCTCAGGGGGCACTCTCAATGGAAGACTCTGTAATATTAGATACATTTCACGCCTTTTATGAAAATCTCTATTCCTCTAAAATCTCTATGTGTCGGCAGGATATTAAAACCTATCTTGACCAGATCACCTTACCTAAGTTATCCGTAGAATCAGCGGCATATTTAGATGGACCGTTTGAACTGGAGGAGTTAAAGGAGGCATTAGGGTCATTTCCAAATGAGAAGGCTCCGGGATCGAACAGATTACCGGGGGAATTTTATAAGAGATATCAGGACTGTCTACTCCCTAATTTATTGGACACTTTTAATGAAGCTCTACGAATAATGCTACCGCCATCTATGAGGGAAGCGGTAGTTGTGGTCATCCCTAAACCTAACAAGGACCCGACTAGACCTGACTCCTATCGGCCTATTTCGCTCCTGACGAGTGATGTGAAACTTCTGGCTAAACTATTGGCCAATAGACTTACTAAAGTCATTACTCCGATAATAAATAAAGATCAGGCGGGGTTTATGCCAAATAGGAGTACAGCCCTTAATCTTCGTAGATTTTTTCTAAACCTGCAGCGACCGCTGTGTACTGGGGGCTGCCGCGCAATAGTCTCCCTTGACGCCGCCAAGGCTTTCGACAGCGTGGAATGGGACTACTTGTGGGAAGTCTTGGCGGCTATGGGATTTGGACCGGGCTTTACGGCCTGGGTTAGGTTGTTATATACTGCGCCAGTTGCTAGAATCAGGGCGAATGGCATGCTTTCGGCGAGGTTTCCACTATATAGGGGCACGCGGCAAGGCTGCCCGCTATCTCCTCTACTCTTTGCGATAGCGATTGAGCCCCTTGCCTGTCTGTTGTGTGCTTCTCCGTGGTGGCATGGCTTCCCGGTAGGCGCTGGAGAGGAGAGAGTCTCTCTTTATGCCGATGACTTGCTCCTATATGTTGGTGACCTGCAGAAATCCATACGCCCGGTGATGCAGGAGATAACTAGTTTCGGTACGTATTCCGGTCTCACTATTAACTGGGACAAATCTACAATTCTTCTATAAGACCCCATCCCCTTACAGTTAGACCCCAATCTGGTGCCGTTACAGCTGACGTCCAGTTTTAAATATCTGGGAATAGAAATTACCCCCTCTCCGGCAGACTATATTAGAGTTAATATTGACCCAATAATTGCTAGGTTTGTAGCAAAGACTAATGCCTGGTGTAAGCTCCCTCTTTCGGTTATTGGTCGTTGCAACTTGATCAAAATGATCCTTATGCCACAGCTACTTTATCTGCTGCACAATTCCCCAATATGGATCCCTCAGAGGATATTTTACAAGCTTCAAGGGATCTTCCGTTCTCTGATATGGAGAAAGAAAGTGTCAAGAATTTGGCTGGAGACGCTCCAACGGGGTAAAGATGAGGGTGGCCTCTCCATTCCGACCATTAGACTAGACTCCTCGGCGACCATTGTTTCCTCTCTGTTATTGCAGAAATCACCCCTTGCTGCGATAGATGTCTACCCTGTACAATCTCGACGGAATATTATGACAACTATCTCCCTTATGGCCAGGGTCTGGTCTGAATTTAAGAAGTTAGTTAAATTATCTGACTATCATGCTATGACGCCAATATGGCGCAATCCTCACCTGCCAGAAATGTTTGGGCTGGAGGGTTTTTTGCCGTGGGAGGAGAAGGGGGTGCTGTTTCTGGGGCACTTACACTCAGATGGAGTGTTTAAATCATTTTCTTAGGTACAGGAGGAATTTGGTCTTCCTAATGCCTTCTTCTTTCAGTACCTTCAATTACATCATGCGTTCCAGACACAGTTCCCTAAGAGTGCTAGCTTTCCTTCTTTTCCATCAGTGGTGAAACAACTTCTAGATGGCAAGTCTACGAAGGGCATGATTTCTCAGCTATACAAATATTTGTATGGGGCTGGGGTATCGGCCTCTATCTTGGGTGTGAAGAGTAAATGGGAGGAAGATCTAGGGCCCATATCCCGAGAACATTGGAATGAGGTACTGTCCATGGTTTTGAATCTTACGCTTTCTGAATCCCACAGAATCTCTCAGATTTATCTTATACACAGAGTGTATAGAACCCCCAAGCTTCTGTTTAAAATTGGCGTGCGACCTGACTCCTCTTGTCCCCGATGTAGCTTCTCAGATGCCACATTAATACACATGATGTGGTCTTGTCCCAGCCTTAGGAGTTTCTGGGAGGATATACGGAGGGTTATTGCTGAGGTCACTCAGATAACACTGCCAAATAACCCCCGGGCGTGTATTCTAGGCTTGCTCGATCCTTTGGATTTAAATGACTTACAATCAATATGTATCCAGCAGATGTTGTTTCAAGCACGGGTGCTGATTGCTAAGTATTGGATCCAGGACACTCCTCCTTCTAAAGGGGAATATGTTCATAGACTGAACACTGTGCTACGTATGGAAAGAGGGGTGGATGTTAAACGTAAATGCCCTCAAAAATTTCTGTCCATCTGGCAGGGGTGGTTGGCGTCGGGTAATTTGGCTTCCTCAGCCTTGACTAGAGATTGTATACGGGGTCAGCTCTCTGTTTTGTCTTGAGTTACTGTGATACTATATTTCTGTCTTTACTGAGCTTGAATGTGCTGCTCGGACAAGTCTTTATTGTGAGACATTAAACGGTCTTCTGGTGACTATGTATTTATTTGCTTATGTCAAATGTGCTTGGCATGATAGTCCATTTCTCTCTGCATGGTCAGGGGTGGGTGGGCATGTTTCTATAGGGATCTTTTCTCTTGTTTCTTTTGCCCATTTGTGGGCTATTGTTGATTATGTAATGCTTACATGTACTACATTGTAATTGTTTGATTGGCGCTTGTGTATCACCTTTATCTCAGTTTTTCTGGATTATATATGTCTATTGTGAGCTGTATTTCTAACGAAACATGCTTTTGTGCTTTAGTACATGTCATGTTTATATCTTTTGTTTATTCTCAATAAATTTGAATCTGATTTAAAAAAAAAAAAAAAAGGAACTCACTCAGGCTCCCCCTGCTCCCTCTTCTGCTGCTGCCTCGGCCTCTTACTCCACCTCGGGAGGAATGTTGGCAACTGCCGCCCACCAAACAGAGGATGTTCACCGACACCACCACCTGCGTCACTAAGCATCTCCACCATGTCACACGGCAGCGTTCAGCTCTCCATCTTACAAACCTTGGAGAGAAAGCGTAAATTCCCACCTAGCCACCCTCGAGCCCTGGGCCTGAGTGCCAGCATTTCTAAACTACTGGCCTTTAAAAATGCTGTCATTCAGGCTGGTGGACACAGACAGCTTCGAAAAGCTGATGGCCATGGCTGTCCCACAGTATGTTGTTCCCAGCCGCCACTATTTCTCCAAAACAGCCGTGCCTTCCCTGCACAACCAAGTATCCGATAAAATCAAGTGTGCACTGCGCAACGCCATCTGTGGCAAGGTCCACCTAACCACAGATACGTGGACCAGTAAGCACGGCCAGGGACGCTATATCTCCCTAACTGCACACTGGGTAAATGTAGTGGCGGCTGGGCCCCAGGCGGAGAGTTCCTTGGCGCACATCCTTCCGCCGCCAAGGATCGCAGCATTATTTGCCTCCTGAAGCCTCCTCCTCCTACTCGGCTTCCTCCTCCTTTGCTTCCACCAGCTCATCCAGTCAGCCACACACCTTCACCACCAACTTCAGCACAGCTCGGGGTAAACGTCAGCAGGCCATTCTGAAACTCATATGTTTGGGGGACAGGCCCCACACTGCGCAGGAGTTGTGGCTGGGTATTAAACAACAGACCGACGAGTGCTTTCTGCCGGTGGGCCTCAAGCCGGGTCTGGTGGTGTGCGATAATGGGCGAAATCTCGTTGCAGCTCTGGGACTAGCCAGTTTGACGCACATCCCTTGCATGGCACATGTGCTGCATTTGGTGGTGCAGAAGTTCATTCACAACTACCCCGACATGTCAGAGCTGCTGCATAAAGTGTGGGCCGTCTGTGTGCGCTTCCGGCGTTCACATCCTGCCGCTGCTCGCCTGTCTGCGCTACAGCGTAACTTCGGCCTTCCCGCTCACCGCCTCATATGCGACGTGACCACCAGGTGGAACTCCGCCTTGCACATGCTGGAGAGACTGTGCGAGCAGCAGCAGGCCATAGTGGAGTTTCAGCTGCTGCACGCACGCGTCAGTCGCACTGCGGAACAGCACCACTTTACCACCAATGATTGGGCCTCCATGCGAGAACTGTGTGCCCTGTTGCGCTGTTTCGAGTACTCCACCAACATGGCCAGTAGCGATGACACCGTTATCAGCGTTACAATACCACTTCTATGTCTCCTTGAGAAAACTCTTATGGCGATGATGGAAGAGGAGGTGGCCCAGGAAAAGGAGGAGAAGGAGGATGAGGGGTCATTTTTAGCACTTTCAGGCCAGTCTGTTAGAAGTGCCTCAGAGGGAGGTTTTTGCAACAGCAGAGGACAGGTACAAATGTGGCCAGCCAAGGCCCACTACTGGAGGATGAGGAGGAGGTGGAGGAGGATGAGGATGAAGCAGGTTCACAGCGGGGTTGCATCCGACAGAGCTCAGGCCCATCACTGGTGTGTGGCTGGGAGGATACGGAGGACGATGACGATACGCCTCCCACAGAGGACAGCTTGTCCTTACCCCTGGGGGGCCTGGCACACATGAGCGACTACATGCTGCAGTGTCTGCGCAACGACAGCAGAGTTGCCCACATTTTAACGTGTGTGGACTACTGGGTTGACACCCTGCTGGATCCCCGGTACAAAGACAATGTGCCCACCTTACTTCCTGCACTAGAGCGTGATAAGAAGATGCACAATTACAAGCGCACGCTGGTAGACACGCTCCTGAGAGCATTCCCAAATGTCACAGGGGAACAGGTGGAAGCCCAAGGTGAAGGCAGAGGAGGAGCAAGAGGTCGCCAACGCAGCTGTGTCACAGCCAGCTCTTCTGAGGGCAGGGTTAGCATGGCAGAAATGTGAAAATGTTTTGTCTCCACGCCACACCTAACTGCACTACCACCTGAAACGGAACATGTTAGCAGGAGGCAGCATTTCACTAACATGGTTGAACAGTAATTCTGCACACCCCTCCACGTACTGACTGATGGTTCGGCCCCATTCAACTTCTGGGTCTCCAAATTGTCCACGTGGCCAGAGTTAGCATTTTATGCCTTGGAGGTGCTGGCCTGCCGGGCAGCCAGCGTTTTGTCTGAACGTGTATTTAGCACGGCAGGGGGCGTCATTACTGACAAATGCAGCCGCCTGTCCACAGCCAACGTGGACAGCTGACGTTCATAAAAATGAACCAGGCATGGATCCCACAGGACCTGTCCCTCCCATGTGCAGAATAGACATTTATAACTGCCTCCCCCTCAACCATGTATTCTTGTACTCCGGGGCACTTCTTTATTGAATCCTCATTTTTTTAACTTTACCATGATCTTGCGGTGCAATCCAAAGTTGAATGAACCTCTCCTCAATCTTGGCGCCGGAAAGTGGCCTGTTACAATGGTGGGTGACATGAAGCCTGAACCTCTGCCATGCGACCTCTCTCCTCTGTCTGGGTGCCATGGGCTAAATATCTAGAAGTGGCCTTCTCCAGTGGTGGGTGATATGAAGCTTGATTCTGTGCTATGGGACCTATCTCCTTTGTCTGGGTGCTAGGGCCTAAATAACTGACAGTGGCCTTCTCCAGTGGTGGGTGATATGACGCATAATTCTCTGCTGTGGGACCTCTCTCCTCTGTCTGGGTGCTGGGGCCTAAATAACTGAAAGTGGCCTTCTCTAGTGGTGGGTGATATGGCGCATGATTTTCTGCTGTGGGACCTCTCTCCTCTGACTGGCTGCTTGGGCCTAAATAACTGAAAGTGGCCTTCTCCAGTGGTGGGTGATATGACGCATGATTCTCTGCTGTGGGACCTCTCTCCTCTGTCTGGGTGCTGAGGCATAAATAACTGAAAGTGGCCTTCTCCAGTGGTGGGTGATATGACGCCTTATTCCTTGCTGTGGGACCTCTCTCCTCTGTCTGGGTGCTGGGGCCTAAATAACTGAAAGTGGCCTTCTCCAGTGGTGGGTGATATGACGCCTTATTCCTTGCTGTGGGACCTCTCTCCTCTGTCTGGGTGCTGGGGCCTAAATAACTGAAAGTGGCCTTCTCCAGTGGTGGGTGATATGACGCATGATTCTCTGCTGTGGGACCTCTCTCCTCTGTCTGGGTGCTGGGGCCTAAATAACTGAAAGTGGCCTTCTCCAGTGGTGGGTGATATGACGCATGATTCTCTGCTGTGGGACCTCTCTCCTCTGTCTGGGTGCTGGGGCCTAAATAACTGAAAGTGGCCTTCTCCAGTGGTGGGTGATATGACGCATGATTCTCTGCTGTGGGACCTCTCTCCTCTGTCTGGGTGCTGGGGCCTAAATAACTGAAAGTGGCCTTCTCCAGTGGTGGGTGATATGACGCATGATTCTCTGCTGTGGACCTCTCTCCTCTGTCTGGGTGCTGGGGCCAAAATAACTGAAAGTGGCCTTTTCCAGTGGTGGGTGATATGACGCATGATTCTATGCTGTGGGAACTCTCTCCTCTGTCTGGGTGCTGGGGCCTAAATAACTGAAAGTGGCCTTCTCCAGTGGTGGGTGATATGACGCCTTATTCCTTGCTGTGGGACCTCTCTCCTCTGTCTGGGTTCTGGGGCCTAAATAACTGAAAGTGGCCTTCTCCAGTGGTGGGTGATATGACGCATGATTCTCTGCTGTCGGACCTCTCTCCTCTGTCTGGGTGCTGGGGCCTAAATAACTGAAAGTGGCCTTCTCCAGTGGTGGTTGATATGACGCCTGATTCTCTGCTGTGGGACCTCTCTCCTCTGTCTGGGTGCTGGCGCCTAAATAACTGAAAGTGGTCTTCTCCAGTGGTGGGTGATATGACACCTTATTCCTTGCTGTGGGACCTCTCCCCTGTCTGGGTTCTGGGGCCTAAATAACTGAAAGTGAACCTTCTCCAGTGGTGGGTGATATGGCGCCTTATTCCTTGCTGTCGGACCTCTCTCCTCTGTCTAGGTGCTGGGGCCAAAATAACTGAAAGTGGCCTTCTCCAGTGGTGGTTGATATGACGCATGATTCTCAGCTGTGGGACCTCTCTCCTCTGTCTGGGTGCTGGGTCCTAAATAACTCGAAGTGGCCTTCTCCAGTGGTGGGTGATATGACGCCTTATTCCTTGCTGTGGGACCTTTCTCCTCTGTCTGGGTTCTTGGACCTAAATAAGTGAAAGTGGCTTTCTCCAGTGGTGGGTGATATGACGCCTTATTCCTTGCTGTCGGACCTCTCTCCTCTGTCTGGGTGCTGGGGCCAAAATAAGTCGAAGTGGCCTTCTCTAGTGGTGGGTGATATAACGCCTTATTCCCTGCTGTGGGACCTTTCTCCTCTGTCTGGGTTCTTGGACCTAAATAAGTCGAAGTGGCTTTCTCCAGTGGTGGGTGATATGACGCCTTATTAATTGCTGTGGGACATTTCTCCTCTGTCTGGGTGCTGGGGCCTAAATAAGTCAAAGTGGCCTTCTCCAGTGGTGGGTGATATGACGCGTTATTCCTTGCTGTGGGACCTCTCTCCTCTGTCTGTGTGCTGGGGCCTAAATGACTGAAAGTGGCCTTCTCCATTGGTGGGAGATATGACACCTTATTCCTTGCTGTGGGACCTCTCTCCTCTGTCTGGGTGCTGGGGCTTAAATAACTGAAAGTGGCCATCTCCAGTGGTGGGTGATATGACGCCTGATTCTCTGCTGTTGGACCTCTCTCCTCTGTCTGGGTGCTTGGGCCAAAATAACTGAAAGAGGCCTTCTCCAGTTGTGGGTGATATGACGCATGATTCAATGCTGAGGGAACTCTCTCCTCTGTCTGGGTGCTTGGGCCTAAATAACTGAAAGTGGCATTCTCCAGAGGTGGGTGATATGACGCCTGATTCTCTGCTGTGGGACCTCTCTCCTCTGTCTGGGTGCTGGGGCCTAAATAACTGAAAGTGGCCTTCTCCAGTGGTGGGTGATATGACACCTGATTCCTTGCTGTGGGACCTCTCTCCGCTGTCTGGGTTCTGGGGCCTAAATAACTGAAAGTGGCCTTCTCCAGTGGTGGGTGATATGACACCTGATTCCATGCTGTGGGACCTCTCTCCGCTGTCTGGGTGCTTGGGCCTAAATAACTGAAATTGGCCTTCTCCAGTGGTGGGTGATGTGACGCATGATTCTCTGCTGTGGGACCTCTCTCCTCTGTCTGGGTGCTGGGGCCTAAATAACTGAAAGTGGCATTCTCCAGTGGTGGGTGATATGACGCCGTATTCCTTGCTGTCGGACCTCTCTTCTCTGTCTGGGTGCTGGGGCCTAAATAACTGAAAGTGGCCTTCTCCAGTGGTGGGTGATATGACGCCTGATTCTCTGCTGTGGGACTTCTCTTCTCTGTCTGGTTGCTTGGACCTAAATAAGTCGAAGTGGCCTTGTCCAGTGGTGTTTGATATGACGCCTTATTCCTTGCTGTGGGACCTTTCTCCTATGCCTGGGTGCTTGGACCTAAATAAGTCGAAGTGGCCTTCTCCAGTGGTGTGTGATATGACGCGTTATTACTTGCTGTGGGACCTCTTTCGTATGTCTGGGTGCTGGGGCCTAAATAACTGAAAGTGGCCTTCTCCAGTGGTGGGTGATATCACGCCTGAATCTCTGCTGTGGGACCTCCCTCCTCTGTCTGGGTGCTGGGGCTTAAATAACTCGAAATGGCCTTCTCCAGTGGTGGGTGATATGACGCATGATTCTATGCTGTGGGACCTCTCTCCTCTGTCTGGGTGCTGGGGCCTAAATAACTGAAAGTGGCCTTCTCCAGTGGTGGGTGATATGGCGCATGATTCTATGCTGTGGGACCTCTCTCCTCTGTCTGGGTGCTGGGGCCTAAATAACTGAAAGTGGCCTACTCCAGTTATGGTTGATATGACGCCTTATTCCTTGCTGTGGGACCTCTCTCCTCTGTTTGTGTGCTGGGGCCTAAATAACTGAAAGTGGACTTCTCCAGTGGTGGGAGATATGACGCCGTGTTCCTTGCTGTGGGTCCTCTCTCCTCTGTCTGGGTGCTGGGGTCTAAATAACTGAAAGTGGCCATCTCCAGTGGTGGGTGATATGACGCCTGATTCTCTGCTGTTGGACCTCTCTCCTCTGTCTGGGTGCTTGGGCCAAATTAACTGAAAGTGGCCTTCTCCAGTGATGGGTGATATGACGCATGATTCTCTACTGTGGGACCTCTCTCCTCCGTCTGGGTGCTGGGGCCTAAATAACTGAATGTGGCCTTCTCCAGTGGTGGGTGATATGACGCCTTATTCCTTGCTGTGGGACCTCTCTCCTCTGTCTTGGTGCTGGGGCCTAAAAAACTGAAAGTGGCCTTCTCCATTGGTGGGTGATATGACGCATGATTCTCTGCTGTGGGACCTCTCTCCTCTGTCTGGGTGCTGAGGCCTAAATAACTGAAAGTGGCCTTCTCCAGTGGTGGGTGATATGACGCACGATTCTCTGCTGTGGGACCTCTCTCCTCTGTCTGGGTGCTGAGGCCTAAATAACTGAAAGTGGCCTTTTCCAGTGGTGGGTGATATGACGAGTTATTCCTTACTGTGGGACCTCTCTCCTATGTCTCGGTGCTGGGGCCTAAATAACTGAAAGTGGCCTTCTCCAGTGGTGGGTGATATGACGCATGATTATCTACTGTGGGACCTCTCTCCTCTACCTGGGTGCTTAGGCCAAATTAACTGAAAGTGGCCTTCTCCAGTGATGGGTGATATGACGCATGATTCTCTACTGTGGGACCTCTCTCCTCTGTCTGGCTGCTTGGGCCTAAATAACTGAAAGTGGCTTTCTCCAGTGGTGGGTAATATGACGCATGATTCTCTGCTGTGGGACCTCTCTCCTCTGTCTGGGTGCTGGGGCCTTAATAACTGAAAGTGGCCTTCTCCAGTGGTGGGTGATATAGCGCATGATTCTCTGCTGTGGGACCTCTCTCCTCTGTCTGGGTGCTTGAGCCTAAATAACTGAAAGTGGCCTTCTCCAGTGGTGGGTGATATGACGCATGATTCTCTGCTGTGGGACCTCTCTCCTCTGTCTGGGTGCTGAGGCCTAAATAACTGAAAGTGGCCTTTTCCAGTGGTGGGTGATATGACGCCTTATTCCTTGCTGTGGGACCTCTCTCCTCTGTCTGGGTTCTGGGGTCTAAATAACTGAAAGTGGCCTTTTCCAGTGGTGGGTGATATGACGCCTTATTCCTTGCTGTGGGACCTCTCTCCTCTGTCTGGGTTCTGGGGCCTAAATAATTGAAAGTGGCCTTCTCCAGTGGTGGGTGATATGACGCATGATTCTCTGCTGTGGGACCTCTCTCCTCTGTCTGGGTGCTGGGGCCTAAATAACTGAAAGTGGCCTTTACTAGTGCTGGTTGATATGACGCCTTATTCCTTGCTGTGGATCCTCGCTCCTCTGTCTGGGTGCTGGCGCCTAAATAACTGAAAGTGGTCTTCTCCAGTGGTGGGTGATATGACACCTTATTCCTTGCTGTGGGACCTCTCCCCTGTCTGGGTTCTGGGGCCTAAATAACTGAAAGTGAACCTTCTCCAGTGGTGGGTGATATGACGCCTTATTCCTTGCTGTCGGACCTCTCTCCTCTGTCTAGGTGCCGGGGCCAAAATAACTGAAAGTGGCCTTCTCCAGTGGTGGTTGATATGACGCATGATTCTCAGCTGTGGGACCTCTCTCCTCTGTCTGGGTGGTGGGTCCTAAATAAGTCGAAGTGGCCTTCTCTAGTGGTGGGTGATATAACGCCTTATTCCTTGCTGTGGGACCTTTCTCCTCTGTCTGGGTTCTTGGACCTAAATAAGTCGAAGTGGCTTTCTCCAGTGGTGGGTGATATGACGCCTTATTCCTTGCTGTCGGACCTCTCTCCTCTGTCTGGGTGCTGGGGCCAAAATAAGTCGAAGTGGCCTTCTCTAGTGGTGGGTGATATAACGCCTTATTCCCTGCTGTGGGACCTTTCTCCTCTGTGTGGGTTCTTGGACCTAAATAAGTCGAAGTGGCTTTCTCCAGTGGTGGGTGATATGACGCCTTATTAATTGCTGTGGGACATTTCTCCTCTGTCTGGGTGCTGGGGCCTAAATAAGTCAAAGTGGCCTTCTCCAGTGGTGGGTGATATGACGCGTTATTCCTTGCTGTGGGACCTCTCTCCTCTGTCTGTGTGCTGGGGCCTAAATGACTGAAAGTGGCCTTCTCCATTGTTGGGAGATATGACACCTTATTCCTTGCTGTGGGACCTCTCTCCTCTGTCTGGGTGCTGGGGCTTAAATAACTGAAAGTGGCCATCTCCAGTGGTGGGTGATATGACGCCTGATTCTCTGCTGTTGGACCTCTCTCCTCTGTCTGGGTGCTTGGGCCAAAATAACTGAAAGAGGCCTTCTCCAGTTGTTGGGTGATATGACGCATGATTCAATGCTGAGGGAACTCTCTCCTCTGTCTGGGTGCTTGGGCCTAAATAACTGAAAGTGGCTTTCTCCAGTGGTGGGTGATATGACGCCTAATTCTCTGCTGTGGGACCTCTCTCCTCTGTCTGGGTGCTGGGGCCTAAATAACTGAAAGTGGCCTTCTCCAGTGGTGGGTGATATGACACCTGATTCCTTGCTGTGGGACCTCTCTCCGCTGTCTGGGTTCTGGGGCCTAAATAACTGAAAGTGGCCTTCTCCAGTGGTGGGTGATATGACACCTGATTCCATGCTGTGGGACCTCTCTCCGCTGTCTGGGTTCTGGGGCCTAAATAACTGAAATTGGCCATCTCCAGTGGTGGGTGATATGACGCATGATACTCTGCTGTGGGACCTCTCTCTTCTGTCTGGGTGCTGGGGCCTAAATAACTGAAAGTGGCATTCTCCAGTGGTGGGTGATATGACGCCGTATTCCTTGCTGTCGGACCTCTCTTCTCTGTCTGGGTGCTGGGGCCTAAATAACTGAAAGTGGCCTTCTCCAGTGGTGGGTGATATGACGCCTGATTCTCTGCTGTGGGACTTCTCTTCTCTGTCTGGTTGCTTGGACCTAAATAAGTCGAAGTGGCCTTGTCCAGTGGTGTTTGATATGACGCCTTATTCCTTGCTGTGGGACCTTTCTCCTATGCCTGGGTGCTTGGACCTAAATAAGTCGAAGTGGCCTTCTCCAGTGGTGTGTGATATGACGCGTTATTACTTGCTGTGGGACCTCTTTCGTATGTCTGGGTGCTGGGGCCTAAATAACTGAAAGTGGCCTTCTCCAGTGGTGGGTGATATCACGCCTGAATCTCTGCTGTGGGACCTCCCTCCTCTGTCTGGGTGCTGGGGCTTAAATAACTCGAAAGTGGCCTTCTCCAGTGGTGGGTGATATGACGCATGATTCCTATGCTGTGGGACCTCTCTCCTCTGTCTGGGTGCTGGGGCCTAAATAACTGAAAGTGGCCTTCTCCAGTGGTGGGTGATATGGCGCCTGATTCTCTGCTGTGGGACCTCTCTCCTCTGTCTGGGTGCTGGGGCCTAAATAACTGAAAGTGGCCTTCTCCAGTGGTGGTTGATATGACGCCTTATTCCTTGCTGTGGGACCTCTCTCCTCTGTCTGGGTGCTTGGGCCTAAATAACTGAAAGTGGCCTTCTCCAGTGGTGGGTGATATGACGCGTTATTACTTGCTGTGGGACCTCTCTCCGTCTGTCTGGGTGCTGGGGCCTAAATAACTGAAAGTGGCCTTCTCCAGTGGTGGGTGATATCACGCCTGATTCTCTGCTGTGGGACCTCTCTCCTCTGTCTGGGTGCTGGGGCCTAAATAACTCGAAAGTGGCCTTCTCCAGTGGTGGGTGATATGACGCATGATTCTATGCTGTGGGACCTCTCTCCTCTGTCTGGGTGCTGGGGCCTAAATAACTGAAAGTGGCCTTCTCCAGTGGTGGGTGATATGGCGCATGATTCTATGCTGTGGGACCTCTCTCCTCTGTCTGGGTGCTGGGGCCTAAATAACTGAAAGTGGCCTACTCCAGTTATGGTTGATATGACGCCTTATTCCTTGCTGTGGGACCTCTCTCCTCTGTTTGTGTGCTGGGGCCTAAATAACTGAAAGTGGACTTCTCCAGTGGTGGGAGATATGACGCCGTATTCCTTGCTGTGGGTCCTCTCTCCTCTGTCTGGGTGCTGGGGTCTAAATAACTGAAAGTGGCCATCTCCAGTGGTGGGTGATATGACGCCTGATTCTCTGCTGTTGGACCTCTCTCCTCTGTCTGGGTGCTTGGGCCAAATTAACTGAAAGTGGCCTTCTCCAGTGATGTGTGATATGACGCATGATTCTCTACTGTGGGACCTCTCTCCTCTGTCTGGGTGCTGGGGCCTAAATAACTGAATGTGGCCTTCTCCAGTGGTGGGTGATATGACGCCTTATTCCTTGCTGTGGGACCTCTCTCCTCTGTCTTGGTGCTGGGGCCTAAAAACTGAAAGTGGCCTTCTCCAGTGGTGGGTGATATGACGCATGATTCTCTGCTGTGGGACCTCTCTCCTCTGTCTGGGTGCTGAGGCCTAAATAACTGAAATTGGCCATCTCCAGTGGTGGGTGATATGACGCACGATTCTCTGCTGTGGGACCTCTCTCCTCTGTCTGGGTGCTGAGGCCTAAATAACTGAAAGTGGCCTTCTCCAGTGGTGGGTGATATGACGCGTTATTCCTTGCTGTGGGACCTCTCTCCTCTGTCTGGGTGCTGGGGCCTAAATAACTGAAAGTGGCCTTCTCCAGTGGTGGGTGATATGACGCATGATTATCTGCTGTGGGACCTCTCTCCTCTGTCTGGGTGCTGAGGCCTAAATTAACTGAAAGTGGCCTTCTCCAGTGATGGGTGATATGACGCATGATTCTCTGCTATGGGACCTCTCTCCTCTGTCTGGGTGCTTGGGCCTAAATAACTGAAAGTGGCTTTCTCCAGTGGTGGGTAATATGACGCATGATTCTCTGCTGTGGGACCTCTCTCCTCTGTCTGGGTGCTGGGGCCTAAATAACTGAAAGTGGCCTTCTCCAGTGGTGGGTGATATAGACGCATGATTCTCTGCTGTGGGACCTCTCTCCTCTGTCTGGGTGCTTGGGCCTAAATAACTGAAAGTGGCCTTCTCCAGTGGTGGGTGATATGACGCATGATTCTCTGCTGTGGGACCTCTCTCCTCTGTCTGGGTGCTGAGGCCTAAATAACTGAAAGTGGCCTTTTCCAGTGGTGGGTGATATGACGCCTTATTCCTTGCTGTGGGACCTCTCTCCTCTGTCTGGGTTCTGGGGTCTAAATAACTGAAAGTGGCCTTTTCCAGTGGTGGGTGATATGACGCCTTATTCCTTGCTGTGGGACCTCTCTCCTCTGTCTGGGTTCTGGGGCCTAAATAACTGAAAGTGGCCTTCTCCAGTGGTGGGTGATATGACGCATGATTCTCTGCTGTGGGACCTCTCTCCTCTGTCTGGGTGCTGGGGCCTAAATAACTGAAAGTGGCCTTTACTAGTGCTGGTTGATATGACGCCTTATTCCTTGCTGTGGATCCTCGCTCCTCTGTCTGGGTGCTGGCGCCTAAATAACTGAAAGTGGTCTTCTCCAGTGGTGGGTGATATGACACCTTATTCCTTGCTGTGGGACCTCTCCCCTGTCTGGGTTCTGGGGCCTAAATAACTGAAAGTGAACCTTCTCCAGTGGTGGGTGATATGACGCCTTATTCCTTGCTGTCGGACCTCTCTCCTCTGTCTAGGTGCTGGGGCCAAAATAACTGAAAGTGGCCTTCTCCAGTGGTGGTTGATATGACGCATGATTCTCAGCTGTGGGACCTCTCTCCTCTGTCTGGGTGGTGGGTCCTAAATAAGTCGAAAGTGGCCTTCTCCAGTGGTGGGTGATATAACGCCTTATTCCTTGCTGTGGGACCTTTCTCCTCTGTCTGGGTTCTTGGACCTAAATAAGTCGAAAGTGGCTTTCTCCAGTGGTGGGTGATATGACGCCTTATTCCTTGCTGTCGGACCTCTCTCCTCTGTCTGGGTGCTGGGGCCAAAATAAGTCGAAGTGGCCTTCTCTAGTGGTGGGTGATATAACGCCTTATTCCCTGCTGTGGGACCTTTCTCCTCTGTCTGGGTTCTTGGACCTAAATAAGTCGAAGTGGCTTTCTCCAGTGGTGGGTGATATGACGCCTTATTAATTGCTGTGGGACATTTCTCCTCTGTCTGGGTGCTGGGGCCTAAATAAGTCAAAGTGGCCTTCTCCAGTGGTGGGTGATATGACGCGTTATTCCTTGCTGTGGGACCTCTCTCCTCTGTCTGTGTGCTGGGGCCTAAATGACTGAAAGTGGCCTTCTCCATTGGTGGGAGATATGACACCTTATTCCTTGCTGTGGGACCTCTCTCCTCTGTCTGGGTGCTGGGGCTTAAATAACTGAAAGTGGCCATCTCCAGTGGTGGGTGATATGACGCCTGATTCTCTGCTGTTGGACCTCTCTCCTCTGTCTGGGTGCTTGGGCCAAAATAACTGAAAGAGGCCTTCTCCAGTTGTTGGGTGATATGACGCATGATTCAATGCTGAGGGAACTCTCTCCTCTGTCTGGGTGCTTGGGCCTAAATAACTGAAAGTGGCTTTCTCCAGTGGTGGGTGATATGACGCCTAATTCTCTGCTGTGGGACCTCTCTCCTCTGTCTGGGTGCTGGGGCCTAAATAACTGAAAGTGGCCTTCTCCAGTGGTGGGTGATATGACACCTGATTCCTTGCTGTGGGACCTCTCTCCGCTGTCTGGGTTCTGGGGCCTAAATAACTGAAAGTGGCCTTCTCCAGTGGTGGGTGATATGACACCTGATTCCATGCTGTGGGACCTCTCTCCGCTGTCTGGGTTCTGGGGCCTAAATAACTGAAAGTGGCCATCTCCAGTGGTGGGTGATATGACGCATGATACTCTGCTGTGGGACCTCTCTCCTCTGTCTGGGTGCTGGGGCCTAAATAACTGAAAGTGGCATTCTCCAGTGGTGGGTGATATGACGCCGTATTCCTTGCTGTCGGACCTCTCTTCTCTGTCTGGGTGCTGGGGCCTAAATAACTGAAAGTGGCCTTCTCCAGTGGTGGGTGATATGACGCCTGATTCTCTGCTGTGGGACTTCTCTTCTCTGTCTGGTTGCTTGGACCTAAATAAGTCGAAGTGGCCTTGTCCAGTGGTGTTTGATATGACGCCTTATTCCTTGCTGTGGGACCTTTCTCCTATGCCTGGGTGCTTGGACCTAAATAAGTCGAAGTGGCCTTCTCCAGTGGTGTGTGATATGACGCGTTATTACTTGCTGTGGGACCTCTTTCGTATGTCTGGGTGCTGGGGCCTAAATAACTGAAAGTGGCCTTCTCCAGTGGTGGGTGATATCACGCCTGAATCTCTGCTGTGGGACCTCCCTCCTCTGTCTGGGTGCTGGGGCTTAAATAACTCGAAATGGCCTTCTCCAGTGGTGGGTGATATGACGCATGATTCTATGCTGTGGGACCTCTCTCCTCTGTCTGGGTGCTGGGGCCTAAATAACTGAAAGTGGCCTTCTCCAGTGGTGGGTGATATGGCGCATGATTCTATGCTGTGGGACCTCTCTCCTCTGTCTGGGTGCTGGGGCCTAAATAACTGAAAGTGGCCTACTCCAGTTATGGTTGATATGACGCCTTATTCCTTGCTGTGGGACCTCTCTCCTCTGTTTGTGTGCTGGGGCCTAAATAACTGAAAGTGGACTTCTCCAGTGGTGGGAGATATGACGCCGTGTTCCTTGCTGTGGGTCCTCTCTCCTCTGTCTGGGTGCTGGGGTCTAAATAACTGAAAGTGGCCATCTCCAGTGGTGGGTGATATGACGCCTGATTCTCTGCTGTTGGACCTCTCTCCTCTGTCTGGGTGCTTGGGCCAAATTAACTGAAAGTGGCCTTCTCCAGTGATGGGTGATATGACGCATGATTCTCTACTGTGGGACCTCTCTCCTCTGTCTGGGTGCTGGGGCCTAAATAACTGAATGTGGCCTTCTCCAGTGGTGGGTGATATGACGCCTTATTCCTTGCTGTGGGACCTCTCTCCTCTGTCTTGGTGCTGGGGCCTAAAAACTGAAAGTGGCCTTCTCCAGTGGTGGGTGATATGACGCATGATTCTCTGCTGTGGGACCTCTCTCCTCTGTCTGGGTGCTGAGGCCTAAATAACTGAAATTGGCCATCTCCAGTGGTGGGTGATATGACGCACTGATTCTCTGCTGTGGGACCTCTCTCCTCTGTCTGGGTGCTGGGGCCTAAATAACTGAAAGTGGCCTTCTCCAGTGGTGGGTGATATGACGCATGATTCTCTGCTGTGGGACCTCTCTCCTCTGTCTGGGTGCTGGGGCCTAAATAACTGAAAGTGGCCTTCTCCAGTGGTGGGTGATATGACGCATGATTCTCTGCTGTGGGACCTCTCTCCTCTGTCTGGGTGCTGGGGCCTAAATAACTGAAAGTGGCCTTCTCCAGTGGTGGGTGATATGACGCATGATTCTCTGCTGTGGGACCTCTCTCCTCTGTCTGGGTGCTTGGGCCTAAATAACTGAAAGTGGCCTTCTCCAGTGGTGGGTGATATGACGCATGATTCTCTGCTGTGGGACCTCTCTCCTCTGTCTGGGTGCTGGGGCCTAAATAACTGAAAGTGGCCTTCTCCAGTGGTGGGTGATATGACGCATGATTCTCTGCTGTGGGACCTCTCTCCTCTGTCTGGGTGCTTGAGGCCTAAATAACTGAAAGTGGCCTTCTCCAGTGGTGGGTGATATGACGCATGATTCTCTGCTGTGGGACCTCTCTCCTCTGTCTGGGTGCTGAGGCCTAAATAACTGAAAGTGGCCTTCTCCAGTGGTGGGTGATATGACGCCTTATTCCTTGCTGTGGGACCTCTCTCCTCTGTCTGGGTGCTGGGGCCTAAATAACTGAAAGTGGCCTTCTCCAGTGGTGGGTGATATGACGCATGATTCTCTTGCTGTGGGACCTCTCTCCTCTGTCTGGGTGCTGGGGCCTAAATAACTGAAAGTGGCCTTCTCCAGTGGTGGGTGATATGACGCATGATTCTCTGCTGTGGGACCTCTCTCCTCTGTCTGGGTGCTGGGGCCTAAATAACTGAAAGTGGCCTTCTCCAGTGGTGGGTGATATGACGCCTTATTCCTTGCTGTGGGACCTCTCTCCTCTGTCTGGGTGCTGGGGCCTAAATAACTGAAAGTGGCCTTCTCCAGTGGTGGGTGATATGACGCCTGTATTCCTTGCTGTGGGACCTCTCTCCTCTGTCTGGGTGCTGGGGCCTAAATAACTGAAAGTGGCCTTCTCCAGTGGTGGGTGATATGACGCATGATTCTTTGCTGTGGGACCTCTCTCCTCTGTCTGGGTGCTGGGGCCTAAATAACTGAAAGTGGCCTTCTCCAGTGGTGGGTGATATGGCGCATGATTCTCTGCTGTGGGACCTCTCTCCTCTGTCTGGGTGCTGGGGCCTAAATAACTGAAAGTGGCCTTCTCCAGTGGTGGGTGATATGACGCCTGATTCTCTGCTGTGGGACCTCTCTCCTCTGTCTGGGTGCTGGGGCCTAAATAACTGAAAGTGGCCTTCTCCAGTGGTGGGTGATATGACGCCTGATTCTCTGCTGTGGGACCTCTCTCCTCTGTCTGGGTGCTGGGGCCTAAATAACTGAAAGTGGCCTTCTCCAGTGGTGGGTGATATGACGCATGATTCTCTGCTGTGGGACCTCTCTCCTCTGTCTGGGTGCTGGGGCCTAAATAACTGAAAGTGGCCTTCTCCAGTGGTGGGTGATATGACGCCTTATTCCTTGCTGTGGGACCTCTCTCCTCTGTCTGGGTTCTGGGGCCTAAATAACTGAAAGTGGCCTTCTCCAGTGGTGGGTGATATGACGCATGATTCTCTGCTGTGGGACCTCTCTCCTCTGTCTGGGTTCTGGGGCCTAAATAATTGAAAGTGGCCTTCTCCAGTGGTGGGTGATATGACGCATGATTCTCTGCTGTGGGACCTCTCTCCTCTGTCTGGGTGCTGGGGCCTAAATAACTGAAAGTGGCCTTCACTAGTGCAGGTTGATATGACGCCATATTCCTTGCTTTGGATCCTCTCTCCTCTGTCTGGGTGCTGGAGTCTAAATAACTGAAAGTGGCCTTCTCCAGTGGTGGGTGATATGACGCATGATTCTCTGCTGTTGCACCTCTCTACTCTGTCTGGGTGCTTGGGCCAAAATAACTGATAGAGGCCTTCTCAAGTGGTGTGTGATATGACGCATGATTCTATGCTGTGGGAACTCTCTCTTCTGTCTTGGTGCTGGGGCCTAAATAACTGAAAGTGGCCTTCTCCAGTGGTGGGTGATATGACGCATGATTCTCTGTTGTGGGACCTCTCTCCTCTGTCTGGGTGCTTGGGCCTAAATAACTGAAAGTGGCCTTCTCCAGTGGTGGGTGATATGACGCATGATTCTCTGCTGTGGGACCTCTCTCCGCTATCTGGGTGCTGAGGCCTAAATAACTGAAAGTTGCATTCTCCAGTGGTGGGTGATATGACTCCTTACTCCTTGCTGTGTGACCTCTCTCCTCTCTCTGGGTGCTGGGGCCTAAATAACTGAAACTGGCATTCTCCAGTGATGGGTGATATGATGCCTTATTCCTTGCTGTGGGACCTCTCTCCTTTGTCTGGGTGCTGGGGCCTAAATATCTCAATGCGGCCTTCTCCAGTGGTGGGTGATATGACGCCTTATTCCTTGCTGTGGGACCTCTCTCCTCTGTCTGGGATCTGGGGCCTAAATAACTGAAAGTTGCCTTCTCCAGTGGTGGGTGATATGACGCATGATTCTCTGCTGTTGGACCTCTCTCCTCTGTCTGGGTGCTGGGGCCTAAATAACTGAAAGTGGCCTTCACTAGTGCTGGCTGATATGAAGCCTTATTCCTTGCTGTGTATCCTCTCTCCTCTGTCTGGGTGCTGGGGCCTAAACAACTGAAAGTGGCCTTCTCCAGTGGTGGGTGATATGACGTATGATTTTCTGCTGTGGGACCTCTCTCCTCTGTCTGGGTGCTTGGGCCAAAATAACTGAAAGAGGCCTTTTCCAGTGGTGGGTGATATGACGCATGATTCTATGCTGTGGGACCTCTCTCCTCTGTCTGGGTGCTTGGGCCAAAATAACTGAAAGAGGCCTTTTCCAGTGGTGGGTGATATGACGCTTGATTCTATGCTGTGGGAACTCTCTCCTCTGTCTGGGTGCTGGCGCCTAAATAACTGAAAGTGGTCTTCTCCAGTGGTGGGTGATATGACACCTTATTCCTTGCTGTGGGACCTCTCCCCTGTCTGGGTTCTGGGGCCTAAATAACTGAAAGTGAACCTTCTCCAGTGGTGGGTGATATGACGCCTTATTCCTTGCTGTCGGACCTCTCTCCTCTGTCTAGGTGCTGGGGCCAAAATAACTGAAAGTGGCCTTCTCCAGTGGCGGTTGATATGACGGCTGATTCTCTGCTGTGGGACCTCTCTCCTCTGTCTGGGTGCTGGCGCCTAAATAACTGAAAGTGGTCTTCTCCAGTGGTGGGTGATATGACACCTTATTCCTTGCTGTGGGACCTCTCCCCTGTCTGGGTTCTGGGGCCTAAATAACTGAAAGTGAACCTTCTCCAGTGGTGGGTGATATGACGCCTTATTCCTTGCTGTCGGACCTCTCTCCTCTGTCTAGGTGCTGGGGCCAAAATAACTGAAAGTGGCCTTCTCCAGTGGTGGTTGATATGACGCATGATTCTCAGCTGTGGGACCTCTCTCCTCTCTCTGGGTGCTGGGTCCTAAATAAGTCGAAGTGGCCTTCTCTAGTGGTGGGTGATATAACGCCTTATTCCTTGCTGTGGGACCTTTCTCCTCTGTCTGGGTTCTTGGACCTAAATAAGTCGAAGTGGCTTTCTCCAGTGTTGGGTGATATGACGCCTTATTAATTGCTGTGGGACATTTCTCCTCTTTCTGGGTGCTGGGGCCTAAATAAGTCAAAGTGGACTTCACTAGTGCTGGCTGATATGACGCCTTATTCCTTGCTGTGTATCCTCTCTCATCTGTCTGGGTGCTGGGGCCTAAATAACTGAAAGTGGCTTTCTCCAGTGGTGGGTGATATGACGTATGATTTTCTGCTGTGGGACCTCTCTCATCTGTCTGGGTGCTGGGGCCTAAATAACTGAAAGTGGCTTTCTCCAGTGGTGGGTAATATGACGCATGATTCTCTGCTGTGGGACCTCTCTCCTCTGTCTGGGTGCTGGGGCCTAAATAACTGAAAGTGGCCTTCTCCAGTGGTGGGTGATATAGCGCATGATTCTCTGCTGTGGGACCTCTCTCCTCTGTCTGGGTGCTTGAGCCTAAATAACTGAAAGTGGCCTTCTCCAGTGGTGGGTGATATGACGCATGATTCTCTGCTGTGGGACCTCTCTCCTCTGTCTGGGTGCTGAGGCCTAAATAACTGAAAGTGGCCTTTTCCAGTGGTGGGTGATATGACACCTTATTCCTTGCTGTGGGACCTCTCTCCTCTGTCTGGGTTCTGGGGTCTAAATAACTGAAAGTGGCCTTCTCCAGTGGTGGGTGATATGACGCCTGATTCCTTGCTGTGGGACCTCTCTCCTCTGTCTGGGTTCTGTGGCCTAAATAATTGAAAGTGGCCTTCTCCAGTGGTGGGTGATATGACGCATGATTCTCTGCTGTGGGACCTCTCTCCTCTGTCTGGGTTCTGGGGTCTAAATAACTGAAAGTGGCCTTTTCCAGTGGTGGGTGATATGACGCCTTATTCCTTGCTGTGGGACCTCTCTCCTCTGTCTGGGTTCTGGGGCCTAAATAATTGAAAGTGGCCTTCTCCAGTGGTGGGTGATATGACGCATGATTCTCTGCTGTGGGACCTCTCTCCTCTGTCTGGGTGCTGGGGCCTAAATAACTGAAAGTGGCCTTCACTAGTGCTGGTTGATATGACGCCTTATTCCTTGCTGTGGATCCTCGCTCCTCTGTCTGGGTGCTGGGGCCTAAATAACTAAAAGTGGCCTTCTCCAGTGGTGGGTGATATGAAGCATGATTCTCTGCTGTTGCACCTCTCTCCTCTGTCTGGGTGCTTGGGCCAAAATAACTGAAAGAGGCCTTCTCAAGTGGTGGGTGATATGACGCATGATTCTATGCTGTGGGAACTCTCTCTTCTGTCTGGGTGCTGGGGCCTAAATAACTGAAAGTGGTCTTCTCCAGTGGTGGGTGATATGGCGCATGATTCTCTGCTGTGGGACCTCTCTCCTCTGTCTGGGTGCTTGGGCCTAAATAACTGAAAGTGGCTTTCTCCAGTGGTGGGTAATATTACGCATGATTCTCTGATGTGGGACCTCTCTCCTCTATCTGGGTGCTGAGGCCTAAATAACTGAAAGTTGCATTCTCCAGTGGTGGGTGATATGACTCCTTACTCCTTGCTGTGTGACCTCTCTCCTCTGTCTGGGTGCTGGGGTCTAAATAACTGTAAGCGGCCTTCTCCAGTGGTGGGTGATATGATGCCTTATTCCTTGCTGTGGGACCTCTCTCCTCTGTCTGGGTCCTGGGGTCTAAATAACTGTAAGCGGCCTTCTCCAGTGGTGGGTGATATGACGCCTTATTCCTTGCTGTGGGACCTCTCTCCTCTGTCTGGGTTCTGGGGCCTAAATAACTGAAAGTGGCCTTCTCCAGTGGTGGGTGATATGACGCATGATTCTCTGCTGTGGGACCTCTCTCCTCTGTCTGGGTGCTGGGGCCTAAATAACTGAAAGTGGCCTTCACTAGTGCTGGCTGATATGACGCCTTATTCCTTGCTGTGTATAGTCTCTCCTCTGTCTGGGTGCTGGGGCCTAAACAACTGAAAGTGGCCTTCTCCAGTGGTGGGTGATATGACGTATGATTTTCTGCTGTGGGACCTCTCTCCTCTGTCTGGGTGCTTGGGCCAAAATAACTGAAAGAGGCCTTTTCCAGTGGTGGGTGATATGACGCATGATTCAATGCTGTGGGAACTCTCTCCTCTGTCTGGGTGCTTGGGCCTAAAAAACTGAAAGTGGCTTTCTCCAGTGGTGCGTGATATGACGCCTGATTCTCTGCTGTGGGACCTCTCTCCTCTGTCTGGGTGCTGGCGCCTAAATAACTGAAAGTGGTCTTCTCCAGTGGTGGGTGATATGACACCATATTCCTTGCTGTGGGACCTCTCCCCTGTCTGGGTTCTGGGGCCTAAATAACTGAAAGTGAACCTTCTCCAGTGGTGGGTGATATGACGCCTTATTCCTGGCTGTCGGACCTCTCTCCTCTGTATGGGTGCTGGGGCCAAAATAACTGAAAGTGGCCTTCTCTAGTGGTGGTTGATATGACGCATGATTCTCTGCTGTGGGACCTCTCTCCTCTGTCTGGGTGCTGGGGCCTAAATAACTGAAAGTTGCATTCTCCAGTGGTGGGTGATATGACGCCGTAATACTTGCTGTGGGACCTTTCTCCTCTGTCTTGGTTCTTGGACCTAAATAAGTCGAAGTGGCTTTCTCCAGTGGTGGGTAGTTTGACGCCTTATTCCTTGCTGTGGGACATTTCTCCTCTGTCTGGGTGCTTGACCTAAATAAGTCGGTGGCCTTCTCCAGTGGTGGGTGATATGACGCGTTATTCCTTGCTGTGGGACCTCTCTCCTCTGTCTGTGTGCTGGGGCCTAAATAACTGAAAGTGGCCTTCTCCAGTGGTGGGTGATATGATGCCTTATTCTTGGCTGTGGGACCTCTCTCCTCTGTCTGGGTGCTTGGGCCAAAATAACTGAAAGAGGCCTTCTCCAGTTGTGGGTGATATGACGCATGATTCAATGCTGAGGCAACTCTCTCCTCTGTCTGGGTGCTTGGGCCTAAATAACTGAAAGTGGCTTTCTCCAGAGGTGGGTGATATGACGCCTGATTCTCTGCTGTGGGACCTCTCTCCGCTGTCTGGGTGCTGGGGCCTAAATAACTGAAATTGGCCTTCTCAAGTGGTGGGTGATATGACACCTGATTCCATGCTGTGGGACCTCTCTCCGCTGTCTGGGTCCTGGGGCCTAAATAACTGAAAGTGTCATTCTCCAGTGGTGGGTGATATGACGCATGATTCTCTGCTGTGGGACCTCTCTCCTCTGTCTGGGTGCTGGGGCCTAAATAACTGAAAGTGGCCTTCTCCAGTGGTGGGTGATATGACGCCTGATTCTCTGCTGTGGGACTTCTCTCCTCTGTCTGGTTGCTTGGACCTAAATAAGTCGAAGTGGCCTTCTCCAGTGGTGGGTGATATGACGCCTGATTCTCTGCTGTGGGACCTTTCTCCTATGTCTGGGTGCTTGGACCTAAATAAGTCGAAGTGGCCTTCTCCAGTGTTGGTTGATATGACGCGTTATTACTTGCCATGGGACTTCTCTCGTATGTCTGGGTGCTGGGGCCTAAATAACTGAAAGTGGCCTTCTCCAGTGGTGGGTGATATGACGCCTGATTCTTGGCTGTTGGACCTCTCTCCTCTGTCTGGGTGCTTGGGCCAAAATAACTGAAAGAGGCCTTCTCCAGTTGTGGGTGATATGACGCATGATTCAATGCTGAGGGAACTCTCTCCTCTGTCTGGGTGCTTGGGCCTAAATAACTGAAAGTGGCTTTCTCCAGAGGTGGGTGATATGACGCCTGATTCTCTGCTGTGGGACCTCCCTCCTCTGTCTGGGTTCTGGGGCCTAAATAACTCGAAGTGGCCTTCTCCAGTGGTGGGTGATATGACGCATGATTCTATGCTGTGGGACCTCTCTCCTCTGTCTAGGTGCTGGGGCCTAAATAACTGAAAGTGGCCTTCTCCAGTGGTGGGTGATATGACGCATGATTCTATGCTGTGGGACCTCTCTCCTCTGTCTGGGTGCTGAGGCCTAAATAACTGAAAGTGGCCTACTCCAGTTATGCTTGATATGACGCCTTATTCCTTGCTGTGGGACCTCTCTCCTCTGTTTGTGTGCTGGGGCCTAAATAACTGAAAGTGGACTTCTCCAGTGGTGGGAGATATGACGCCTTATTCCTTGCTGTGGGTCCTCTCTCTCTGTCTGGGTGCTGGGGTCTAAATAACTGAAAGTGGCCATCTCCAGTGGTGGGTGATATGATGCCTGATTCTCTGCTGTTGGACCTCTCTTCTCTGTCTGGGTGCTTGGGCCAAATTAACTGAAAGTGGCATTCTCCAGTGATGGGTGATATGACGCCTTATTCCTTGCTGTGGGACCTCTCTCCTCTGTCTGGGTGTTGGGGCCTAAATAACTGAATGTGGCCTTCTCCAGTGGTGGGTGATATGACGCCTTATTCCTTGCTGTGGGACCTCTCTCCTCTGTCTGGGTTCTGGGGCCTAAAAAACTGAAAGTGGCCTTCTCCAGTGGTGGGTGATATGACGCATGATTCTCTGCTGTGGGACCTCTCTCCTCTGTCTGGGTGCTGGGGCCTAAATAGCTGAAAGTGGCATTCTCCAGTGGTGTGTGATATGACACCTTATTCCTTGCTGTGGGACCTCTCTCCTCTGTCTGGGTGCTGAGGCCTAAATAACTGAAATTGGCCATCTCCAGTGGTGGGTGATATGACGCACGATTCTCTGCTGTGGGACCTCTCTCCTCTGTCTGGGTGCTGGGGCCTAAATAACTGAAAGTGGCCTTCTCCAGAGGTGGGTGATATCACGCCTGATTCTCTGCCGTGGGACCTCTCTCCTCTGTCTGGGTGCTGGGGTTTAAATAACTGAAAGTGGCCTTCTCCAGTGGTGGGTGATATAACGCCTTATTCCTTTCTGTGGGACCTCTCTCCTCTGCCTGGGTGCTGGGGCCTAAATAACTGAAAGTGGCCTTCTCCAGTGGTGGGTGATATGATGCATGATTCTCTGCTGTGGGACCTCTCTCCTCTGTCTGGGTGCTGGGGCCTAAATAACTGAAAGTGGCCTTCTCCAGTGGTGGGTGATATGACGCATGATTCTCTGATGTGGGACCTCGCTCCTCTGTCTGGGTGCTGAGGCCTAAATAACTGAAAGTGGCCTTTTCCAGTGGTGGGTGATATGACGAGTTATTCCTTACTGTGGGACCTCTCTCCTATGTCTCGGTGCTGGGGCCTAAATAACTGAAAGTGGCCTTCTCCAGTGGTGGGTGATATGACGCATGATTATCTACTGTGGGACCTCTCTCCTCTACCTGGGTGCTTAGGCCAAATTAACTGAAAGTGGCCTTCTCCAGTGATGGGTGATATGACGCATGATTCTCTACTGTGGGACCTCTCTCCTCTGTCTGGGTGCTGGGGCCTAAATAACTGAATGTGGCCTTCTCCAGTGGTGGGTGATATGATGCCTTATTCCTTGCTGTGGGACCTCTCTCCTCTGTCTGGGTGCTGGGGCCTAAATAACTGAAAGTGGCCTTCTCCAGTGGTAGGTGATATGACGCATGATTCTCTGCTGTGGGACCTCTCTCCTCTCTCTGGGTGCTGGGGCCTAAATAGCTGAAAGTGGCATTCTCCAGTGGTGGGTGATATGACACCTTATTCCTTGCTGTGGGACCTCTCTCCTCTGTCTGGGTGCTGAGGCCTAAATAACTGAAATTGGCCATCTCCAGTGGTGGGTGATATGACGCACGATTCTCTGCTGTGGGACCTCTCTCCTCTGTCTGGGTGCTGGGGCCTAAATAACTGAAAGTGGCCTTCTCCAGAGGTGGGTGATATCACGCCTGATTCTCTGCTGTGGGACCTCTCTCCTCTGTCTGTGTGTTGAGGCCTAAATAACTCGAAGTGGACTTCTCCAGTGGTGGGTAATCTGACGCCTTATTCCTTTCTGTGGGACCTCTCTCCTCTGTCTGGGTGCTGGGGCCTAAATAACTGAAAGTGGCCTACTCCAGTGGTGGGTGATATGACGCATGATTCTCTGCTGTGGGACCTCTCTCCTCTGTCTGGGTGCTGAGGCCTAAATAACTGAAAGTGGCCTTTTCCAGTGGTGGGTGATATGACGTGTTATTCCTTACTGTGGGACCTCTCTCCTATGTCTCGGTGCTGGGGCCTAAATAACTGAAAGTGGCCTTCTCCAGTGGTGGGTGATATGACGCCTAATTCTCTGCTGTGGGACCTCTCTCCTCTGTCTGGTTGCTGGGGCCTAAATAACTGAAAGTGGCTTTCTCCAGTGGTGTGTGATATGATGCCTAATTCTCTGCTGTGGGACCTCTCTCCTCTGTCTGGGTGCTGGGGCCTAAATAACTGAAAGTGGCCTTCTCCAGTGGTGGGTGATATGACGCATGATTCTCTGCTGTGGGACCTCTCTCCTCTGTCTGGGTGCTGGGGCCTAAATAGCTGAAAGTGGCATTATCAAGTGGTGGGTGATATTACACCTTATTCCTTACTGTGGGACCTCTCTCGTCTGACTGGGTGCTGAGGCCTAAATAACTGACATTGGCCATCTCCAGTGGTGGGTGATATGACGCCAGATTCTCTGCTGTTGGACCTCTCTCCTCTGTCTATGTGCTGGGGTCTAAATAACTGAAAGTGGCCTTCTCCAGTGGTGGGTGATATCACGCCTTATTCTTTCTGTGGGACCTCTCTCCTCTGTCTAGTGCTGGGGCCTAAATAACTGAAAGTGGCCGTCTCCAGTGGAGGGTGATATGACGCATGATTCTCTACTGTGGGACCTCTCTCCTCTGTCTGGGTGCTGGGGCCAAAATAACTGAAAGTGGCCTTCTCCAGTGGTGGGTGATATGACGCATGATTCTCTGCTCTGGGACCTCTCTCCTCTGTCTGGGTGCTGAGGCCTAAATAACTGAAAGTGGCCTTTTCCAGTGGTGGGTGATATGACGAGTTATTCCTTACTGTGGGACCTCTCTCCTATGTCTCGGTGCTGGGGCCTAAATAACTGAAAGTGGCCTTCTCCAGTGGTGGGTGATATGACGCCTTATTCCTTGCTGTGGGACCTCTCTCCTCTGTCTGGGTGCTGGGGCCTAAATAACTGTAAGTGGCCTTCTCCAGTGGTGGGTGATATGACGCCTTATTCCTTGCTGTGGGACCTCTCTCCTTTGTCTGGGTGCTGGGGCCTAAATAGCTGTAAGTGGCCTTCTCCAGTGGTGGGTGATATGACGCCTTATTCCTTGCTGTGGGACCTCTCTCCTCTGTCTGGGTGCTGGGGCCTAAATAACTGTAAGTGGCCTTCTCCAGTGGTGGGTGATATGACGCCTTATTCCTTGCTGTGGGACCTCTCTCCTTTGTCTGTGTGCTGGGGCCTAAATAACTGAATGTGGCCTTCTCCAGTGGTGGGTGATATGACGCATGATTCTCTGCTGTGGGACCTCTCTCCTCTGTCTGGGTGCTGGGGCCTAAAAAACTGAAAGTGGCCTTCTCCAGTGGTGGGTGATATTACACCTTATTCCGTACTGTGGGAACTCTCTCCTCTGTCTGGGTCCTGAGGCCTAAATAACTGACATTGGCCATCTCCAGTGGTGGGTGATATGACTCCTGATTCTCTGCTGTGGGACCTCTCTCCTCTGTCTATGTGCTGGGGTCTAAATAACTGAAAGTGGCCTTCACCAGTGGTGGGTGATATCACGTCTGAATCTCTGCTGTGGGAACTCTCTCCTCTGTCTGGGTGCTCTTGCTTAAATTACTCAAAGTGGACTTCTCCACTGGTGGGTGATCTGACGCCTTATTCTTTCTGTGGGACCTCTCTCCTCTGTCTAGTGCTGGGGCCTAAATAACTGAAAGTGGCCGTCTCCAGTGGTGGGTGATATGACGCATGATTCTCTGCTGTGGGACCTCTCTCCACTGTCTGGGTTCTGGGGCCTAAATAACTGAAAGTGGCCTTCTCCAGTGGTGGGTGATATGACACCTTATTCCTTGCTGTGGGACATCTCTCCACTGTCTGGGTTCTGGGGCCTAAATAACTGAAAGTGGCCTTCTCCAATGGTGGGTGATATGATGCATGATTCTCTGCTGTGGGACCTCTCTCCTCTGTCTGGGTGCTGGGGCCTAAATAACTAAAAGTGGCCATCTCCAGTGGTGGGAGATATGACGCCTGATTACTTGCTGTTGGACCTCTCTCCTCTGTCTGGGTGCTTGGTTCCAAAATAACTGAAAGAGGCCTTCTCCAGTTGTGAGTGATATGGCGCATGATTCTATGCTGAAGGAACTCTCTCCTCTGTCTGGGTGCATGGGCATAAATAACTGAAAGTGGCTTTCTTCAGTGGTGGGTGATATGACACCTTATTCCTTGCTGTGGGACCTCTCTCCGCTGTCTGGGTTCTGGGGCCTAAATAACTGAAAGTGGCCTTCTCCAGTGGTGGGTGATATGACGCATGATTCTCTGCTGTGGCCCCTATCTCCTCTGTCTGGGTGCTGGGGCCTAAATAACTGAAAGTGGCTTTCTTCAGTGGTGGGTGATATGACGCCAAATTCTCTGCTGTGGGACCTCTCTCCTCTGTCTGGGTGCTGGGGCCTAAATAACTGAAAGTGGCCTTTTCCAGTGGTGGGTGATATGACGCATGATTCTCTGCTGTGGGACCTCTCTCCTCTGTCTGGGTGCTGGGGCCTAAATAGCTGAAAGTGGCATTATCCAGTGGTGGGTGATATTACACCTTATTCCTTACTGTGGGACCTCTCTCGTCTGACTGGGTGCTGAGGCCTAAATAACTGACATTGGCCATCTCCAGTGGTGGGTGATATGACGCCAGATTCTCTGCTGTTGGACCTCTCTCCTCTGTCTATGTGCTGGGGTCTAAATAACTGAAAGTGGCTTTCTCCAATGGTGGGTGATATCACGCCTGAATCTCTGCTGTGGGACCTCTCTCCTCTGTCTGGGTGCTGGGGCTTAAATAACTCGAAGTGGCCTTCTCCACTGGTGGCTGATCTGACGCCTTATTCTTTCTGTGGGACCTCTCTCCTCTGTCTAGTGCTGGGGCCTAAATAACTGAAAGTGGCCTTTTCCAGTGGTGGGTGATATGACGCCTTATTCCTTGCTGTGGGACCTCTCTCCTCTGTCTGGGTGCTGGGGCCAAAATAACTGAAAGTGGCCTTCTCCAGTGGTGGGTGATATGACGCATGATTCTCTGCTCTGGGACCTCTCTCCTCTGTCTGGGTGCTGAGGCCTAAATAACTGAAAGTGGCCTTTTCCAGTGGTGGGTGATATGACGAGTTATTCCTTACTGTGGGACCTCTCTCCTATGTCTCGGTGCTGGGGCCTAAATAACTGAAAGTGGCCTTCTCCAGTGGTGGGTGATATGACGCCTTATTCCTTGCTGTGGGACCTCTCTCCTCTGTCTGGGTGCTGGGGCCTAAATAACTGTAAGTGGCCTTCTCCAGTGGTGGGTGATATGACGCCTTATTCCTTGCTGTGGGACCTCTCTCCTTTGTCTGGGTGCTGGGGCCTAAATAGCTGTAAGTGGCCTTCTCCAGTGGTGGGTGATATGACGCCTTATTCCTTGCTGTGGGACCTCTCTCCTCTGTCTGGGTGCTGGGGCCTAAATAACTGTAAGTGGCCTTCTCCAGTGGTGGGTGATATGACGCCTTATTCCTTGCTGTGGGACCTCTCTCCTCTGTCTGTGTGCTGGGGCCTAAATAACTGAATGTGGCCTTCTCCAGTGGTGGGTGATATGACGCATGATTCTCTGCTGTGGGACCTCTCTCCTCTGTCTGGGTGCTGGGGCCTAAATAGCTGAAAGTGGCATTATCCAGTGGTGGGTGATATTACACCTTATTCCTTACTGTGGGACCTCTCTCCTCTGTCTGGGTGCTGGGGCCTAAATAACTGACATTGGCCATCTCCAGTGGTGGGTGATATGACGCCTGATTCTCTGCTGTTGGACCTCTCTCCTCTGTCTATGTGCTGGGGTCTAAATAACTGAAAGGGGCCTTCTCCAGTGGTGGGTGATATCACGCCTGAATCTCTGCTGTGAAACCTCTCTCCTCTGTCTGGGTGCTGGGGCTAAAATAACTCGAAGTGGCCTTCTCCACTGGTGGGTGATCTGACGCCTTATTCTTTCTGTGGGACCTCTCTCCTCTGTCTAGTGCTGGGGCCTAAATAACTGAAAGTGGCCGTCTCCAGTGGAGGGTGATATGACGCATGATTCTCTGCTGTGGGACCTCTCTCCTCTGTCTGGGTGCTGGGGCCAAAATAACTGAAAGTGGCCTTCTCCAGTGGTGGGTGATATGACGCATGATACTCTGCTGTGGGGCCTCTCTCCTCTGTCTGGGTGCTGAGGCCTAAATAACTGAAAGTGGCCTTTTCCAGTGGTGGGTGATATGACGAGTTATTCCTTACTGTGGGACCTCTCTCCTATGTCTCGGTGCTGGGGCCTAAATAACTGAAAGTGGCCTTCTCCAGTGGTGGGTGATATGACGCCTTATTCCTTGCTGTGGGACCTCTCTCCTCTGTCTGGGTGCTGGGGCCTAAATAACTGTAAGTGGCCTTCTCCAGTGGTGGGTGATATGACGCCTTATTCCTTGCTGTGGGACCTCTCTCCTTTGTCTGGGTGCTGGGGCCTAAATAGCTGTAAGTGGCCTTCTCCAGTGGTGGGTGATATGACGCCTTATTCCTTGCTGTGGGACCTCTCTCCTCTGTCTGGGTGCTGGGGCCTAAATAACTGTAAGTGGCCTTCTCCAGTGGTGGGTGATATGACGCCTTATTCCTTGCTGTGGGACCTCTCTCCTTTGTCTGTGTGCTGGGGCCTAAATAACTGAATGTGGCCTTCTCCAGTGGTGGGTGATATGACGCATGATTCTCTGCTGTGGGACCTCTCTCCTCTGTCTGGGTGCTGGGGCCTAAATAGCTGAAAGTGGCATTCTCCAGTGGTGGGTGATATTACACCTTATTCCTTACTGTGGGACCTCTCTCCTCTGTCTGGGTGCTGAGGCCTAAATAACTGACATTGGCCATCTCCAGTGGTGGGTGATATGACTCCTGATTCTCTGCTGTGGGACCTCTCTCCTCTGTCTATGTGCTGGGGTCTAAATAACTGAAAGTGGCCTTCTCCAGTGGTGGGTGATATGACGCATGATTCTCTGCTGTGGGACCTCCCTCTTCTGTCTGGGTGCTGAGGCCTAAATAACTGAAAGTGGCCTTTTCCAGTGGTGGGTGATATGACGCCTTATTCTTTCTGTGGGACCTCTCTCCTCTGTCTACTGCTGGGGCCTAAATAGCTGAAAGTGGCCGTCTCCAGTGGTGGGTGATATGACGCATGATTCTCTGCTGTGGGACCTCTCTCCACTGTCTGGGTTCTGGGGCCTAAATAACTGAAAGTGGCCGTCTCCAGTGGTGGGTGATATGACGCATGATTCTCTGCTGTGGGACCTCTCTCCACTGTCTGGGTTCTGGGGCCTAAATAACTGAAAGTGGCCTTCTCCCATGGTGGGTGATATGATGCATGATTCTCTGCTGTGGGACCTTTCTCATCTGTCTGGGTGCTGGGGCCTAAATAATTGAAAGTGGCCTTCTCCAGTGGTGGGAGATATGACGCCTTTTTACTTGCTGTGGGACCTCTCTCCTCTGTCTGTGTGCTGGGGCCTAAATAACTGAAAGTGGCCTTCTCCAGTGGTGGGTGATATGACGCCTGATTCTCTGCTGTTGGACCTCTCTCCTCTGTCTGGGTGCTTGGTTCCAAAATAACTGAAAGAGGCCTTCTCCAGTTGTGGGTGATATGGCGCATGATTCTATGCTGAAGGAACTCTCTCCTCTGTCTGGGTGCTTGGGCCTAAATAACTGAAAGTGGCTTTCTTCAGTAGTGGGTGATATGACGCCTGATTCTCTGCTGTGGGACCTCTCTCCTCTGTCTGGGTGCTGGGGCCTAAATAACTGAAAGTGGCCTTTTCCAGTGGTGGGTGATATGACGCATGATTCTCTGCTGTGGCCCCTATCTCCTCTGTCTGGGTGCTGGGGCCTAAATAACTGAAAGTGGCATTCTCCAGTGGTGGGTTATATGACGCTGTATTCCTTGCTGTCGGACCTCTCTTCTCTGTCTGGGTGCTGGGGCCTAAATAACTGAAAGTGGCCTTCTCCAGTGGTGCGTGATATGACGCCTGATTCTCTGCTGTGGGACCTCTCTCCTCTGTCTGGTTGCTTGGACCTAAATAAGTCGAAGTGGCCTTCTCCAGTGGTGGGTGATATGACGCCTTATTCCTTGCTGTGTGACCTTTCTCCTCTGTCTGGGTCCTTGGACTTAAATAAGTCGAAGTGGCCTTCTCCAGTGGTGGATGATATGACGCGTTATTACTTGCTGTGGGACCTCTCTCGTATGTCTGGGTGCTGGGGCTTAAATAACTGAAAGTGGCCTTCTCCAGTGGTGTGTGATATCACGCCTGAATCTCTGCTGTGGGACCTCCCTCCTCTGTCTGGGTGCTGGGGCCTAAATAACTGAAAGTGGCCTTCTCCAGTGGTGGGTGATATGACGCATGATTCTATGCTGTGGGACCTCTCTCCTCTGTCTGGGTGCTGGGGCCTAAATAACTGAAAGTCGCCTTCTCCAGTGATGGTTGATATGATGCCTTATTCCTTGCTGTGGGACCTTTCTCCTCTGTCTGGGTCCTTGGACTTAAATAAGTCGAAGTGGCCTTCTCCAGTGGTGGATGATATGACGCGTTATTACTTGCTGTGGGACCTCTCTCGTATGTCTGGGTGCTGGGGCTTAAATAACTGAAAGTGGCCTTCTCCAGTGGTGTGTGATATCACGCCTGAATCTCTGCTGTGGGACCTCCCTCCTCTGTCTGGGTGCTGGGGCCTAAATAACTGAAAGTGGCCTTCTCCAGTGGTGGGTGATATGACGCATGATTCTATGCTGTGGGACCTCTCTCCTCTGTCTGGGTGCTGGGGCCTAAATAACTGAAAGTCGCCTTCTCCAGTGATGGTTGATATGATGCCTTATTCCTTGCTGTGGGACTTCTCTCCTCTGTCTGGTTGCTTGGACCTAAATAAGTCGAAGTGGCCTTCTCCAGTGGTGGGTGATATGACGCCTTATTCCTTGCTGTGGGACCTTTCTCCTCTGTCTGGGTCCTTGGACCTAAATAAGTCGAAGTGGCCTTCTCCAGTGGGGGCTGATATGACGCGTTATTACTTGCTGTGGGACCTCTCTCGTCTGTCTGGGTGCTGGGGCCTAAATAACTGAAAGTGGCCTTCTCCAGTGGTGGGTGATATCACGCCTGAATCTCTGCTGTGGGACCTCCCTCCTCTGTCTGGGTGCTGGGGCCTAAATAACTCGAAGTGGCCTTCTCCAGTGGTGGGTGATATGACGCCTTATTCCTTGCTGTGGGACCTCTCACCTCTGTCTGGGTGCTGGGGCCTAAATAACTGAAAGTGGCCTTCTCCAGTCTTGGGTGATATGACGCATGATTCTATGCTGTGGGACCTGTCTCCTCTGTCTGGGTGCTGGGGCCTAAATAACTAAAAGTGGCCTTCTCCAGTGATGGTTGATATGACGCCTAATTCCTTGCTGTGGGACCTCTCTCCTCTGTCTGGGTGCTGGGGCCTAAATAACTGAAAGTGGCCATCTCCAGTGGTGGGTGATATGACGCCTGATTCTCTGCTGTTGGACCTCTCTCCTCTGTCTGGGTGCTTGGGCCAATATAACTGAAAGTGGCCTTCTCCAATGGTGGGTGATATGACGCATGATTCTCTACTGTGGGACCTCTCTCCTCTGTCTGGGTGCTTGGGCCAAATTAACTGAAAGTGGCCTTCTCCAGTGATGGGTGATATGACGCATGATTCTCTACTGTGGGACCTCTCTCCTCTGTCTGGGTGCTGGGGCCTAAATAACTGAATGTGGCCTTCTACAGTGGTGGGTGATATGACGCCTTATTCCTTGCTGTGGGACCTCTCTCCTCTGTCTGGGTGCTGGGTCTAAATAACTGAAAGTTGCCTTCTCCAGTGATGGGTGATATGACGCATGATTCTCTACTGTGGGACCTCTCTCCTCTGTCTGGGTGCTGGGGCCTGAATAGCTGAAAGTGGCATTCTCCAGTGGTGGGTGATATGACACCTTATTCCTTGCTGTGGGACCTCTCTCCTCTGTCTGGGTGCTGAGGCCTAAATAACTGAAATTGGCCATCTCCAGTGGTGGGTGATATGACGCATGATTCTCTGCTGTGGGACCTCTCTCCTCTGTCTGGGTGCTGGGGCCTAAATAACTGAAAGTGGCCTTCTCCAGAGGTGGGTGATATCACGCCTGATTCTCTGCTGTGGAACCTCTCTCCTCTGTCTGGGTGCTGGGGCTTAAATAACTCGAAGTGGCCTTCTCCAGTGGTGGATAATCTGACGCCTTATTACTTTCTGTGGGACCTCTCTCCTCTCTCTGGGTGCTGGGGCCTAAATAACTGAAAGTGGCCTTCTCCAGTGGTGGGTGATATGACGCATGTTTCTCTGCTGTGGGACCTCTCTCCTCTGTCTGGGTGCTGGGGCCTAAATAACTGAAAGTGGCCTTCTCCAGTGGTGGGTGATATGACGCATGATTCTCTGCTGTGGGACCTCTCTCCTCTGTCTGGGTGCTGAGGCCTAAATAACTGAAAGTGGCCTTTTCCAGTGGTGGGTGATATGACGCGTTATTCCTTACTGTGGGACCTCTCTCCTATGTCTCGGTGCTGGGGCCTAAATAACTGAAAGTGGCCCTCTCCAGTGGTGGGTGATACGACGCATGATTCTCTGCTGTGGGACCTCTCTCCTCTGTCTGGGTGCTGGGGCCTAAATAACTGAAAGTGGCCTTCTCCAGTGGTGGGTGATATGACGCATGATTCTCTGCTGTGGGACCTCTTTCCTCTCTCTGGGTGCTGAGGCCTAAATAACTGAAAGTGGCCTTTTCCAGTGGTGGGTGATATGACGCCTTATTCCTTGCTGTGGGACCTCTCTCCTCTGTCTGGGTGCTGGGGCCTAAATAACTGAAAGTGGCCCTCTCCAGTGGTGGGTGATATGATGCATGATTCTCTGCTGTGGGACCTTTCCCCTCTGTACGGGTGCTGGGGCCTAAAAACTGAAAGTGGCATTCTCCAGTGGTGGGTGATATGACACCTTATTCCTTCCTGTGGGACCTCTCTCCTCTGTCTGGGTGCTGAGGCCTAAATAACTGAAAGTGGCCTTCTCCAGTGGTGGGTGATATGACGCATGATTCTCTACTTTGGGACCTCTCTCCTCTGTCTGGATGCTGGGGCCTAAATAACTGAAAGTGGCCTTCTCCAGTGGTGGGTGATATGACGCATGATTCTCTGCTGTGGGACCTCTCTCCTCTGTCTGGGTGCTGAGGCCTAAATAACTGAAAGTGGCCTTTTCCAGTGGTGGGTGATATGACGCCTTATTCCTTGCTGTGGGACCTCTCTCCTCTGTCTGGGTGCTGGGGCCTAAATAACTGAAAGTGGCCCTCTCCAGTGGTGGGTGATATGATGCATGATTCTCTGCTGTGGGACCTTTCTCCTCTGTACGGGTGCTGGGGCCTAAAAAACTGAAAGTGGCCTTCTCCAGTGGTGTTTGATATGACGCATTATTCCTTGCTGTGGGACCTCTCTCCTCTGTCTGGGTGCTGGGGCCTAAATAACTGTAAGTGGCCTTCTTCAGTGGTGGGTGATATGACGCCTTATTCCTTGCTGTGGGACCTCTCTCCTCTGTCTGAGTGCTGGGGCCTAAATAACTGAAAGTGGCCTTCTCCAGTGGTGGGTGATATGACGCATGATTCTCTGCTGTGGGACCTCTCTCCTCTGTCTGGGTGCTGGGGCCTAAATAGCTGAAATTGGCATTCTCCAGTGGTGGGTGATATGACACCTTATTCATTGCTGTGGGACCTCTCTCCTCTGTCTGGGTGCTGGGGCCTAAATAACTGAAAGTGGCCTTCTCCAGTGGTGGCGGATATGATGCCTTATTCCTTGCTGTGGGACCTCTCTCCTCTGTCTGGGTGCTGGGGCCTAAAAAACTGTAAGTGGCCTTCTCCAGTGGTGGGTGATATGACGTCTTATTCCTTGCTGTGGGACCTCTCTCCGCTGTCTGGGTTCTGGGGCCTAAATAACTGAAAGTGGCCTTCTCCAGTGGTGGGTGATATGACGCATGATTCTCTGCTGTGGCACCTCTCTCCTCTGTCTGGGTGCTGGGGCCTAAATAACTGAAAGTGGCATTCTCCAGTGGTGGGTGATATGACGCTGTATTCCTTGCTGTCGAACCTCTCTTCTCTGTCTGGGTGCTGGGGCCTAAATAAGTCGAAGTGGCCTTCTCCAGTGGTGGGTGATATGACGCCTTATTCCTTGCTGTGTGACCTTTCTCCTCTGTCTGGGTCCTTGGACCTAAATAAGTCGAAGTGGCCTTCTCCAGTGGTGAATGATATGACGCGTTATTACTTGCTGTGGGACCTCTCTCGTATGTCTGGGTGCTAGGGCTTAAATAACTGAAAGTCGCCTTCTCCAGTGGTGGGTGATATCACGCCTGAATCTCTGCTGTGGGACCTCCCTCCTCTGTCTGGGTGCTGTGGCCTAAATAACTCGAAGTGGCCTTCTCCAGTGGTGGGTGATATGACACCTTATCCCTTGCTGTGGGACCTCTCACCTCTGTCTGGGTGCTGGGGCCTAAATAACTGAAAGTGGCCTTCTCCAGTGGTGGGTGATATGACGCATGATTCTATGCTGTGGGACCTCTCTCCTCTGTCTGGGTGCTGGGGCCTAAATAACTGAAAGTCGCCTTCTCCAGTGATGGTTGATATGATGCCTTATTCCTTGCTGTGGGACCTCTCTCCTCTGTCTGGGTGCTTGGACCTAAATAAGTCGAAGTGGCCTTCTCCAGTGGTGGGTGATATGACGCCTAATTCCTTGCTGTGGGACCTCTCTCCTCTGTCTGGGTGCTGGGGCCTAAATAACTGAAAGTGGCCATCTCCAGTGGTGGGTGATATGACGCCTGATTCTCTGCTGTTGGACCTCTCTCCTCTGTCTGGGTACTTGGGCCAATATAACTGAAAGTGGCCTTCTCCAATGGTGGGTGATATGACGCATGATTCTCTACTGTGGGACCTCTCTCCTCTGTCTGGGTGCTTGGGCCAAATTAACTGAAAGTGGCCTTCTCCAGTGATGGGTGATATGACGCATGATTCTCTACTGTGGGACCTCTCTCCTCTGTCTGGGTGCTGGGGCCTAAATAACTGAATGTGGCCTTCTCCAGTGGTGGGTGATATGACGCCTTATTCCTTGCTGTGGGACCTCTCTCCTCTGTCTGGGTGCTGGGGCCTAAATAACTGAAAGTTGCCTTCTCCAGTGATGGGTGATATGACGCATGATTCTCTACTGTGGGACCTCTCTCCTCTGTCTGGGTGCTGGGGCCTAAATAGCTGAAAGTGGCATTCTCCAGTGGTGGGTGATATGACACCTTATTCCTTGCTGTGGGACCTCTCTCCTCTGTCTGGGTGCTGAGGCCTAAATAACTGAAATTGGCCATCTCCAGTGGTGGGTGATATGACGCATGATTCTCTGCTGTGGGACCTCTCTCCTCTGTCTGGGTGCTGGGGCCTAAATAACTGAAAGTGGCCTTCTCCAGAGGTGGGTGATATCACGCCTGATTCTCTGCTGTGGGACCTCTCTCCTCTGTCTGGGTGCTGGGGCTTAAATAACTCGAAGTGGCCTTCTCCAGTGGTGGGTAATCTGACGCCTTATTCCTTTCTGTGGGACCTCTCTCCCCTGTCTGGGTGCTGGGGCCTAAATAACTGAAAGTGGCCTTCTCCAGTGGTGGGTGATATGACGCATGATTCTCTGCTGTGGGACCTCTCTCCTCTGTCTGGGTGCTGAGGCCTAAATAACTGAAAGTGGCCTTTTCCAGTGGTGGGTGATATGACGCGTTATTTCTTACTGTGGGACCTCTCTCCTATGTCTCGGTGCTGGGGCCTAAATAACTGAAAGTGGCCCTCTCCAGTGGTGGGTGATACGACGCATGATTCTCTGCTGTGGGACCTCTCTCCTCTGTCTGGGTGCTGGGGCCTAAATAACTGAAAGTGGCCTTCTCCAGTGGTGGGTGATATGACGCATGATTCTCTGCTGTGGGACCTCTCTCCTCTCTCTGGGTGCTGAGGCCTAAATAACTGAAAGTGGCCTTTTCCAGTGGTGGGTGATATGACGCCTTATTCCTTGCTGTGGGACCTCTCTCCTCTGTCTGGGTGCTGGGGCCTAAATAACTGAAAGTGGCCCTCTCCAGTGGTGGGTGATATGATGCATGATTCTCTGCTGTTGGACCTTTTCCCTCTGTACGGGTGCTGGGGCCTAAAAACTGAAAGTGGCATTCTCCAGTGGTGGGTGATATGACACCTTATTCCTTGCTGTGGGACCTCTCTCCTCTGTCTGGGTGCTGAGGCCTAAATAACTGAAAGTGGCCTTCTCCAGTGGTGGGTGATATGACGCATGATTCTCTGCTGTGGGACCTCTCTCCTCTGTCTGGATGCTGGGGCCTAAATAACTGAAAGTGGCCTTCTCCAGTGGTGGGTGATATGACGCATGATTCTCTGCTGTGGGACCTCTCTCCTCTGTCTGGGTGCTGAGGCCTAAATAACTGAAAGTGGCCTTTTCCAGTGGTGGGTGATATGACGCCTTATTCCTTGCTGTGGGACCTCTCTCCTCTGTCTGGGTGCTGGGGCCTAAATAACTGAAAGTGGCCCTCTCCAGTGGTGGGTGATATGATGCATGATTCTCTGCTGTGGGACCTTTCTCCTCTGTACGGGTGCTGGGGCCTAAAAAACTGAAAGTGGCCTTCTCCAGTGGTGTTTGATATGACGCATTATTCCTTGCTGTGGGACCTCTCTCCTCTGTCTGGGTGCTGGGGCCTAAATAACTGTAAGTGGCCTTCTTCAGTGGTGGGTGATATGACGCCTTATTCCTTGCTGTGGGACCTCTCTCCTCTGTCTGAGTGCTGGGGCCTAAATAACTGAAAGTGGCCTTCTCCAGTGGTGGGTGATATGACGCATGATTCTCTGCTGTGGGACCTCTTTCCTCTGTCTGGGTGCTGGGGCCTAAATAGCTGAAAGTGGCATTCTCCAGTGGTGGGTGATATGACACCTTATTCCTTGCTGTGGGACCTCTCTCCTCTGTCTGGGTGCTGGGGCCTAAATAACTGAAAGTGGCCTTCTCCAGTGGTGGCGGATATGATGCCTCATTCCTTGCTGTGGGACCTCTCTCCTCTGTCTGGGTGCTGGGGCCTAAATAACTGTAAGTGGCCTTCTCCAGTGGTGGGTGATATGACGTCTTATTCCTTGCTGTGGGACCTCTCTCCTCTGTCTGGGTCCTGGGGCCTAAATAACTCAAAGTGGCCTTCTCCAGTTGTGGGTGATATGACGCATGTTTCTCTGCTATGGGACCTCTCTCCAATTAATATTGTTTAATTTTTATTTATTTTATTTTAATTCATTTCCCTGTCCACATTTGTTTGCTAGGCATTTACTTCCTTTTTCTGCCTTTTGCAGCCCTCTAGTCCTTTCCTGGACTTTTTCACAGCCTTTTTAGTGCCCAAAAGTTCGGGTCCCCATTGATTTCAATGGGGTTCGGGTTCGGGATGAAGTTCGGGCCGAGTTCGTATCCCGAACCCGAACATTTTCGGAAAGTTCGGCCGAACTTCTCGAACCCGAACATCCAGGTGTTAGCTCAACTCTATTCATGAGGGATCGGTCATGCCAAACGAATTTAATCAGTTTCTATGCAGAGGTAAGTTCTAGAATTGACAGCGGCGAATCAATGGATGTCGTATATCTGGACTTCTCCAAAGCATTTGTCACTGTACCTCATAAAAGGTTAGTATATAAAATGAGAATGCTCGGACTGTGGGAAAATGTCTGTATGTGGGTAAGTAACTGGCTGAGTGACAGAAAACAGAGGGTGGTTATTAACGGTACATTCTCAAATTAGGTCACTGTCACTAGTGGGGTACCTGAAGGGTCAGTTCTGGGACCTATTCTCTTTAATATATTTATTAATAATCTTGTAGAAGGTTTGCACAGTAAAATATCAATTTTTGCAGATGACACTAAACTGTGTAAAGTAATTAACACTGAAGAGGACAGTTTTCTGCTACAGGGGGATCTGGATAGATTGGAGGCTTGGGCAGAGAAATTGCAGATGAGGTTCAACACTTACAAATGTAAAGTTATGCACATGGAAAGGAATAATGCAAGTCATCCGTACATACTAAATGGCAAAACACTGACATGGAAAAGGATCTAGGAATTTTAATAAACAGCAAATTAAGCTGTAAAAAACAGTGTCAGGCAGCTACTGCCAAGGCCAATAAGATAATGGGTTGCATCAAAAGGGGCATAGATGCCCGTGATGAGAACATAGTCCTACCACTTTACAAATCAGACTTTACTAGTCAGACCACACATGGAGTACTGTGTACAGTTCTGGGCTCCTGTGAACAAGGCAGACATAGCAGAGCTGGAGAGGGTTCAGAGGAGGGCAACTAAAGTAATAACTGGAATGAGGGATCTACAGTAACATAGTAACATAGTAACATAGTATATAAGGCCGAAAAAAGACATTTGTCCATCCAGTTCGACCTGTTTCCTGCAAGTTGATCCAGAGGAAGGCAAAAAACCCCTGTGAGGTAGAGCCAATTTTCTCCACTTAAGGGGAAAAAATTCCTTCCCGACTCCAATCAGGCAGTCAGAATAACTCCCTGGATCAACGACCCATCTTTAGTAGCTATAGCCTGAAATATTATTACGCTCCAGAAATACATCCAGGCCCCTCTTGAATTCCTTTATTGTACTCACCATCACCACCTCCTCAGGCAGAGAGTTCCATAGTCTTACTGCTCTTACCGTGAAGAACCCTTTTCTATGTTTGTGTACAAACCTTCTTTCCTCCAGACGCAGAGGATGTCCCCTCGTCACAGTCACAGTCCTGGGGATAAATAGATGATGGGAGAGATCTTTGTACTGACCCCTGATATATTTATACATAGTTATTAGATCTCCCTCAGTCGTCTTTTTCTAGAGTGAATAACCCTAATTTTGATACCCTTTCAGGGTACTGTAGTTGCCCCATTCCAGTTATTACTTTAGTTGCCCTCCTCTGAACCCTCTCTAGCTCTGCTATGTCTGCCTTGTTCACGGGAGCCCAGAACTGTACACAGTACTCCATGTGTGGTCTGACTAGTGATTTATAAAGTGGTAAGACTATATTTTCATCACGGGCATCTATGCCCCTTTTGATGCAACCCATTATCTTATTGGCCTTAGCAGCAGCTGCCTGACACTGGTTTTTACAACTTAGTTTGTTATTTATTAAAATTCCTAGATCCTTTTCCATGTCAGTGTTACTGAGTGTTTTACCATTTAGTATGTACGGGTGACTTGGATTATTCCTTTCCCATGTGCATAACTTTACATTTGTCAGTATTAAACCTCATCTGCCATTTCTCTGCCCAAGCCCCCAATCTATCCAGATCCCTCTGTAGCAGAAAACTGTCCTCTTTAGTGTTAATTACTTTACACAGTTTAGTGTCATCTGCAAAAATTGATATATTACTGTGCAAGCCTTCTACAAGATCATTAATAAATATATTGAAGAGAATAGGGCCCAATACTGACCCCTGAGGTACCCCACTAGTGACCGTGACCCAATCTGAGTGTGTACCGTTAATTACCACCCTCTGTTTTCTATTACTGAGCCAGTTACTTACCCACATACAGATATTTTCTTCTAGTCCAAGTGTTCTCATTTTATATACTAACCTTTTGTGTGGTACAGTGTCAAATGAAACTGCTGAAGGTGAGAGGCGGAGTGGCGGGTGGTTGAGAGGGGGCAGGGAGGACAGCAGTGGTTGACGTGGCTGAAGATGCTGGACCAGGAGGAGCATGGTGGCTTTGAGTTTGTGTGCTGCTTGTACGCATGTGTTGATCCCATAGGCGTTTGTGATGTGAGATCATGTGCCTTCGCAAAGCAGTTGTACCGAGGTGGGTGTTGGACTTCCCACGACTCAGTTTCTTTTGGCACAGGTTGCAAATGGCATTGCTGTTATCAGAGGCAGACACACAAAAAAAATGCCACACTGCTGAGCTTTGCAATGACGGCATTCTGGTGGTGGCAACAGCATGCGTTGACTGGCGTGCTGTCTGGCTGACCCCGGGTGCTGATACATGCTGTCTGACTGTGCCAATAACTCCTTGCGACGACCTCCCCCTGCTTCCAACTTGTCTCCTCCTTCTCTCTGTCTCCCCTTCTGAACTTTCCCCCACTTCTTCTCTTCGAGCAGGCACCCACGTGGCATCCGTGGACACATCGTCATCATCAACCGCTTCACTTGTATCTGACACCTCAGCAAAGGAAGCAGCAGCGGGTACAACATCATCATCATCATCACACTGTACGTCCATGTGTGTAATCCTACCTGACTGAGACATATCCCTGTAATCTACATCATCTGGAAATAATGGTTGCGCATCACTAATTGCATTCAACTGATGTGTAAATAACTCCTCTGACGGATCAAGTGAAGCGGCTGTGGTGGTAGTGGTGGTGGTGGCGGCGGGCGGGAGCGTGGTAACTTGAGAGCAGGTGATCGAAGCTGAGCTGGAGGAGGATGGTGCATCAAGGTTCTTAGCGGAAGCTGTTGAAGATTGGGTGTCCTGTCTAAGCCAGTCAACTATGTCCTCAGAATTTTTCGGGTTCAGGGTACGTGGCCTCTGAACACTGGGCATTATTCCAGGGCCAGTGGAAATCACAGCACCACGACGGCCCCTGCGGGGTGGCCTGCCTCTGCCTGTCATTTTTTTTAGATAAGTGGTACTATGCGTGCTAGGTACTGTGCCACACGGTATGAGTGGTGGGCACTGGCAGTGGGCACACTACAGTCTGTGGAAGTCGGCCTGACACACACTGGCAGCTGGCAAGCAACTGAAATTAGACTAAAGTGCAAAAATGAAATACCTGTGCCACACGGTATGAGTGGTGGTGGGCACTGGCAGTGGGCACACTACAGTCTGTGGAAGTCGGCCTGACACACACTGGCAGCAGGCAAGCAACTGAATTTAGACTAAACTGTAAAAATGAAATGCCTGTGCCACACGGTATGAGTGGTGGTGGGCACTGGCAGTGGGCACAATACAGTCTGTGGAAGTCGGCCTGACACACACTGGCAGCAGGCAAGCAACTGAAATTAGACTAAAGTGTAAAAATGAAATGCCTGTGCCACCCAGTATGAGTGGTGGTGGGCACTGGCAGTGGGTACACTACAGTCTGTGGAAGTCGGCCTGACACAAACTGGCAGGCAACTAACCTTGGATTAAAGGGTAAAAATTAAATGCCTTTGTTTGATGCAAAGTCCTGTGCCACCCGGTGTGAGTGGTGGGCACTGGCAGTGGGCACTATGTAGTCTGTGGGCCTGCAGCTCCTCACACACGGGCAGGCCAGGCAACTGCAATATATATATGGAGAAAAAAAAAAAAAAGCAGACTGATGTAGCAGCCCCAAAAAGGGCTTTTTGGGGTGCTATCAGGACGCTGTCCTTACAGCAGAGATCAGATGAGTCTTTCAGGACTGGAGTGGACACTGAATACACTAGCCTAGCTATCAATTTCCCTACTAAATCAGCAGCAACTACACTGTCCCTCCTCTCACTAAGACTGCAGCTTCAGAATGAATCTAAAATGGATGCTGTGCAGGAGGTGGGAGGGTCTGGGAGGGAGGGTATGCTGCTGATTGGCTGGAATGTGTCTGCTGACTGTGAGGTACAGGGTCAAAGTTTGCTCAATGATGATGTATAGGGGGCGGACCGAACATCGCATATGTTGGCCCGCCGAGGCGAACGCGAACAAGCTATGTTCGCCGGGAACTGTTCGCCGGCGAATAGTTCGGGCCATCACTAATGTTAAATAGTGCATTTGTGAATTTTGGGGAAAAAAAAGCCGTGTTCTTGGTTCACAAAGCAGTTGTGCATACAGCGTACACATACTTGCGTTTAATTTCCAGCCGTTAAATAGTGCATTTGTGAATTTTGAGGAAAAAAGCTGTGTTCTTGGTCCACAAAGCAGTTGTGCATACAGCGTACAAATACATATTTTAAATCTCAGCAGTGAAATAGTGCTTTAGTGTGTTTTAGGGAAAAAAAGCGTTATTCCAGGTCCACGAAGCAGTTGTTCATACAGCGTAAAAATACCTTTTTTAAATCTCAGCACTGAAATAGTGCATCAATGTGTTTTAGGGGAAAAAAAGCTGTGTTCTTGGTTCACAAAGCAGTTGTGCATACAGCGTACAAATACCTACGTTTAATTTCCAGCCGTTAAATAGTGCATTTGAGAATTTTGGGGAAAAAAGACGCGTTCTTGGTCCACAAAGCAGTTGTGCATACAGCGTACAAATACCTATTTTACATCTCAGCACTTAAATAGTGCTTTGGTGTCTTTTAGGGAAATAAAGCGTTATTCTAGGTCCACAAAGCAGTTGTGCATACAGCGTACAAATACCTATTTTAAATCTCAGCGCTGAAATAGTGCATTAATGTGTTTTAGGGGGGAAAAAAGCTGTGTTTGTGGTTCACAAAGCAGTTGTAACATAGTAACATAGTAACATAGTATATAAGGCCGAAAAAAGACATTTGTTCATCCAGTCCGACCTGTTTCCTGTAAGTTGATCCAGAGGAAGGCAAAAAACCCCTGTGAGGTAGAGCCAATTGAGCCAATTGAGGTTGTGCATACAAAAAATAGTGTATATGTTGGTGGCTCACCTAAACGTATATCAGGACCTAACTGTGCTCACCCCTTTGGTTCTCCCAAATAAACCATTGAACAAGGTACTGTAATGAAAATAACAGGTAAGTGGGGGGCACTCAGTGCTCTGACAATATATAGATCCCACAGGTTTTGTGATAAATTGGTAAATTTTATTCTAATAATTTAAAAACAGGCCATCTTCTAGACAGGAGAGATATATTCTAGACAGGAGAAATATATGACTGCTGGTACTTCTTACTGATGAATAACAGGTAGAAATTATTTGCAAATATAGTCTGATGTCTTGTGGATTTATATGTTCTGATATTATTCAGAACATATAATTTCACACAGTTCTCTAATGTTAATAGCAATTCAGATTATTGCATGTCAGCCCTATGCGTGGAAAAGCCTACCACATTAAAAGTAGCAACATGCGACCGTAGGTCAAGACCACACATTCCCACTTTGTGTGCCGCCTTCCCCCACGTCAGGCTGATTAAAACCAAGTCTGCAAACCAGTAATGCTAGTGTGCTACTTTATGTATGCTCTCAGTTAGTACAGTACAGTAGTTCATATAATACAATCTAGCATAAAGTCCACAAAAATCCCTAGAGAAAATATGTAAGAAAATCCCCAATCAATGATTCAAAAAAGAGAAAATCCATAAAAAATCAACAGTCAATGATCCAAAAAAATCAACAGTCAATGATCCAAAAAAATCCACTTCTACGTTGTTGTTCTGTGTATGTTCAGTTCATACCGCAATCTTAGCAAAATTCAGTTCATGTTGTAAATTACTTTAGTATAAATTCATATGTTGTCATACATATATCCAGGTTATATCAGAGAGTTGCTTGGTCTCTGTTTTACATCAATGTAAGTGTTGACCAATACAATGATTGTTCATGTCCCGGGTATATGTATGGCTGTTTTAGATAACAAAGGACCAGGTACTTCACTGGATATCAAGTGCTTCACTCGGTAAGGGCGTTACAGGGTATTATAATTTATATTACCCCTCCTTGTTCTCGGAGGTCTCTGCTCTTCTCCGTATTCAGTGTCCCTGCCGGCAGGAGGTTCGTGCACACTAAGACTCGTGTGGCGTCCCACGTGGTCTCTCAGCGTTGTATGTAGTTGGCGTCCCAGCTACCGCGATCCTGCCACTCTTAGTTCTTTCAATGGTCTGCAAGGAATGTTATTCCAAATAACTCCCGATCCTGCTGCTGTATTCTAAACGTGTTTCGGGGATTAATACTTCCCCTTCCTCAGTAGTACAGCAGTGCAGGGTTTGTGGGTTTTTATAGGGTTCCACTGATTTAAGTCAGTTTTCAAGTTGTATGGAAAATCTGGGTGATTAATCCGGTATTTTCAAGGAAAACACTTTTTGTTGAAAATATATAAAACAATATATATAAATACCGTAATCCCTTTATAAAAAAAATTATCAAATCCAATGATAACATTTTAAAAATATATATATAAAAATAGTTAATAAATAAAAAATAAAATAGAATAAACAATAAAAATATATTGTAGTCTTACATTGGTCCTATGGTATATATGGATACATGAAGCTATATTCTAACTTTGTTGTTAGGGATATAGGCATGTCTAGGAGGGAGATCTGAATGATACCAAAGTCACATTCGATGCGCCGTCCTAACGGACATGTCTACATCCCCTCAGATCAATTTATAGGAAACCAAATAGTTCTTGTAAATTCAAGTTTATTAATTTTGAAAAAAGAAAACTGAAATACAGACATTAAGGTCAACATTTCAACCAGAGTACAATAATAAAATCTGCAAAGTGATCCATCGAATATCACCATATCATCATACCGCAGTACAATACACAGCAATATATCACTTAAACAATCATGACATTTACTGTAAATTGTTGTACTAGATAAGTGAAGTAACCTATTGTAAAAATTTTAAGGTAATGTAAAAGAAAAGAACAGCAATAATCTATGGGATTTGACAAGTAAAAACCAGGTCCTGTATACACAGGTTTTAAACCTTTCAATAGTGAACTTCATCAAGTCCGGAAAAGCCGGAACAAGAAACTCCTTAAACAAAAACTACTGGTGTAAGGACTTACGACCACACCTTCACCTATCTCTTACACAACAATCGTAGTTGTATCATCTTATATAAAGAAAATAGCAGAAGTATCTGGTTATATAATACAAAGAAGAGGAAAAATAAGTGAAATTAGGGATGGGAAGACAAATCAAAAAGGGTAGGAAAGAATAAAAAATAAAGGGGAGTTATGAAATAAGCGAAAACTAATAACCAACAGACAAATCAATAAAACAAAAACAAAGAACTAAGTCACATGCGTATTAAGATTAGCAATCTCAATATGGATAAGACCCATCAGTCTAGATATTTGTTTATTTTATCAGTTGAAATATAATCATTCCATTTGGACCAGATCCTGAGGTACGTGTTCTGTTTATCGAGTGAATTCCACTTAATTTTCTCAAAAGTGGAAGTCATGTTAATTTCCAGTAACCAATCTCTGATAGAGGGGTTTCCTTTCTCATCCAAAATTTAGGGATCAAGATTTTAAGAGTGGAAAGTAAAAATACAAAAGTTTATCCTTCAAAATTTGACTCCTAGAATTGTGAAGGCCTAATAAAATAAGATATTGATCTATTTGAATTGAAGGATCATAAATCTCTTTCATAATAGAGATAAAATTATTCCATAGTGGAGTTATTCCAGAGCAGGAGACCCATATATGTAAATAAGAACCTTCCCTTGACCACATCTCCAACATTTATTAGGGATGTTATCATTTATTCTATTCAAGATCAATGGTGTACGATACCATCTGGTAACTACTTTGTAGTGCGATTCTTGTAATCGAACTGAAGTGACTTTGGGTAATGAATGCTGTAATATTATTTGAGTTTCATTCTCGTTAAAGGGTCTGTTTAGTTCTGTAGACCAACTCTTCATAAAAGTGGGGGTGGGAAAACTCACATTCAGAATAGAATAAATGACCGAAATACCATGCTCTAAAGGAATGGATGAAAGAGCCAATTTAGTAAGATCAGTATAATTACTTTGCTGCGTAGCATCTTGGGGCAACGTCTGGACATATTCAGATAATCGCATATGGCCTTCCCTAGATAGCCGGATGGGGGGTAGAAGCTTTTCAAGGTCTTCCTGTTTCGCTAAAGAGTCCCCTGACAAAACATCTTTAAGTCTGATAGTATGACCAAATCTACTACTAACCATATTACGCAGAGAAATTGGTTTTTTGGAGATGAGCATCAATAGCGGTAGATCTAGCAAACTAGGAACCTGTGAGTTAGTTTGTTTAATTCTCTTCCGCCAAACCTTGAGAGTATATGAAGTGTAATGAAACTTCCCTATATTTCTAAACATGTCCTGGTTATATTTCGTCTTCCATATCGTTAGGTAGTTCTATCTCGGCGTTTAGGCGAATTAGTGTGTTAAATTGAAATATCCTTTGTGATTCTATTCTTGACATGTGTGAAATATGGTCTCCCCCTCGCCAAGGTCTGTTAATTTTTTCTATAGCAGTGAAGGTCATGTTGCTGGGGTCCCCCTGGTGGTATTCTTTGTAATGCTTTGAAAGGGAATGTAGCTCATATCCTTTCCTAATGTTATTCATATGTTCACTTATCCTTTTTTTCAATGTTCTCTTGGTCCTACCTATATATTGTTTTCTGCATGGATATTGTATTGAATATATCACATCTGTGGAGTTGCAGCTGAGATGTTCTTTAATATCCATGCAGAAAGTATTATCCCTTGATGTAATCTTAGTAGTTTTTTTCGGAAATGATGTCACTTTACAGTTTTGGCAACTCCCACATCTAAAGAATCCTTTCAGAGATAGCCAGCTTTCATGTGTCTTTTTTCTAGTGAATCTTGTTGTTGGGGCTATTTTTAAGTTGAGACAATGAGCTTTTGTGTAGGTGATCGTTGAATTTACCGTCAGTTGTTCTCCTATCATTTTATCATTCCATAAGTGATGCCAATGATTACTAATTATTTTTTCTATTTTCTTATATTGCGTATGAAACGGAAGGGTCATCCTTATTGTTTGTGACTCCTCGCTATTTTTTACTGTGTCTACAAAGAATGTCTCTCTGTTCATTGTCCTCACTTTATTCAAAGCCTTGTCTATTATTTGAATAGGATATTTTTTCTCTATAAATTGTTTCCGGAGGTCCTGTGCTTCTGTCTCAAATCTTTTATTGAGAGTACAGTTACGTTTTAACCTTCTGAATTGACTTGTAGGGATGTTAGATAACCACCTAGGAAGGTGGCAGCTCGCATGTTGAATATATCCATTTCTCATTATTGGTTTATAATATGCATTGCATATAATCTTGGCATCTTCAATTTTAATGTCTAAATCCAAAAATGTAATATTACTTTTGCTAGTGCTTGCGGTGAACTGGAGATTCTAATCGTTGACATTAATTTCATTAAAAAATGCTTCTAGGTCTTTTTGGGAGTCTTGCCAAACAAAAACAATGTCATCGATATATCTACGCCATAGCACCAGACTCGTCCCCAGCTTGGGAGAGATGTTTTCCAACTCCCACTGAGCCATAAATAAATTGGCATAGCTGGGGGCGAATCTGGTGCCCATGGCGGTCCCATGATGTTGCAAGTAAAATTAATCCTGGAATACAAAATAATTGTGTGACAATATGTATTTCACACCTTCTACGATAAAGTCTATTTGTTCTGTTTTCATTTCACTAAAATTTGTTAATTGTTTTTGTAATGATTGCAGTCCCCTAGAGTGATCTATGATTGTATATAGGGAACTCACATCAAGGGTCCCTAGGATCCAGTTATCGTTGTAATCCAATAGACTCCATGATCTTAACTATTGCTGTGGTGTCTTTAATATAGGACGGTGTTTTCTTGACTACCGGTTGTAGTAGTTCATCAATATATTTTGATAAATTTGATGAAATTGAACTTATGCCTGACATTATTGTTGTGCATAAAGCGTACAGTTGTGCATACAGCGTACAAATACCTACGTTTAATTTCCAGGCGTTAAATAGTGCATTTGAGAATTTTTGGAAAAAAAGCCATGCTCTTAGTCCTCAACGCAGTTGTGCATACAGCGTACAAATACATATTTTGCATTTCTGCAGTGAAATAGTGCATCAGTGTATTTTTGGAAAAAAAAAGCGGTATTCCAGGTCCACAAAGCAGTTGTACATACAGCGTACAAATACATATTTTACATTTCTGCAGTGAAATAGTACATCAGTGTATTTTTGGGAACAAAAGTGGTATTCCTGGTCCACAAAGCAGTTTTAAATACACCATCCAAATACGTATTTTAAATTTCACTACTGAAATAGTGCATTTTTCTGTTTTGTTGAAAAAAATGGCATATTTAATTTATCTAAGTATGAACTTAAACCTGATGAATCTAATTTACTCAGTAAGGGACTTTCCTTCTGCCCAACGAATCGTCCAGACTGTTTTGAATTATTTGTAGACCTCAACTAATGGATCCAAAAACTACCCCTGAAGAGACATTTTACGATTAAAAAATTAGTCTCAGGAGATAGGTATTCTCCAATACCCATATTCAACATTAACACCAACAAGGTAGTTGGACCCACTCCCTTCCTTTCCTCTGAAGAGACCCCGAACATCACATCAATTCCATCGGGACTAAAAAACAAATCATCATTTTATCAATTAGAAAATAGAGGCCCCCACCTCGAAAGTTTTTTTAATATTGTTTTGGGGGATTTTAAAACCCTGACCGAACACCGCATCATACCTGCCTCAAATAATCTCAGTACCCGAGAAAGGAAAGCACTCATGGGGTTAAAGATTAATAAAGAAATTATAATAAAAAACGCTGATAAAGGAGGAGGCGTGGTCATTATGGATCACAACACTAAGATTATGAAAAAACAACTAGGGGTCTTAAAGGACCATTTTTTAGATAAGGGGTACCCAAAAAGTCTAATTGAAGCTTCAACTCAAAGAGTACTAAAATTAGATCAAAAAGAAGCTCTAAAAATTGACCTCAGTGAGCAAAACAAATCAGAAAAAACATCAGCTTAATCTGATCACCCGATTTAATACTGAACACCTAATGATTAGAAAAATACTTACCAAACACTGGGACATCCTCTTAAAAGACCCGATCCTGAAAGAGATCCTCCCGAAGCAGCCTTCTATTACTTTTAGAAGAGCCCAAACCATAAAAAATATGATTGCCTCATCGTGCCCCAAACTTCAAAATAAAATCTTGCCCCTAGGAAAGAGAAAAGGGTCCTATAGATGATGCGCCCAAAAATTTAAGTGTTGCGCGATGATAACCCATGGTATGAAAGAAATTGAAATCGGAAGCATCACGGGCCCCTGTGTAGCACAGTCAATATGAAGCACATGAAGTTTCACCAAATATCCAGTCTGCAGGTTTGCAATAGGGTCATACCAATATACAGGAGCTGCAACAATGAGCACTTGTTAAATATAGTTCCATATATTCATAAGCTGTTAACAGAGAGTTAGGACATGCTAAATAAACCTCTTCAAATGTGCTATTAGATAACTGAGGAAAGTTTTAACAGACAGAGTCTTTACAGTGGACTCTTCCAGAAAGCCCCCTGTGTATTCTGCTACTTGGTTTGGTCTCCTCAGTGCAGACATTTACTGTGAAGGAGGTAGGATCTCTGTCTAAGTTCTCTAAAGCTAAAGTTCATTTATCTATTGTAAAAGTTATGATATACACCCATAATAGTTCTGTAGAATGTAAAGAGGTGACTGTATGTTTTTTTAGCAGCCTGTAAGCCCCGCAGCACATGCTAGGCTGGGTAAATGATGTAGAGTTAGAGAGCCATGTGCTCTCCTAAAATGGCTGTAAGACATGCTGTATTCCAGGTCACCCTGCTGCAATATCTTTGTAAATGATTTTCTCTTGTTCATTTTTCTGTATGCTTTGTTATATCCTGTAACATGTATGTGGGAATGTAATATAATGACTGACTGTTATGATATAGGTGGGCTGGTGACCTGACTGTATACCAGATAGTGGCAGTGTTTCCCTATTGTATTACAGGTATGTTGCTGTTATCTTCATATACTTGTTCAATGTAAAATCCACTATACGATCACTGTTTTATAATATATTTGGAGTGCAGACATTTACTGTGAAGGAGGTGGGCTGGTGACCTGACTGTATACCAGATAGTGGCAGTGTTTCCCTATTGTATTACAGGCTCCAGCCAAGTGCACTCCACCTCAATAAAGCTTTAAACCACAGAAGGCCTGAGTGTCGTCCCTTAGACTCCACTTAGAGTTTATGCCTGGAGGAGCTGGTGACCGAGTGAGTGCGAAAGCTGGAGCTGTCGCAGATGGTGTAGGAAGAAGAGGGTTCATTCTGCTCAAAGTGACCAGTGAAGATACCTAAAGTCATCAGCAGCGATCCAGACAAGTGGACACGTGTAATAAGTGGACTGTACCTGAAAGGTTTGACTAAGAGTCTGCGTTCTTCTGGAACTTTCTAAAATGAAAAATATATCAGAACACCGCAGACTTCCCCAGGACATTACTACTCCACCCCTTTGGTACTAGGGAGGGGTTCTCCATGGTATAAACAGTCACAGAATATGAATGCATCTGATAGACATGATGTTAATGCAGGTTTTTCCACAATGGTAGACCAGACTGGGAGCTTATTTACAAGGTCTAAGTTATTTGCATCTAATGATTCTGGTGTACCAGAAGTGTCAGGCCAGAACAGGACATATGCAGAAAACATGAGCCATGTTACTGACTCCCATGATAGACGTACATCCAGCGATATGCAGAACACATTTCAGAATTCGCAGGTTCTGTCAGATGTAATAAGGGAGGTTGGGCAGCAGATTAGCCACTCTATAATAGAAGGTCTGTCAGCTCATAATAGCAAACAGGATTCCTTCACACCAGAGAGTTACCAGCAAACTCAGGATTGGGCTAAATTAAATTTTGCACTGAAAGCAAATGTAAAAGAACCGCCAATATTTCGGGAGATGAGAGTGATAAGTGTAGTGTGTATGAGTGGGAGGAGATGATGCAGTCTTTTCTTGATAAGAAAGGTTACCAAACTGTTGAGCATGGTAAAGAGATAATGGATAAATTGATGGGCCGTGCAAAAGAACTAGTGAAAATTGGGGTGAGGAATAATCCAACTATTGATATAAAGAAGGACCCAAGTGCTATTTACAATATACTGAAACAACATTTTGGGGAAGTTATCTCCACCGTGACTCCCTTGGCAGACTTTTATTCCACACTGCCTAAACCTGGTGAGAGTAGCCTAGATTACTGGATTCATTTAAACCGTGTCATTGATCTTGCTAATGAATGTCTAAAAGGGTGGGGAAAGTGTGTGGAGGACCCAGGGCACGAGGTAGCAATGATGTCTATCCGACACTGTCCAGAATCAGAATTACAAAGCATGCTTAGATGTAAACCTGCCGAGAGATGGACAGTCAGTGAGGTACAGGAAATGATGGATAGTTACCACAGAGACAAAAGATTGAGACTTAACCCCTACAGAACCTAGAGTAAAGAACATAGTCCCCTTATGCAGTAAGGGATAAGAAGATTCGAATATTAACAAATTAATTGCATTGCTTGAAAAGGTTGTACCAGTTCAATATACTTGCCAACATCCTGGGGCACCAGCAGCAGGTTTTTCAGTTCCTGGAAAAAGGCCCGCTGCTTGTCACATCTGTAAAAACAGTAACCACTCTACCAAGGCGCATTGTATGATGAACAACTTGTGCTTCCTCTGCTGGCAACCTGGCCACCAGAGGCAAGCATGTCCAATGAAAAGGTCGCAACAGTTAAACTCAAAAGCCTGCACTTAGAGGGGTATAGTGTAGGCCCATGTTCCCAGACCCCATCTACTGATGAATTTGGAGATATGGAAGTGTTATATAATCAGTGTGTTCAGGAAAGGCCAAAAGGAACACAGGTGATATTTCAACACTTGCAGAAAATTGCTCCATATGACAACTTGTTCCATACTACTGTTACGGTTCAAGAAAAGTGTAAGTTAACTGCTATGATTGACAGTGGCTCAATGGTGTGTAGCATCAGTGAGCAAACCGAGCAGCAACTTATACAGTCCAAATTGCTGAAACCATGCTTTGCCATACTAAATGATATTGTACTTGTGGGTTGTGGTGGTATTAAAGTAAAGCCAAAGTCCGTTTATGAACAGATTGATGAAGAACAAGAAGATTCCTTCAGTTATGATCGCAATAGAAATACAGAGGGAATTCTTGACCAGATATCAGGAACCGAAGAATGTAGTTCAGTATTATTTGGTTCTGATGAAGAGCTTTTGCAAAATGCCAAAGACACTGGGATATCCCTACCAGAGGACATTCTAAGAGATGGTCCATCAGACTTTGATCCTTGCCATGATAAGCAAGACTTACAAACCAGTCATAAAGGTGACTTATTCAAGACATTATCTTTGTCAGAGGGTCAAACTGCTCAAACTTGGAATTCTAAACCATCATCTGAGAAGAAGCAGACCAATCCAAGCTAGTCTGATTCAAACAGGGGAACTCAAACAAGAGTTGGAAGAACTGTTAGACCAGTAAACAGACTGATCTGCTCACTGAATACCAAGATATCTAGGTGCCTAGAAGAAGGAGAGTTACTAGAAGTAGTAGTACTGTAGTTCCTTATAACTAAATAGATAAATGTAGACATTTAAGGTAGATATCACAGAAAAACAAAACATGTTTTGCAGTATGTAGGTGCTGAGTTGAGGAGCACAAAGTTGTATGTCTTAACAAAGGGGATTCTGTAATATTTCTTACATTAAGCATTGTGTAGATAGGCACTTTGTAATACTTACTACGTGAGGGAAGCACAAACCCTCCAAGTAGTCCTTAAGTGGTCCTTCAAAAGAGAGTCCAAGAAACAGTCATCCTGTATAGACATATGCTCACATACCTTAGAATGTCCAAACTGAATTATACAATTTTGTTCTCATTGGAGTTTTCTATCACGCTATATTGTACTGTTTAGTGTTATATATTTGGTGAAATTCAGGAGGGGGAAAATGTAGCACAGTCAATATGAAGCACATGAAGTTTCACCAAATATCCAGTCTGCAGGTTTGCAATAGGGTCATACAAATATACAGGAGCTGCAACAATGAGCACTTGTTAAATATAGTTCCATATATTCATAAGCTGTTAACAGAGAGTTAGGACATGCTAAATAAACCTCTTTAAATGTGCTATTAGATAACTGAGGAAAGTTTTAACAGACAGAGTCTTTACAGTGGACTCTTCCAGAAAGCCCCCTGTATATTCTGCTACTTGGTTTGGTCTCCTCAGTGCAGACATTTACTGTGAAGGAGGTAGGATCTCTGTCTAAGTTCTCTAAAGCTAAAGTTCATTTATCTATTGTAAAAAGTTATGATATACACCCATAATAGTTCTGTAGAATGTAAAGAGGTGACTGTATGTTTTTTTTTAGCAGCCTGTAAGCCCCGCAGCACATGTAAGGCTGGGTAAATGATGTAGAGTTAGAGAGCCATGTGCTCTCCTAAAATGGCTGTAAGACTGTAATGGCTGTATTCCAGGTCACCCTGCTGCAATATCTTTGTAAATGATTTTCTCTTGTTCATTTTTCTGTATGCTTTGTTATATCCTGTAACATGTATGTGGGAATGTAATATAATGACTGCCTGTTATGATATAGGTGGGCTGGTGACCTGACTGTATACCAGATAGTGGCAGTGTTTCCCTATTGTATTACAGGTATGTTGCTGTTATCTTCATATACTTGTTCAATGTAAAATCCACTATACGATCACTGTTTTATAATATATTTGGAGTGCAGACATTTACTGTGAAGGAGGTGGGCTGGTGACTTGACTGTATACCAGATAGTGGCAGTGTTTCCCTATTGTATTACAGGCTCCAGCCAAGTGCACTCCACCTCAATAAAGCTTTAAACCACAGAAGGCCTGAGTGTCGTCCCTTAGAGTCCACTTAGAGTTTATGCCTGGAGGAGCTGGAGACCGAGTGAGTGCGAAAGCTGGAGGTGTCGCAGATGGTGTAGGAAGAAGAGGGTTACACCTGGACCCTAAAACAAGAACTCAATTGTGGGATGAGAAACATTATCTATCTTTTGAGGTGCCCGTGTGGCCTTAAATACGTTAGTAGGACCACGCAAACTCTAAGGGAGAGAATGTGTGAACACCGTTCAAATATTAAACGAAAAGTCCTAACACATAGTGTATCACGCCATTTTTCTGAACGACATGAGGGTATCCCAACTGGTCTAACAGTTACTCCCTTGGAAACCATCCCATCCACTTACCAACAATTATGCCGAAAGGAAATGTATTGGATATTCACACTGAACACATTATCCCCTTTCGGACTAAACGAAAGCCTTGAATATTCAAACTACTGAAAAAATAACGCAACCAACAAAAAGATTTTTTAGTGTGATTTTGCATCAAACCTTTTTTTTTATTATGGCTCTATTTTTTTATCTTTTAATATGCGTGCTATATATACCTTTATAGGAACACTATGGAACATTTTTTTATGTTTGTTTCTGAATATATGTTTTATATATATATATATATATATATATATATATATATATATATACTTTTACAGGGATAATTTTAGTCTTGCATTTATGTATTTATTTATCTATTTGTATGAATATCCAACTCTCTATCTATCTGTTTATGCAAACACTTATTTACCGTATGGTCATATTTATGAAAGTTACTTCTATGAATAGGAGCCACTATGTGGTCCTTGATTCAGCCACAATAGCTTATAGATCTAATGATTATCATTACTGTTTCCTTTAAGACTCAAGACCCTATGAAGTTACCTATGTTACCTATCTCCACATGTTTTTGAAAATCATGTTGAACATTCCGGGATCCGTAAGGCGTCACTTCCGGTGCGGTCCACTGTGGAACTCATACAGGAAGTGACGTCATTCTGATCGAGACTCTCAGAGGATTGAGTGGAGATTCCTGCAGAATTTTATGCTAACAGGACCACTAGGGCGATATCCTCTAAGAGAGACCAAGCCTTCTTAAGTGTTGCTACTGAGGTTCATATGTTCATGTGGTTGTGAAATTTTTTATTAATGTCTCGATACTTGTAATGCGTTGCTTCCGGTACATTCCACTATGGAACGCACACAAGGGAGCCTGAAATTACGTCACATAGAAACCGGAAGTGACGCCATCTGAAGCGATTTTGGTGTTTTTTTTTGCTTGTTTTAAATACTACTCCATTTTAACCTTGCATGTATTGCTCCTGTATTGCATGTGGTTGTGGAATCTTTCACCAATTTCTTGGTACCTGTAATATGTCACTTCCGGTGCGTTCCACTATGGAATGCACACAAGGGAGCCTGAAATGACACCACTGCGGAACGCACACGGAAACCGGAAGTGACGTCATCTGTAGCAATTTTTTAGCTTTTTATAAATACTACTCCATTGTAACCTTGCATGAACTTGTAACCCCGAAACGCGTTGAGCATCCTCCTCTCCCCTACCCTGGCTTTGGAATAAAAGGATAATTCAAGAAACACCTGGAGTGACTGCCGTCTTTTCCTGACATCTCTATAGGTGACCAAGGCGCAGGAGGCCATAGTGTGGGTGTCTTGAGCTTATCCCACATTACCCCTCCTGGGTGAAGTGAGTCAAATTATTCTGGTCTTTTGATTTTATCCCATGAGCTAATTTTAGGATGTAATTTTATACTCTCTAATGTGAGTTCTTCAGCATTTGGATATATACTATTTCACTTTATCCTGCTATATTGACCGAATCATAAGTTTTTTATACTTACCTGCAAGCCCTAATTTAATCGCATTCCAGGGAAAGTGGCGCGTTTATCTATGGTCCTTTTTTAGCGTGTTTCGCGCGTCTACATTTTCCATTGACATTCATCTACCCTGAGATTCCCTCAGACTAGGTCGAGACCATTAGCAGCCTGTCCCTTTATTTATTTATCCATTTTTTCTTAGGAGTATCACTCCCTCACTTACATCAAGTTTACCTAACCTACCATTACCTTACCTACTGTAACGGACCGTTACGCACACAACTACGTTTAGGCGATATTCCCTTTTCCGGATAGACCAGCTGCTACTGCAATCACCAACTTCCCGAACTGCAAACCACACGAATTCACCAACTTCCGAACAAGAGACACACGAACCCTGGAAGCAGCCGAACAGGAAAAGCAATATGAACAGCTTACACTCCTGGCAATCAGCATACAGTCAGATCCCCCAATAACGAGACGACACTTCGTTTTGAGGGTTAAACAGGAACTCTCATTTTATTAAGGGCTACCTGCCCGAGTATTTATGCAGGTCTCCCACCTGGTGGACACTCCCCTAGGGGACCAGAAGGAAGACTGCGACACAGGATACAGCAGCCAATCACACACATTGGGACAATACAGACACCCCCAGCATATCCCTCACCTCTGCCTGTGATACAATCACCCTACATGGGTAATGCAATCACCACAGGCAGAAGAATACCACAATGTCTTCTGTCCTGGAGACAATTGAGGAGTCATTCAATTATCTCTCAGGACAAAGGGAAATCGCCAATACACATGTGGGGACAATAGGACAGACATCATTATTCAATACACAATGTCCCACCCTTTACAGTACACACAGACATGTAACATATCCCCAGAAGGCTTGGATCTGAGCGCTCAATATATCCAGGGATAGAGGCAGACTCCATTGAGCACATGGCTGCAAAAGGGACACAAAATTACACAATGCTACAATCACTATATAAAACATATACATGCAACATATCCCCAGATAGCTTAGGTCTGAGTGCACATTATTGAATGGCGCTCAGACCACACATGTCCAGTTCAATTGCCATGGAGCTAAAGTCTTTCCCATAGTCCTCCACCATACGAATGGGCTCCATAGCAGAGCCATCTGGGTCATCACCGCTCAAACAGGACAAGCATACATGGGGCCATAGTCGCAGGGCAGGAGGCGAGCAAGCAGTCCCTTCCAGGAAACTGGGGCAGACTCTGGTACAGGGTCCAGTCCGCTACACCTACCATTTGCCTCCCCCTGTGGCGCCCTGCTAAAATTATTTCGGGACCACCCGCTTGAAGGTCCAGTGACTAACACTCTCCTATTTTCTCCTTGTCTCTGACTCATTGTTGAAAAATAGTGATGTCGCAAACATAAAATTTTACGTTTGTGAACGGCAAATGCAAACTTCCGCAATGTTCGCGAACGGGCGACGGGCGAACCGCCATAGACTTCAATAGGCAGGCGAATTTTAAAACCCACAGGGACTCTTTCTGGCCACAATAGTGATGGAAAAGTTGTTTCAAGGGGACTAACACCTGGACTGTGGCATGCCTCTACTCTGTTTTTATCCACGGTCACTGTGTCTGCGCCGTGCAACTTACTATCACACCCCATATAAGTGGTATTTTCTGTAGCACTATTCTCATCAGTTTAATCCCTGTTACATCCCATATCAGGGATTGCCTTTTGTGAAAAAAAATTTAGGCCGGGTACCTTCGACTGCCTTCACAGTGACAAACCAAACTCTCATACACCAAACTGAATTGATTTTAGGAACCAGGAGATGGAAAAAGCAGCTTGGTCAGTCCTCTTACTCCCAAATTGGGGCACTGCGCGTGCACAGAGCAATGTGCTGTGACACCCTATATGAGTGGTGTCTTAACTAGTACTATTCCTATCAGTTTAATCCCTGTTACGTACCCTATCCGGGGACGTGTGTCGAATTAGACTAATGTGTAAAAATGAAATGCCATATTTATCGGCAAGCTACTGTGCCACCCGGTATCAGTGGTTGGCACTGGCAGTGGGCACACTACAGTCAGTGGAAGTCAGCCTGACACACACTAGCAGGCAAGCAACTGAAATTACACTAAAGTGTAAAAATGAAATGCCTTTTTTTGATGCAAAGTCCTGTGCCACACGGGAAGACAGGGGTGGGCACTGGCAGTGGGCACACTACAGTCAGTGGAAGTCGGCCTGACACACACTAGCAGGCAAGCAATTGAAATTACACTAAAGTGTATAAATGAAATGCCTTTTTTTGATGCAAAGTCCTGTGCCACACGGGATGACAGGGGTGGGCACTGGCAGTGGGCACACTACAATCAGTGGAAGTCGGCCTGACACACACTAGCAGGCAAGCAACTGAAATTACAATAAAGTGTAAAAATGAAATGCCTTTTTTGATGCAAAGTCCTGTGCCACACGAGATGACAGGGGTGGGCACACTACAGTCTGTGGGCCTGCAGCTCCTCACACACGGGCAGGCCAGGCAACTGCAATATATATATGGAGAAGAAAAAAAAAGCAGACTAATGTTGCAGCCCTAAAAAGGGCTTTTTGGGGTGCTGTCAGGACGCTGTCCTTACAGCAGAGATCAGATGAGTCTTTCAGGACTGGAGTGGACACTGAATACACTAGCCTAGCTATCGATTTCCCAATTAAATCAGCAGCACCTACACTGTCCCTCCTCTCACTAAGACTGCAAAGTCTGAATGAATCTAAAATGGATGCTGTTCGGGAGATAGGAGGGTCTGGGAGGGAGGGTATGCTGCTGATTGGCTGGAATGTGTCTGCTGACCGTGAGGTACAGGGTCAAACTTTGCTCAATGATGATGCTTAGGGGCGGACAAAACATCGTATGTGTTCGCCCGCCGCGGCGAACGCTAACAAGCTATGTTCACCGGGAACTGTTCGCCGGCGGATAGTTCGGGCCATCTCTATTGAAAAAAAGTCATATTCTTGCTTCAAAGAGCAGTTGTGCATATAGCATACAAATCCCTTTTTTAAATTTCTGCACTGAAATAGTGCATTCGTGTTTTTTTTTTTTTAAAAGCCGTATTCTTGGTCCACAAAACAGTTTTCAATAAACCGCACAAATACCTAAGTTTACATTTCAGCAGTGAAATACTGCATTAGTGTATTTTGTGGGAAATAAACCCGTATTGTTGTTACACAGAGCACTTTGGCATACCACGCACAAAAACGTATTTTAAAATTTAGCAGTGACATACTGCGTTTCTGTAGTTTGATGCAATAAACACTGGTTTTGTAATACAGAGCATATCTGAGACCTACCCTGTATTTCAGTCATGTAAAGTAACCTTTTGAACTCCGCATTTACATAGTTGGTTGCAAACACACTGGTTTTGCGGTAGATAGCACATTTGTGGTGTACGCTGCATTTCTGACAGTCAAATTAAACCGTTAACTTCTGCTTTTACATTGTTGGTTTGAAAGTGAAGTAATTGTATTGAATTGGTTCATTACACTGTTGTGTGACCTAAAGAAATTTAGTCTGTTTATGACACGGGCACTGCCTTACTGTATAGTGAACTTAATTGTTCACTATTGGCAGTTAAATGCAGCAGTCTCTTATGCTTCTTTATGACTCTGCTGGCAGGGTTTCCCAAGGCCATAACCATAGTCCTGCACCAGAAGTGGAAGAGATTGAGTTCACGAATGCCCAACCACTTAGGTTTGAGGATGGGGACAGGGTAAGACCACGGCAGCACGTCTCTGATGACTACGAAACACAGGTGCAAACCACTGCGGCTTTTTGCGGTGTGCAGACCAACAAAGAGGGCAGGGGTGAAGACTGGGTGAAAGATGATGTTGAGAACAATGAGGTCCTACACCCCAAAATATACCACTGAAATCCATGTTTTCCATGGGTGGTGATAAAATCATAATTTTTTAGGCCAGGAATTACCTTTTCTGCCTGCACTGCATATGTGTCGGGAACAATTGTATAGTTAATCCATCTGGTAGTTCAGGGGTTGACATATTCCAATTATTTGCTGTCAAGTAACCCTGCACTGCATAGGTGACAGTGACCGAAAATGTGAATAATCCTCTTTTAAATTGTTGGGTGCAATATTACCTTTTTTGCCGGGTACAAAGCATTGCACTGCATAGGTGACAGTGACTGAAAATGTGAATATTCCTCTGTTTAATTGTTGGATGCAATATTTCCATTTTTGCAGGGTACAAAGCCCTGCACTGCATAGGTGATAATGACCGAAAATGTGAATAATCCTCTTTTAAGTTGTTGGGTGCAATATTATCATTTTTGCCAGGTACAAAGCCCTGCACTGCATAGGTGACCGAAAATGTGAATAATCCTCTTTTAAATTGTTGGGTGCAATATTACCATTTTTGCCAGGTACAAAGCCCTGCACTGCCTAACTGTCAAGGAACTTACAATTGGCGGTTACATTCTTGCATGACATAAAGCCGTTTTGGGCTGTAAAGCCAAAGGTACTAGTCGCCAACAACATGTTTTTTATTTTTTTAAATAAATTGCTGTAGACCCCAAAAAATTGGGAAAATATAAAAAAAATAAAACAAAGTGTAAGTGCGAGGAAGTATAACAATGGTTTGGTGAGGCTGTGGGATCCATGCCTGGTTCTTTTTAATAAACGAAAGCTTGCCCACATTGGCTGCGGACAGGGGCTGCGCTTGTCTGTGATAATGCCCCCAGCCATTCTAAACACACGTTCAGACAATACAGTGGCTGCAGGGTAGGCCAGAACCTCCAAGGCGTAAAGGGCAACCTCAGGACATGTGCCCAATTTGAAGACCCAGAAGTTGAATGGGACAGACCCAGTGGCGTAGCTGGAAATGATTGGGCACCACAGCAAATATTTGACTGCCCCCCCTCCCACAGTAATTTTTGCGCAACCCTTCCTTTCATGCTGCCATTCCTGGGGCTACTAAAGATCGTGTTCTACACAGTCTATAGTGCTACTGTATATAATTTCATTGTATAATACTGTTGAGGGGGCCCTGACAAAGTCTTTTAGTCCTCCTCCTCCTCCTAAATGGGTCCCTTCTAGGTCAGGGCTCCAAAGCAGTAGCTTCCCCTGCTCCCCTGTAGCTATGCCCCTGGGCAGACCTATCAGTCAGTACGTGTACTGTTCCACCATGTTGCTGAAATGCTGCCTCCTGCTAAGACGTTCCAGATCTGGTGGTGGTGCAGGTTGTTGTGGCGTGAAAAGCTTTTCCCATTTCGCCCATGATAACCCTGCTTTCTGAGGTGTTGGTGGTGACCCAGCTGCATTGGAGACTTCTCCTCCTTCTCTGCCTTCACCTTGTGCTTCCACTGAGTCCCCGGTGTCAGGTGTGAATGCCATCAGCAGCGTGTATACAGGCCGGCGCATCTTCCTATCACACTCCAGTGAGGGAATTAAGGACGGCATGTTGTCCTTGTAACGGGGATTAAACAGGGTGGCCACCCAGTAATCAGCACAAGTTAGAATGTGGCAGTAACTCGGCAGTCGTTGCGCATGCACTGCAGCATGTATTCGCTCATGTGTGCCAGGCTGCCCAGAGGCAACGACAAGCTGTCCTCTTTGAGGGAGGTGTATCGTCTGTGTCCTCTGTATCCCCCAGTGTTCCTCCTACTCCTCCTCCTCATCCTCCAAAACTGTGCCCTGGCTGGACAATTGTGTTCCAGGCCAGGGCCTTTGTTGGTGCAGGAACCCACCCTCCAAGCCACTTGTATTTGGCTGGCCTTAATTTAAGGATAAGGCGTTTATATAGTTTTGTTTGTTTATATAGTTAGTTTAGCTGCATTATAGCTATTTTAATATGTTTTTAAGTAAATTTGTAAATAGTTTGTTAATGGTTTGAGTGAAGGGAGGGGGGGGGGGGGTTGTGTGTGTTCGATTAACTGAATTGATTTTAACTGTCTGGTGTTCAGGAATTTCTGGCCCCAAATTCAGCACAGTGGCAGGCAGGGGATGTGCGTCAAACCGGCTAGGCCCAGACCTGCTATTATATTTCGCCCATTAGCGCACAACACCGGGCCGGGCTGGAGGCTCAGTGGCACCAACCAATCATCGATCTGTTGTTCCATGCCTGTCCACAGCTCCTGCGTGGTGTGGGGTTTGTCCCACTTACACACAAGTTTTAAAACAGCCTGCTGTCATTTCCCCCTGGCTGTGCTGCTGTGGGTGGTGAAGGTGTTATGCTGAGCGGATGAGGGGGTGCTAGAGGAGGAGGAGGAAGCAGGAGGCAAAGAGAAATACGCTGCAATCCTCTGGGGCGGAAGGACATTCGCAAAAATGCTATGCACCTCAGGCCCAGCCTCCACTGCATTTAGCCAATGTGCTGTTAAGAGAGATATATTGTCCCTGCCCATGCTTACTGGTCCATGTATCGGTTGTTATGTGGATCTTGCCACAGATGTCGTTGTGAAGTGCACACCTGATTTTGTCCGCCACTTACTTGTGCAAGGAAAGGGATGGCTCACCTGCAAAAGTAGTGGCGGCTGGGATCCATGTACTGGGGGACAGCCAGCGCCATAAGGTTTTTAAAACTGTCCAACAGACAGAATGACAGCATTTCAAAGGACCAGGAGTTTTGAAATCAAGGCATTCAGAGCCAGGGATTGTGGGTGGGCAGGGGGGTACTTCCTCATTCTATTTCTCTTTTTCTCCAGTGTTTGAGAGATCGACAGCTGATAGCTGAACACTTCCATGGGATTCGGGGGAAATGCTTGGTGACGGTGCCAGATGTGGTGGCGTGTGCCACTGTCACTCGCTTGGGCTCAGGTTTAGAATGTTTATTTATTATTTTTCTGTATTATATGTTATTTTAAGTCATTTCCCTATCCACATTTGTTTTACCTACATTTTGCTGCCTTTTGCAGCCCTCTAGCCTCTTCCAGGGCTATTTTACAGCCATTTTAGTGCCCAAAAGTTCAGGTCCCCATTGACTTCAATGGGGTTCGTGTTCGGGGTCAAGTTAGGGTTAAATTCAGATCCCGAACCCAAACTTTTTTGTGAAGTTCAGCCGAACCCGTCGAATCCGAACTTCCAGGTGTTCGCTCAACTCTAATTATGACTTCAGATGGAAAAAAATTACGACTATTTTAAAACACGAACACATAGCACTATATTCTATAGTGCTTTATATTCGTGTTTTAGAATATTCACATACGTGAATATTACATTGCTGATTCTTCGCATAAGATAAAATAAATTAAATAATAAAGAATATTCTAATTCACTACAGAGTACAATATTGCAGCCTTCTAACATTGACCCACAAGAAAAAAGCAGGTAGGCATACTTTGTAGTGGGGTTCAGATGAAAAAACAAAACAAAGAAAAAACGAACGGGTTGAGATGGCAGCAGCATGAGGAGACCACAGAGTGGGCCAGTGATATAGAGTTGAGGTGGCAGCAGCATGAGGAGACCATAGATTAGCCCAGTGACATAGTGTGAGGTGGCAGCAGCATGAGGAAACAACAAAGTGGCCCAGTGACAGAGTGAGAAGGTGACAACAGAATGAGGACTAGTGTTGAGCGCGAATACTCGAATATCGAATATTTTAACGAATATCGGCACTTCGCTAATTTGCAAATATTTTGAATATAGTGCTATAAATTCGCTATTTCGAATATTCATTTTTTTTTTTTATTGTTATATTATTTTCTTTCCCACTTCCCAAAAGTAGTTTTTACCTGTCCTTAGGATTCCTGGCTTCCTGGCTGCTGCAGTCAGTACCCGTTGCCGCTTCTGCAGACTTCCATGCTCATGGAGCATCCCCATCACCATGGGAACATCTCCATACTAGAATGTGCTGTCGAAATTTGAGAATTATGTTAAAATTGCAATGCGATTAATATAACTTGAATTAATCGCACTGTGATTTCAACTTAGACCTGGTTTACTATGGTTGGCTTGGTAGAATTAGCGAATATGTAATGTATTCGTCATATTCCTCAAAACGAAGATAACAAAGTATTCTCCATCTTAGTTTTAGCTACCTACAGTATTCGTCAACTTCGCTAATTCTAGCAATCAAATAGGAAAGTTGACTATAGAGACATCTGTGTTTAATTCGCTATGCGATTATATTATTATTATTATTTTTTTAATAAATAGAATAATTATAATAATTATCAAGTATTATTATTATTCTATTTATTTTTAAAAAAAGCAAAGTAATATAATCGCATAGTGAATTAAACACAGCTGTCTCTATAGTCAACCTTCCTATTTGATGATTGCTAGAATTATCGAAGTTGACGAATATAGAGCAAAAACGAAGATGGAGAATACTTCGTTATCTTCGTTTTGAGGAATATGACGAATACATTCATCATGTTCACTAATTCTACCAAGCCAACCATAGTAAACCAGGTCTAAGTTGAAATCGCAATGCGATTAATTCAAGTTATATTAATCGCATTGCAATTACAACTTAGCACTGCTATATTACATATTAGGCTAGAATTAACGAATATGGAATATAGCAGTGCTAAGTTTAAATTGCAAAGCGATTACTTCAAGTTATATTAATCGCATTGCGATTTCAACTTAACACTGCTATATTCCATATTCGTTAACTTCGTTAATTCTAGCAAGCTGACCCATTAGAAACCCAGCTCTAAGTTGAAATCGTAATGCAATTAATTCAAGTTATATTAATCGCATTGCGATTTCAACTTAGAGCTGGGTTTCTAATGGGTCAGCTTGCTGGAAGGTTGACTATAGAGACAGCTGTGTTTAATTCGCTATGCAATTATATTACTTTGCTTTTTTTTTTAAATAAATAGAATAATTATAATACTGGACAATTATTATAATTATTCTATTTATTATAAAAAAAAAATAATAATATAATTGCATAGCGAATTAAACACAGCTGTCTCTATAGTCAACTTTCCTATTTGATTGCTAGAATTAGCGAAGTTGACGAATAGGTAGCTGAAACGAAGATGGAGAATACTTTGTTATCTTCGTTTTGAGGAATATGACGAATACATTTGTCATATTCTTCATCTTCGCTAATTCTAGATATCAAATCAATAGGAAAGTAGCCTTAAGTTACAACCGCAGTACGTGATTATTTAAATCGCATATTAATCGCTATAACTATAATAATGACGAATATTCAATTTAGACGAATATGAAACTAATATTCTATCGAATATTCGCAAATTTCGTCGAAATCCAATATGGCACCTCCTGCTCATCACTAATGAGGAGACCAAAGAGTGTTGAGGTGGAAGCAGCCTGAGGAGACCACAGAGTGTTGAGGTGGCAGCAGCAACAGAAGACAACAGAGTGGCCCAGTGACAGAATGGTGAGGTGGCAGCAGCATGAGGAGTCCACGGAGTGTTGAGGTGGCAGCAGTATGAGGAGACCTACAGAGTGGCCCAGTGACAGGGTCGTGAGGTGGTAGCATCATGAAGAGACCACAGCATGTTGACGTAGCAGCAGCATGAGGAGAGCATTGAGTGTCCCAGTAACAGTGTGTTAAGGTGGCAGCAGCATGAGGAGACCACAGAGTGGCCCAATGACAGAGTGCTAGGGTGGCAGCAGCATGAGGAGACCACAGAGTCGCCCCGTGACAGAGTAGTAAGGAGGAAGAAGCATGAGACCACAGAGTGTTAAGGGGGCAGCAGCATGAGGAGACCACAGAGTGGGCCAGTGACAGAGTGGTGCAGTGTCAGCAGCATGAGGAGACCACAGAGTGTTAAGGTGGCAGGTGCATGAATTGGACCACAGAGTGGCCCATTGACAGAGAGTTAAGGTGATATCAGCATAAGGAGACCACAGAGTAGCCCAGTGACAGATTGGTGAGGTTGCAGCAACATGAGGAGACCACAGAGTGTTGATGTAGCAAAAGCTTAAGGAATCAACAGAGTGGCCTAGTTACAGAGTGGGGAGCTGGCAAAAGAATGAGGAGATCAAAGAGTGTTAAGGTGGCAGCAGCATCAGTAGATCATAGTCTGGATGAGTGACAGTGGTGAGATGGCAGCAGCATGAGGAGACAAAAAGTGGCCCAGTGACAGAGTGGTTACATGGCACCAGCATCAGGAGACCACAGAGTGTTAAGATGGCAGTAGCATTAGTAGACCACAGAGTGGCCCAGTGGCAGAGGGGTGAGGTGGCCACAGCTTGAGGAGACCATAGAGTGTTGTGGTGGCAGCAGCATTAGGAGACCACAGAGTGCTGGGTGGCAGCAGCATGAGGAGACCACAAAGTCGCCCCGTGACAGAGTAGTGAGGAGGAAGAAGCATGAGACCACAGAGTGTTAAGGGGGCAGCAGCATGAGGAGACCACAGAGTGGGCCAGTGACAGAGTGGTGCAGTGTCAGCAGCATGAGGAGACCACAGAGTGTTAAGGTGGCAGGTGCATGAATTGGACCACAGAGTGGCCCATTGACAGAGAGTTAAGGTGATATCAGCATAAGGAGACCACAGAGTAGCCCAGTGACAGATTGGTGAGGTTGCAGCAACATGAGGAGACCACAGAGTGTTGATGTAGCAAAAGCTTAAGGAATCAACAGAGTGGCCTAGTTACAGAGTGGGGAGCTGGCAAAAGAATGAGGAGATCAAAGAGTGTTAAGCTGGCAGCAGCATCAGTAGATCATAGTCTGGATGAGTGACAGTGGTGAGATGGCAGCAGCATGAGGAGACAAAAAGTGGCCCAGTGACAGAGTGGTTACATGGCACCAGCATCAGGAGACCACATAGTGTTAAGATGGCAGTAGCATTAGTAGACCACAGAGTGGCCCAGTGGCAGAGGGGTGAGGTGGCCACAGCTTGAGGAGACCATAGAGTGTTGAGGTGGCAGCAGCATTAGGAGACCACAGAGTGCTGGGTGGCAGCAGCATGAGGAGACCACAGAGTCGCCCAATGACATAGTGGTGAGATGGCAGCAGCATGAGGAGACCACAGAGTGTTGAGGTAGCAAAAGGTTGAGGAATCAACAGAGTGGCCCTGTTACAGAGTGGGAAGCTGGAAACAGAAGGAGGATATCAAAGAGTGTTGAGGTGGCAGCACCATCAGTAGATCATAGTCTGGATGAGTGACAGTGGTGAGATGGCAGCAGCATGAGGAGACAAAAAGTGGCCCAGTGACAGAGTGGTTACATGGCACCAGCATCAGGAGACAACAGAGTGTTAATGGGAACCTGTCACCTTCAAAACACATATTAAATGGCCATCATTACCTTACAGTGGCCCCCAGTGTGTTCCTAATCATGTTTTTCTTTCCTCCATCTGTGGTTGTAAACTTTAAAAAAACAGAGTTTTAATTTTGATTTTCCCCAACGTCAGAGTCAGCTTGAAGTCAAGGAGGCAGCGGCCTCCTTGCTTCAATTCAAGCTAAGCCTGCCCCTTACCCGTCCTCCCTTTACTGTGATTGACATCCTGCTGTGAGGCTGGGATCGCGCAAGTCTCGTGCATGCGCAGTGCGCTCCTTTTCACTGCGCGATATCGTCTCCGTCTCTCATACTCACTGTCCGCTTTCCTCTCTGTGCGCATGCGCCGGGATTTTTCAACATGCGCGCCCAGCAATTCTTCTCCTTAGCGTGAGCACAGAGAGGAAAGCGGCCGGTGAGTGCGGTAGCCGAGATGTCAATCACAGTGAAGGGAGGACGGGTAAGGAGTGGACTTAGCTTGACTTGAAGCAAGGAGGCCGCTACCTCCTTGACTTCCAGCTGACTCTGACGTTAGGGAAAATCAAGATTAAAACTGCATTTTTTTAAAGTTTATAGCCACCGAAGGAGAAAAGAAAAACACGATTAGGAACACACTGGGGGCCACTGTAAGGTAATGATGGCCATTTAATATGTGTTTTGGAGGTGACAGGTTGCCTTTAAGATGGCAGTAGCATCAGTAGACCACAGAGTGGCCCAGTGGCAGAGGGGTGAGGTGGCCGAAGCTTGAGGAGACCAGAGAGTGTTGAGGTGGCAGCAGCATTAGGAGACCACAGTGTGCTGGGTGGCAGCAGCATGAGGAGACCACAGAGTAGCCCAGTGACAGAGTGTTGAGGTGGCAGCAGCATGAGGAGACCACAGATTAGCCCAGTGAGAGAGCAATTAGGTGGCATTAGCATGAGGAGATTAAAGAGTGTTGAGGTGGCAGCAGCATGGGGGGGATCACAGTGTGTTGAAGTGGCAGCAGCATGAGGAGACCACAGAGTGTCCCAATGACAGAGTGCTGAGGTGGCAGCTGCATGAATGGACCACAGAGTGCCCCATTGACAGAGAGTTGAGGTGGTAACAGCATGAGGAGATTACAGAGTAGCCCATTGACAGAGTAATTAGGTGGCACCAGCATGAAAAGACCACAGAGTGGCCCAGTGACAAAGTGGTGAGGTGGCACAAACATGATTAGACCACAGAGTGGCCCAGTGACAGAGTGGTGAGGTGGTAGCAGCATGAGGAGACCATATATTGTTGAGGTTGCAGCAGTATGAGCAGACCACAGAGTGGCCCAGTGACAGAGTGTTGAGATGGCAGCAGAATGAGGACATCACAGTGTGGCCTAGTGACAAAGTGGTGAGGCGGCAGCAGCATGAGACCACAGAGTGTTAAGGTGGCGGCAGCATAAGGAGACCACTGAGTGGCCCATTGACAAAGTGGTGAGGTGGCAGCAGCATGAGACCACAGAGTGTTAAGGTGGCAGCAGCATGAGGAGTCCACAGAGTGTTGAGGTGGCAGTAGCATGAGGAGACCACAGAGTATTGATGTGGCAGCAGCATGAGGAGATCGCAGAGTGCCCCAGTGACAGAGTGTTGAGGTGGCAGCAGCATAAGGAGACCACTGAGTGGCCTATTAACAGAGTGTTGAGGTTCGATCAGCATGAGTATACCACAGAGTATCCCAGTGACAGGGTGCTGAGGTTGCAGCATCATGAGGAGACAACAAAGTAGCCCAGTGACAGAGTGTTGAGGTGGCAGCAGCATTGATAGAACACTGAGTGGCCCAGTGGAAGAGCGCTGAGGTGGCAGCAGCATGAGGAGACCATAGAGTGTTAAGGTGGCAGCAGCATTAAGAGACCACAGAGTTCTGGGTGTCAGCCGCATGAGGAGACCACAGAGTGGCCCAGTGACAGAGTGGTGAGGTGGCAGCAGCATGAGAAGACCAGAGAGGGTTTAGGTAGCAGCGGCATGAGGAAACCACAGGGTGGCCCAGTGACATAGTGAGAAGGTGACAACAGAATGAGAAGACCAAAGAGTGTTGAGGTGGGAGCAGCCTTCAGAGACCACAGAATGGCCCAGTGACAGAGTGGTGAAGTGGCAGCAGCATAAGGAGACCTACAGACTGGCCCAGTGACAGGATCATTAGGTCACAGCATCATGAAGAGACCACAGAGTGTTGATGTAGCAGCAGCATGAGGAGAGCATAGAGTGTCCCAGTAACAGTGTGTTAAGATAGCAGCAGCATGAGGAGACCACAGAGTGGCCCAATGACAGAGTGCTGTGGTAGCAGCAGCATGAAAGGACCACAGAGTGTTAAGGTGGCGGCAGCATGAGAAGACCACAGAGTGGCCCATTGACAAAGTGGTGAGGTGGTAGCAGCATGAGACCACAGAGTGTTAAGGTGGCAGCAGCATGAGGAGACCACAGAGTATTGATGTGGCAGCAGCATGAGGAGATCGCAGAGTGCCCCAGTGACAGAGTGTTGAGGTGGCAGCAGCATGAGGAGACCACTGATTGGCCTATTAACAGAGTGTTAAGGTTGGAGCAACATGAGGATACCAAAGAGTATCCCAGTGACAGGGTGCTGAGGTTGCAGCATCATGAGGAGACAACAAAGTGGCCCAGTGACAGTGGTGGGGTGGCAGCAGCATGCGGAGACCAAAGAGTGTTGAGGTGTCAGAAGCATGAGGAGACCACAGCGTGGCCAAGTGACAGAGTGGTGAAGTGGCAGCAGCATGAGGAGACCACAGAGTGGCCCAGTGACATAGTGGTGGGGTGGTAGCAGTATTAAATGACCACAGGGTGGTTAGGTGGCAGCAGCATGAGGAGACCACAGAATGTTGAGGTGGCAGCAGTATGAGGAGACCACAGAGTGTCGAAGTGTCAGCAGCCTGAGGAGACCACAGAGTGGGCCAGTAACAAAGTAATGAGGTGGCAGTGGCATGATGAGACCACAGAGTGTTGAGGTGGTACTAGCATGAGGAGATCACAGAGTGGCCCAGTTACAGAGTTGGGAGGTGGCAACAGAATGAGGAGACCACAGAGTGGCCCAGTGACAGAGTGTGAAGGCGGAGGGAAAAAGCCTAGCCAGAACTAGCACAAGATGGTGAGTGGCAGTAGGACCACCTGGCAGCAGGTGTGTGGCTTCAGGCAGGTGGCAGCATCAGAATAGTAGCTTAAGCAGGTAGCCTGCAGAATCAGGTCTCTTTTGACAAAGTTTCGGTGAGTCACCATGGATGATCTAGTCTGATGCATCACGCACTGGTGTGTGGAAATCCTGGCTGATCCACGCCTGATTCCACTTCACAAAGTTCATTATCTTCACATTTTGGGTGGAAAGGCGAATTCTCCTTGGGGTAACTATGGTCTCCGCAGCACTAAACACCGGCTCTGATGCCACACTTCTAGCCAGGCAGGAAAGCTTGTCCAGGACAAACTCCTCGAGTTGCAGCCATAAACAAAGTATGGCTGCCCAGTAGTCCAGGGGTTCTTCGATGTGGGGTGGCAGGGTGCAGTCCAAGTATGCCACCACCTGCTGGTTCAGGTTCTGCTCCATGTCTAGCTGCTGCTTCTGGTGAGTAGTTTCTTCACTAGGCGGGTGAAGAAAACTGCTCATCAGAGACTCTAGACTTAAGTTGCTGCTGATGTAGCTGGTACTGTTCTCCCCCCCCCTCCCCCTCCCACCAGCAGCCATGGCAGTAGAACGTGAGTGCAGAGGGCCTGCAAGAGGATGGAGTATGGCACAGATAGACAGCGGCCAACTGACTACATAAGATATCTCTAAATTAGATCATTTCGTCCTCCCTCTCAGCGGGTGTTGGAAAGGCACCCATTTTGTACCGGTAGAGAGGGTCTAACACGCTGGATAGCCAGTAGTCAACCTTCTCTCTTATGGTGACAATTCAGGTTTCACTATACAAGCAACTGATCATGCATCCGGCCATTTGCGAAAGTGACTCGGAGGGACTCTCTGCATCCATCTCCACTGCATACTGCCATGGTGTGTCTGGGTCATCTTCCTGGTCCCCCTCCACCCTGTTGCTCTTCCAGCTGCTCCTGCTCCTCCTGCTCCTCTTCTCCTGTCACCTGTGTAGAAAAACCAGCCATTTCTCTACACATTGCTTGTGCTTCAATTTCGTCCTCCTCCAATTAAGCCCCCATAGGGCTTATGTGGCCGTGAGATGTAGGCGCCATGTCTCCAGGCCCCCGACCAGCCAGATTTACCAGAATCTGTTCCAGAACATAAAGCAGTGGAATGACGTTGTTCATCCCGTAGTCCTGGCGACTGACAAATAAAGTGGCCTCCTCAAAAGGTCTGAGCAAACGGCAGGTGTCACGCATAAGCTGCCACTGGCAGTGCTCCTTTCCGCCTGCATCATGAAGAAATTGTTTATGGCCTTTCTCTGTTTGTACAGTCAGTCCAAAATATGGAAGGTGGAATTCCAACTGGTGGAAACATATCAGCCTATGTTGGGGGACGCCGTTCTGCAGCTCAAGGAGGGTATGCTTTGCGGTGTACGAGTGGCTGAAGTGCATGCAATTTCCTGGCTATTTTCAGGATGTCTTGCAGATGGGGTAAAGACTTCAGGAACTGCTTTACAACCAGATTGAAACGTGCGCCATGCAGGGCGCATGGGTCAGTCCTCCTTGATGCAGCACTGACACCATGTTCTTCCCATTGTCGTTCACCATGGTTCTGATGTTGAGTTGGCGAGGAGAAAGCCAGGATTCGATTTTTTAATGAAGGAAGCAAAGCAGTTCCTCCTATGTGTGACTCCGTTCGTTCAGGCAAACTAGGTGCAGAACAGCATGCCCTGCACATGTGGTATGCTGGAGGAGCATTGTGAATAGTCCCTGCAGTAGAGGCTTAGGACACGGGGGAGGATGAGGAGGCCGAGGCGGACATTGTCTTAAGATGAACAGCATGAGAACGTGGAGACGGAAGCGGTGTCACCTGGCCAAGTTGCTGATGTGGCTGGGCAGTAACCAAATTTACCCAGTGGGCAGTAAATAATATATATTGTCCTTGACCATAGTTACAGCTCCACATGTTGGTGCTGCCATGCACTTTGGCAGACAATGACAGGCTCAAGGACTGGCCCACCTTTTGTTCTACATATTTTTGCAGGGCTGGTACTGCCTTTTTTGCAAAGAAATGACAGCTTGGGACTCTCCACCTCGGCCTGGCACAAGCCATCAGTTCTCTGAAAGGTGCAGAGTCCACCACTTGGAAAAGGAGGGACTGCAGCACCAGCAACTTGGACAAGAGCACGTTTAGCTTCTGCGCCGTTGTATGAGCACACACATATTGTTTTCACTTGGCAATCGCTTTGGTGAACAATTGCTGACGAAATGAGTTACGAGGAGTAAGCAGACGAGGAGCAGGACCATCAGGACCAGTAGATGATGGGAAGGATAGACAGCTCCCTTCGGCTGAAGTGGTGGAGCCTTGACTGCATTAAATCGGGTGAGTGCCACTGGGTGATGCAGCGGTTTCTGCGTCAGTCTGGACCACCAAATTGAAGCCACGGTTCTCCCAGGCCAATTAAAGGTGATGCTGCATGTGTTGATACAGGGCCGTGGTGCCAACATTGGCACCCTGGTCAATCTACGGTACATCTTCTGCCCATAAATTCGGCAAATGGCCATGTTCACCTCCTCCGTCGGCTTAACAAAAAAACTGCCACACCACCGAGTATTCCATTTTTCCCCCAACACTCAACATTGACTGCCTGCTACAGCTGACTCCGTGGACCACATTACATCTACTTTCTGGGCAGGTAAGCTCCTGCGAATCGGATGGTCTACCCTGGGCATGTTTCGCTCCCGACCTCTCACTGCTGCCACCCTGCTGACACACGGCCACGCTACCACCTTGCTGGCTCAGCCGCTGTGTTACGCACAAGCTGTCACCGTATTCTTGTGATGATAATAAAGCCTTTTCTTCACCCGACTCCCAAGTGCGGCTACAACATCATCCACTACTGTGTCTGCATGTCACTGATGTCCCCCTCAATGGTCTCAGGGCCAGGAGCCTGACCAGCTCCCACGAGAATCTCATTATCACTACTTGCCTGCCTACTGGAGGAAGCGGAGGATGTCTCCTCCAGATCTTGGCTGGTCAGTAGCTGATGACTGTTCTCTAGTAGATAGTACTCGCTGAAAAGTGGAGCCGATCCTACGGCATATAATTAGAGATGAGCGAACACCTGGATGTTCGGGTTCGAGAAGTTCGGCTGAACTTCCCGAAAATGTTCGGGTTCGGGATCCGAACTCGACCCGAACTTTATCCCGAACCCGAACCCCATTGAAGTCAATGGGGACTCGAACTTTTAGGCACTAAAAAGGCTGTAAAATAGTCCAGGAAAGGGCTAGAGGGCTGCAAAAGGCAGCAAAATGTAGGTAAATGCCCTGCAAACAAATGTGGATAGGGAAATACATTAAAATAAAATAAAATAAATACAAATTAACCAATATCAATTGGAGAGAGGTCCCATAGCAGAGAATCATGCGTCATATCACCCACCACTGGAGAAGGCCACTTTCAGTTATTTCGGCCCCAGCACCCAGACAGAGGAGAGAGGTCCCACAGCAAGGAATAAGGCGTCATATCACCCACCACTGGAGAAGGCCACTTTCAGTTATTTAGGCCCCAGCACCCAGACAGAGGAGAGAGGTCCCACAGCAAGGAATAAGGCGTCATATCACCCACCACTGGAGAAGGCCACTTTCAGTTATTTAGGCCCCAGCACCCAGACAGAGGAGAGAGGTCCCACAGCAAGGAATAAGGCGTCATATCACCCACCACTGGAGAAGGCCACTTTCAGTTATTTAGGCCCCAGCACCCAGACAGAGGAGAGAGGTCCTACAGCAAGGAATAAGGCGTCATATTACCCACCACTGGAGAAGGCCACTTTCAGTTATTTAGGCCCCAGCACCCAGACAGAGGAGAGAGGTCCCACAGCAAGGAATAAGGCGTCATATCACCCACCACTGGAGAAGGCCACTTTCAGTTATTTAGGCCCCAGCACCCAGACAGAGGAGAGAGGTCCCACAGCAAGGAATAAGGCGTCATATCACCCACCACTGGAGAAGGCCACTTTCAGTTATTTAGGCCCCAGCACCCAGACAGAGGAGAGAGGTCCCACAGCAAGGAATAAGGCGTCATATCACCCACCACTGGAGAAGGCCACTTTCAGTTATTTAGGCCCCAGCACCCAGACAGAGGAGAGAGGTCCCACAGCAAGGAATAAGGCGTCATATCACCCACCACTGGAGAAGGCCACTTTCAGTTATTTAGGCCCCAGCACCCAGACAGAGGAGAGAGGTCCCACAGCAAGAGAATCATGCGTCATATCACCCACCACTGGAGAAGGCCACTTTCAGTTATTTAGGCCCCAGCACCCAGACAGAGGAGAGAGGTCCTACAGCAAGGAATAAGGCGTCATATCACCCACCACTGGAGAAGGCCACTTTCAGTTATTTAGGCCCCAGCACCCAGACAGAGGACAGAGGTCCCACAGCAAGGAATAAGGCGCCATATCACCCACCACTGGAGAAGGCCACTTTCAGTTATTTAGGCCCCAGCACCCAGACAGAGGAGAGAGGTCCTACAGCAAGGAATAAGGCGTCATTTCACCCACCACTGGAGAAGGCCTCTTTCAGTTATTTAGGCCCCAGCACCCAGACAGAGGACAGAGGTCCCACAGCAAGGAATAAGGCGTCATATCACCCACCACTGGAGAAGGCCACTTTCAGTTATTTAGGCCCCAGCACCCAGACAGAGGAGAGAGGTCCTACAGCAAGGAATAAGGCGTCATTTTACCCACCACTGGAGAAGGCCTCTTTCAGTTATTTAGGCCCCAGCACCCAGACAGAGGACAGAGGTCCCACAGCAAGGAATAAGGCGTCATATCACCCACCACTGGAGAAGGCCACTTTCAGTTATTTAGGCCCCAGCACCCAGACAGAGGAGAGAGGTCCCACAGCAAGTAATAAGGCATCATATCACCCACCACTGGAGAAGGCCACTTTCAGTTATTTAGGCCCCAGCACCCAGACAGAGGAGAGAGGTCCCACAGCAAGGAATAAGGCGTCATATCACCCACCACTGGAGAAGGCCACTTTCAGTTATTTAGGCCCAAGCACCCAGACAGAGGAGAGAGGTCCCACAGCAAGGAATAAGGTGTCATATCACCCACCACTGGAGAAGGCCACTTTCAGTTATTTAGGCCCCAGCACCCAGACAGAGAAGAGAGGTCCCACAGTAGAGAATCATGCGTCATATCACCCACCACTGGAGAAGGCCACTTTCAGTTATTTAGGCCCCAGCACCCAGACAGAGGAGAGAGGTCCCACAGCAAGGAATAAGGCGTCATATCACTCACTACTGGAGAAGGCCACTTTCAGTTATTTAGGCCCCAGCACCCAGACAGAGGAGAGAGGTCCCACAGCAAGGAATAAGGCGTCATATGACCCACCACTGGATAAGGCCACTTTCAGTTATTTAGGCCCAAGCACCCAGACAGAGGAGAGAGGTCCCACAGCAAGGAAGAAGGCGTCATATCACCCAACACTGGAGAAGGCCACTTTCAGTTATTTCGGACCCAGCACCCAGACAGAGGAGAGAGGTCCCACAGCAAGGAATAAGGCGTCATATGACCCACCACTGGAGAAGGCCACTTTCAGTTATTTAGGCCCAGCACCCAGACAGAGGAGAGAGTTCCCACAGCAAGGAATAAGGCATCATATCACCCAACACTGGAGAAGACCACTTTCAGTTATTTCGGGCACAGCACCCAGACAGAGGAGAAAGGTCCCACAGCAAGGAATAAGGCGTTATATCACCCACCACTGGAGAAGGCCACTTTCAGTTATTTAGGCCCTGGCGCCCAGATTGAGGAGAGGTTCATTCAACTTTTGGTTGCACCGCAAGATCATGGTAAAGTTAAAAAAATGAGGATTCAATAAAGAAGTGCCCCGGAGTACAAGAATACATGGTTGAGGGGGAGGCAGTTATAAATGTCTATTCTGCACAAGGGAGAGACAGGTCCTGTGGGATCCATGCCTGGTTCATTTTTATGAACGTCAGCTTGTCCACGTTGGCTGTGGACAGGCGGCTGCTTTTGTCAGTAATGATGCCCCCTGCCGTGCTGAATACACGATCAGACAAAACGCTGGCCGCCGGGCAAGCCAGCACCTCCAAGGCATAATATGCTAACTCCGGCCACGTGGTCAATTTGGAGACCCAGAAGCTGAATGGGGCCGAACCATCAGTCAGTACGTGGAGGGGTGTGCAGACGTACTGTTCAACCATGTTAGTGAAATGCTGCCTCCTGCTAACACGTTCCGTGTCAGGTGGTGGTGCAGATTGCTGTGGCGTGGAGACAAAACTTTTCCACATTTCTGCCATGCTAACCCTGCCCTCAGAGGAGCTGGCCGTGACACAGCTGCATTGGCGACCTCTTGCTCCTCCTCTGCCTTCGCCTTGGGCTTCCACCTGTTCCCCTGTGACATTTTGGAATGCTCTCAGGAGTGCGTCTACCAGCGTGCGCTTGTACTCGCGCATCTTCTTATCACGCTCCAGTGCAGGAAGTAAGGTGGGCACATTGTCTTTGTACCGGGGATCCAGCAGGGTGGCAACCCAGTAGTCCACACATGTTAAAATGTGGGCAACTTTGCTGTCGTTGCGCAGGCACTGTAGCATGTAGTCGCTCATGTGTGCCAGGCTCCCCAGAGGTAAGGACAAGCTGTCCTCTGTGGGAGGCATATCATCATCGTCCTCCGTATCCCCCCAGCCACGCACCAGTGATGGGCCTGAGCTGTGTCGGGTGCCACCCCGCTGTGAACCTGCTTCATCCTCATCCTCCTCCACCTCCTCCTCATCCTCCTCATCCTCCAGTAGTGGGCCCTGGCTGGCCACATTTGTACCTTGCCTCTGCTGTTGCAAAAAACCTCCCTCTGAGCCACTTCTAACAGACTGGCCTGAAAGTACTAAAAATTACCCCTCATCCTCCTTCTCCTCCTCCTCCTGGGCCACCTCCTCTTCCTTCATCGCCCTAAGCGTTTTCTCAAGGAGACATAGAAGTGGTATTGAAATGCTGATAACGGTGTCATCGCCACTGGCCATGTTGGTGAAGTACTCGAAACAGCGCAACAGGGCACACAGGTCTCGCATGGAGGCCCAATCATTGGTGGTGAAGTAGTGTTGTTCCGCAGTGCGACTGACGCATGCGTGCTGCAGCTGAAACTCCACTATGGCCTGCTGCTGCTCGCACAGTCTCTCCAGCATGTGCAAGGTAGAGTTCCACCTGTGGGCATGTGGCATATGAGGCGGTGAGCGGGAAGGCCGAAGTTCCGCTGTATCGCAGACAGGCGAGCAGTGGCAGGATGTGAACGTCGAAAGCGCGCACAGACGGCCCACACTTTATGCAGCAGCTCTGACATGTCGGGGTAGTTGTGGATAAACTTCTGCACCACTAAATTCAGCACAAGCGCCAGGCAAGGGATGTGCGTCAAACCGGCTAGTCCCAGAGCTGCGATGAGATTTCGCCCATTATCGCACACCACCAGGCCGGGCTTGAGGCCCACCGGCAGAAACCACTCGTCGGTCTGTTGTTCAATACCACGCCACATCTTCTGCGCAGTTCGGGGCCTGTCCCCCAAACATATAAGTTTCAGAATGGCCTGCTGACGTTTACCCCGGGCTGTGCTGAAGTTGGTGGTTTAGGTGTGTGGCTGACTGGATGAGCTGGTGGAAGCAGAGGAGGAGGAAGCCGAGTAGGAGGAGGAGGCTACAGGAGGCAAAGAATGATGCCCTGCGATCCTTGGCAGCGGAAGGAAGTGCGCCAAGGAACTCTCCGTCTGGGGCCCAGCCGCCACTACATTTTCCCAGTGTGCAGTGAGGAAGATATAGCGTCCCTGGCCGTGCTTACTGGTCCACGTATCTGTGGTTAGGTGGACCTTGCCACAAATGGCGTTGCGCAGTGCACACTTGATTTTATCGGATGCTTGGTTGTGCAGGGAAGGCACGGCTGTCTTGGAGAAATAGTGGTGGCTGGGAACAAAATACTGTGGGACAGCCATGGACATCAGCTGTTTGAAGCTGTCTGTGTCCACCAGCCTGAATGACAGCATTTCAAAGGCCAGTAGTTTAGAAATGCTGGCATTCAGACCCAGGGCTCGAGGGTGGTTACGTGGGAATTTACGCTTTCTCTCCAAGGTTTGTAAGATGGAGAGCTGAACGCTGCCGTGTGACATGGTGGAGATGCTTGGTGACGCAGGTGGGGGTGTCGGTGGCACATCCTCTGTTTGGTGGGCGGCAGGTGCCAACGTTCCTCCCGAGGCAGAGGAAGAGGCTGAGGCAGCAGCAGAAGAGGGAGCAGGGGGAGCCAGAGTGAGTTGCTTGCTATTAAGGTGTTTACTCCACTGCAGTTCATGCTTTGCATGTAGATGCCTGGTCATGCAGGTTGTGCTAAGGTTCAGAACGTTAATGCCTCGCTTCAGGCTCTAATGGCACAACGTGCAAACCACTCGGGTCTTGTCGTCAGCACATTGTTTAAAGAAGTGCCATGCCAGGGAACTCCTTGAAGCTGCCTTTGGGGTGCTCGGTCCCTGGTGGCGGTGGCCAGTTGCAGGCGAACTTTCTTGGCGGCGGCTGTTCTGCTTTTGCCCCCTGCTCCCTCTTTTGCTACGCTGTTGGCTCGGTCTCACCACTGCCTCTTCCTCTGAACTATGAAAGTCAGTGGCACGACCTTCATTTCATATGGGGTCTAGGAACTCATCGTCCCCTGCATCGTCTTCCACACAGTTTTCCTCCCTGACCTCCTGTTCGGTCTGCACACTGCAGAAAGACACAGCAGTTGGCACCTGTGTTTCATCATCATCAGAGATGTGCGGACTCCGATGAGGTGGTATTACCATGTCCTCATCATCAGGAAACATCAATGGTTGTGCATCAGTGCATTCTATGTCTTCCACCACTGGGGAAGGGCTAGGTTGATTCCCTTGGGAAACCCTGCCAGCAGAGTCTTCAAACAGCATAAGAGACTGCTGCATAACTTGAGGCTCAGACAGTTTCCCTGATATGCATAGGGGTGATGTGACAAACTGATGGGCTTGGTTTTCAGGCGCCACCTGTTCACTTTCTGCAGAAGACTGGGTGGGAGATAATGTTGTGAACGTGCTGGATCCACTGTCGGCCACCCAATTGACGAGCGCCTGTACCTGCTAAGGTCTTACCATCCTTAGAACGGCATTGGGCCCCACCAAATATCGCTGTAAATTCTGGTGGGACTGGAACCTGAGGTAGTTGGTTCACTAGGACATGTGGCTGTGGCAGAATGGCCACGTCCTCTCCCAGCACCAGAGGGTACACTAACACCACCACCACGGTGTCCGAGTCCCTTACTAGATGTTTTCTTCATTGTTACCGTTCACCAAGCACCACAATAAGAAAAAAAATATTTGGCCCAATGTATTGATTTCAAATTCAGGCCTTTTTTTACAGGCACCTAACACTATCTGCCTATTTATTTATGTAGCGTATTACACTAATCCAGGCACAGCAGTAACCACTGATTTAGGGGAATATCTCTTTTAGGGCTAGTATTTAGGCCCTGGATGAAAGGTATCCATTTATTGACAGATTTACACTTGGAGATGCACAGTAGCGTGAGAAAAAAAATGTAGGATTATGCCTTCAGCAATTGTATTTTAACACTTTGTGTAATATACCCTTTTAACGGACAGAAATACAATGGGAGATGCACGGTAGCATGTGAAGTTAATGAGGATGACCCTCTAAGCACTTGTACTGTATATACACCTTGAGTGTAATATACCCTTTTACGGACAGATTAACACTTGGCCTGCAACAGCTGGGACACCAGATTCAGGGTATTGCAATTTTGGCAATTGAATTTCACCCCAGAACAAAATATATGTTTTGGCGGACACTATTATACTTTGCAAGCCACTACTGGAACACCAGATTCAGGGTATTGCTATACTGGCAATTGAATTTCACCCCAGAACAAAATATATGTTTTGGCGGACACTATTATACTTTGCAAGCCACTACTGGAACACCAGATTCAGGGTATTTCTATTTTGCCAATTGAATCTCACCCCAGAACAAAATATACCCTTTCACGGACAGATTAACACTTGGCCGGCAACAGCTGGGACACCAGATTCAGGGTATTGCTATTTTGGCAATTGAATTTCCCCCCTGAACAAAATATACGCTTTTACAGACAGATTAACACTTGGCCTGCAACAGCTGGGACACCAGATTCAGGGTATTGCAATTGTGGCAATTGAATTTCATCCCAGATCAAAATATATGTTTTGGCGGACACTATTATACTTTGCAAGCCACTACTGGAACACCAGATTCAGGGTATTGCTATATTGGCAATTTAATTTCACCCCAGAACAAAATATATGTTTTGGCGGACACTATTATACTTTACAAGCCACTAATGGAACACCAGATTCAGGGTATTGCTATATTGGCAATAGAATTTCCCCCCAGAACAAAATATATGTTTTGGCGGACACTATTATACTTTGCAAGCCACTACTGGAACACCGGATTCAGGGTATTGCTATATTGGCAATTTAATTTCACCCCAGAACAAAATATTAGTTTTGGCGGACACTATTATACTTTGCAAGCCACTACTGGAACACCAGATTCAGGGTATTGCAATTTTGGCAATTGAATTTCACCCCAGAACAAAATATATGTTTTGGCGGACACTATTATACTTTGCAAGCCACTACTGGAACACCAGATTCAGGGTATTGCTATATTGGCAAGTGATTTTCACCCCAGAACAAAATATACCCTTTTACGGACAGATTAACATTTGGCCTGCAACTGCTGGAACACCAGATTCAGGGTATTGCTATTTTGGCAATTGAATTTCACCCCAGAACAAAATATATGTTTTGGCGGACACTATTATACTTTGCAAGCCACTACTGAAACACTAGATTCAGGGTATTGCTATACTGGCACTTGAATTTCACCCCAGAACAAAATATATGTTTTGTCAGACACTATTATACTTTGCAAGCCACTACTGGAACACCAGATTCAGGGTATTGCTATTTTGGCAATAGAATTACACCCCAGAACAAAATATATGTTTTGGCGAACACTTTTATACTTTGCAAGCCACTACTGGAACACCAGATTCAAGGTTTTGCTTTCTTGGCAAGTGAATTTCACCCCAGGACAAAATATATGTTTTGGCGCACACTATTATACTTTGCAAGCCACTACTGGAACACCAGATTCAGGGTATTGCTATATTGGCAATATAATTTCACCCCAGAACAAAATATATGTTTTGGCGGACACTATAATACTTTGCAAGCCACTACTGGAACACCAGATTTAGGGTATTGCTATTTTGGCAATTTAATTTCACCCCAGAACAAAATATATGCTTTGGCGGATACTATTAGACTTTGCAAGCCACTACTGGAACACCAGATTCAGGGTATTGCTATTTTGGCAATTGAATTTCACCCCAGAACAAAATATACCCTTTTACGGACAGATTAACAATTGGCCTGCAACAGCTGGGACACCAGATTCAGGGTATTGCTATTTTGTCAATTGAATTTCACCCCAGAACAAATTTTTTTTTTTGGCGGACATTGTTATACGTTGCAAGCCACTACTGGAACACCAGATTCAGGGTATTGCTATATTGGCAAGTGAATTTCACCCCAGAACAAAATATACCCTTTTACGTACAGATTAACACTTGGCCTGCAACTGCTGGAACACCAGATTCAGGGTATTGCTATTTTGGCAATTGAATTTCACCACAGAAAATAATCTATCCTTTGCCAGATAGCAGACAGTATTATACTTGGCTATTGAAAGCTGGAACACCAGATTTAGGGGATTGGTATTTTGGCAATTGTATTTAAGCCCTTAATAAAATATAGACATTGCTATCCTGAGTTTCGAGGGGTGACAATAGGCACAGCCAAGCCCCTGATGCAGAATATAGCAAAAAAAAAAAAACTAGTATTTATGGATTGATGGAATTGGTGGCAGCTTGTTCTGTTGCACCACAAGTCACAAAATGTCCTCCGACCACCTCAGAAATAATGTGACAGAAAAACGCTCTGTGCAGCCTAAAAACCAGTGAGCAATTAACTAGCAGAAGTTGAATCATTCACAGCTGTAGATCGATCACTTCATTAGGTGCTAGTGCTGACTTTTCCCTGTCTAATCTCGCCCTCACAGAATCTGCGTCCTCTTCCTACACTAATCAGAGCAGTGTGACGTGCGGCGCTACGTGACTCCAGCTTAAATAGAGGCTGGGTCACATGCTGCACTTGGCCAATCACAGCCATGTCATTAGTAGGCATGGCTGTGATTGTCTCTTAGGGCAAGAAGTAAAACGCTAGCTGAAAGCGTAAAGAAATCTCAGAACAACGGACCCGAGCCCGAACTTTTATGAAAATGTTCGGGTCCGTGTCCCAAACACCCCAAAATTCGGTACGAACCCGAACTATGCTCGAACTGTTCGCTAATCACTACATATAATACTTCTCTAGCTGGGGGAACAGAAAAGGACAGAGGCAGGTTAAAGACTCGTGAGTGCATCGGGCCTGCTCCGGTGTCATGGCAAATAAGCGTTGTGTAAGAAGAACACACCGACTCTTGGCTGATGTCACTTGCGACAAAGTAGAAGACCGAGTCAACCATTCAAGCACCGCTGGGTTGCTGGTCAAGACACGACTACTAGATGACACTGGGAGCTCAGGCCTCTTGCTGCGACTTCTGCTGCTACGCCCCTTATTCTGCTTCTACTTGTGCCTGCGCCAGAAACCTTTGAGTCACTGCCCGTTCCCTTTGAAGGGCCTGTCACTTGTCTGGTCTGTCTGACATACTGTAAGATAAAATAATTACATCAAATTAAAAGTAAATTAATACACCCCAAAAAAGGCTGCAGTACAATGTAACTTCACAGCAGAATGGCAAATAAGACATTTTTTACTATTAATATACCCCAAAAAAGGCTGTAGAACTGTTAAGAATGGAGAACAGTTAGTAGGAACTGATAAATAAAGACAGACTGGCTTGATCCAAAACTAAGGAGCATATAGGTGAGCCCTTTAAAACCCTAAGAGCTCTCCCTGACTGCTACACATGCAAAGGCCTCAATGGTAGACAATTGCATGCCCACGTACCTAAGACTGTGTGACACCTGAAAACCCTATAGTAGTGAGGGACACGGCCACTGACTCCCTGCACTGAATACGGAGGGAGTCAGGGTCACCTAGAATCAAGACAGCAAACAAAACACAAACTAAACGGAATGCACTTATCTTAGAGCAAAACAACTGCAGCCTCCAGCAGCACACACTTCATCCAGGAAGTAATATAAACCGCACGGAGGAGCAGTATGAGAGGGAATATAAAGCAAACCAATTAATCAAGATAAGAGGCAGCTGAGGGAGAGAAAGGAACTGAGCAAAGTGAAACCAAAACAAAGAACGTCATACAGAAGACAGGGAGGAACCTCTGACCGACCGCCTCCCAGAACCGGCGGTGACAAGAACAAAGTAAATTCACTACAGAACGGTTAATACGACATATGTATATTTCCTATTAATATACCCTGTAAAAGTCTGTATAGCAATGTAACAACACAGCAGAACCGCAAATTAGACATACTTTTTTTTACTATTAATACACCCCAAAAAAGGCTGTAGTACAATGTAACTTTACCATAGAATGGCAAATAAGATGTGCTTTTTTTTACTTTTTTTTTACTATTAATACACCCCAAACAAGGCTGTAGAACAATGGAACTTCACTGCAGAATGGCTAACTAGACGTACTTTTTTTTCCAATTAATACACCCAAAAAAAAAAGGCTGTAGAAAAAAATTAATTCCCAGCAAAATGATTAATAGAATGTGCGTATATTTCCTATTAATAAACCCTGTAAATGTCTGTATAGCAATGTAAATTAAAGACGTACTTTTTTTTACTATAAAGACACTCCAAAAAAGTTGTAGAACAATGCAACTTCACCACAGAACGGCAAATAAAATGTACTTTTTTTAAGCACTTTTTTTTAACTATTATTACACCCCATAAAAGGCTGTAGTACAATGTAACTTCACCGCAGAACGACAAATAAGATGTACCGTATTTTACGCCCTATAATACGCACCGGCTCATAAGAAGCACCTAGGGTTTTGAGGAGGAAAATAAGAAAAAAAAAATTTGAACCAAAAGGTGTGCTTTTGGTGGATATTTAACTTATGCTGGTCTGTGGATGACACTATTATGGGGGATCTGTGGGTGACACTGTTATGGGGGGATCTGTGGGTGACACTGTTATGGGGGATCTGTGGGTGACACTGTTTTGGGGGTCTGTGGCTGACACTGTTATTGGGGTCTGTGGCTGACACTGTTATTGAGGTCTGTGGCTGAAACTGTTATTGGAGTCTGTGGTTGACACTGTTATTGGGGTCTGTGGCTGACACTGTTATTGGGGTCTGTTGCTGACACTGTTATTGGGGTCTGTGGCTGACACTGTTATTGGGGTCTGTGGCTGACACTGTTATTGGGGTCTGTGGTTGACACTGTTATTGGGGTCTGTGGCTGACACTGCTGTTATGGGGGGGGGGATCTGTGGTTGACACATAAAAAGCACTTTATGCTACATATGTGTCATCCACAGATTCCCCCCCCCATAACAGTGTTAGCCACAGACCCCAATAACAGTGTCAGCCACAGACCCCAATAACAGTGTCAGCAACAGACCCCAATAACAGTGTCAGCCACAGACCCCAATAACAGTGTCAACCACACACTCCAATAACAGTATCAGCCACAGACCCCCATAACAGTGTCAGCTATTGATAAATGTGGGGGCCGGCAACTACCGTAGCTTTGTAATAGCAGCGGGGCCCGCTCACTGTACTAATTCTATAACTGTCAGCATTGTTAAACTATGGTATAATAAAGTACAATGGATCCATTAATCTGCACTTACAAATCTCCTATCAAGCAGGAGGAGTAGGCGGCAGGAGGAGGCAAGAGGCCGGGCAGGCGGGCACTGGCAGCATAACTCAGTATGTCACGTGCCCGCGCCGCCTGCTTCATTCATAAAGTGGGTGGAGCAGGCGCGTGACGTACTGTGTTACGCTTCCAGTGCCCGCCCGCTCGGCCTCTTTCCTCCTCCTGCCGCCTTTTCTCCTGCTTGATAGGAGGTTTGTAAGTGCAGATTAATGGATCCATTGTACTTTATTATACCATAGTTTAACAATGCTGACAGTTATAGGATTAGTACAGTGAGTGGGGCCCAGTGCAATAGAATGCACTGACTGCACCGGGCCCCGCTGCCATTACAAAAGTAGATGCTGGCCCCCAGCCCCTCCTACCTCCCCACTGATACACCCGCCGACCGCGCTGTGCAGCATGCGGTCGCCGGTGTATCAGTGTAATCTGCAGCATTCGCCCCATAAGACGCAGCACTATTTTCCCCCCACTTTTGGGGGGGGGGGAGTGCGTCTTATAGGAGCGAAAAATACGGTACTTTTTTCCCCACTAATACAACCCAAAAAAGGCTCTAGAACAATGTAACCTGACTGCAGAACAGCTAATGAGACATACTTTTTTAACTATTATTAATACACCCCCAAAAAACGAAAACAATATAAATTTACCCCAGAACGTCTAATAAGACGTACGTATATTACCTATTAATACACCCCGTAAATGGCTGCATAGCAATATAAATTTACCCCAGAACGGCTAATAAGACGTACGTATACTTCCTATTAATACATTTTGTAAATGGCTGTATAGCAATGTAAATTCACTGCAGAACGGCTAATAAGACGTATGTATATTTCCTAATAATACATTCTGTAAATGGCTGTATAGCAATGTAAATTCACTGCAGAACGGCTAATAAGATGTTTGTATATTTCCTATTAATGCACTCCATAGATGGCTGTATCACACAGCACTTGCACCCCAATAAAGAGCAATGTTAACATAAACCTCCACAGCATCCTGCCCACTTAACAGTGACCTCCCCAGTGGCCTGTCCCTTTAAAAGTGATTACCACAGCATCCACCCCTTTACTAGTGACCTCCACAGTACCCTGTCTTCTTAACAGCGATTTCCACAACACTCCGCCCCCTTAACAGTGGCCTCTACAGCAATCTGCCCCTTAACACTGACCTTCATAGTGGACCATCCCATAACTGTGACCTCAACAGCAGCTTGCCCCTAGGGCGGACAGTCCGGCCTTCAGACTCCCTGTCCTTCATCCCACTCAGGACCTGGACGGACACAGAGAAGTCCAATTGAACAGCTCACTCTCAGAGAGCAGCACTGTGCTGTCTGAGGGAGATTCAGGGAGAAAGTCACTCTCCTTCCCTCCCACCCCTGCAGCTGACAGAAGTTGATTTTTACCTTCATTTGTTCAATCCCCGTCGGCTGCGGAGTGGAAGGGGGCGTGGCCTAACTGGGACCTGGGGGCAGGGTTTTTAAGTCCCTACCTGCCCCTGAACTGTGACCTCCACAGCATTCTGCTCCCTTAACAGTGTCATCTACAGTGCCCTGCCCCTTAAAAACTGACCTATAGCAGTGAAGAAAAATGGCTCAGTTGATATGGAAACCTGGTTTAAAACTGTGTATGTGGAGACTAAGGGCCTGCGAGCTTCTATTAGCTGATAAGGGTCAAGTGACCAGGCTTCTATTGGCTAATGCATTTTTTGGGAATATCTCAGGAACGGTATGTGCTAGAGAGTTGAGACATGGTCTAAAACCTTCCCGGACACCTGATGTACCTGTGTGCCAAATTTTGTGAATGCAAATGTGACTGTGTGGATTCCTTTCGCAGACATACACACACCCACACATATACATACACTCAGCTTTATATTTTAGATAATGCATCCCTATCCTTTCCCTACACCTTGAATGATCTTGCCCTGAACTTCTAAATCGTTTTTCAGCACAATAAAGTCTTTCCTAGCACTGTCCCTAGTGTCAGGAATCAAACCTGTGACCAGTCATGTCCCAGGCGGTAGCTCTAGCCACTAGACTACCAGCCCTTCTGGACTTTTCCTCCTGCTGAACTCTTTGATCTATCTTGCTCCAGCCTACTCTTGTTCATCAGTCTTGATTCCGTGCACCTGTTACTTCCCCTTTATAAGCCCAGCCTCTAGCACCAGACCTCTGCTGGTTATTGTGCCTCCAAGCCTGTAGCAAGCTTCCTCTCTGCTCCTCCACGACTACTGCTGTTTACCGCTGTTGCCGACCCGGACCGTTTGACCTCGCTGAACTGCCGCCTGCATTGACCCTTTGCCTTCCACCGACCACGCCTCTGTCTACTCTTGCTGTTACCTCGCTGCCATCTCTACTGCCGACCCGGACTGATCGACCACGCTACCTGCCTCCTGCTTCTGTGGGTCTTTGCCACTGGACTCCAACCACCAGCCGGCTGTCCTCTGACTCAGATGAGCCAAGGACCGTTACAGTATAACCAGCCCTACCATGAAGTCCGCAATGGCCACTCTGCGCAAGCAGGTCTCCGAACTTCAGGAGTTTGGCACCACTGCCCAAGAGGAAATTACTCAACTTAAAGGCGCAATCCAGAGCCAACAGAGGGAAATTATCGACTTGCAGCGTCAACTACTGGACGTACGCAGCGTGGTCACCGACACCCGTATGCCTCTCCCGTCAAAGTTTAACGGCGATCGGAACCAATTTCGGGGGTTCCTCAACCAGTGCCGTATTTACTTTCAGATGCAGCCGGGCTCTTTTACCTCAGACAGAAAGAAGATCCTGTTCATCATCAACCTTTTAACTGATGAGGCCCTGGCATGGGCATCCCCATATGTGGAATCCCACAGTCTCATATTGAATAACCTAGACAACTTCACCACAGCCATGAGCCAAGTGTTCGACGACCCTAACCGCTGCGCGACGGCCGAGGCTAGGCTGCACAGTCTACGGCAGGGAAGACGCTCTGTAGCCGAGTATTCCTCAGAGTTCCGCCGCTGGGTCACGGACACCACCTGGAACCCAGCTGCCCAGAAAAGTCAATTTCGCCGTGGACTCTCCGAACCTATAAAGGATGAGCTCGCCAGGGTAGACGCCCCAGACGATCTGGATGATTTCGTCCAACTGTGCATCCGGATTGACCGGAGACTGGCAGAAAGAAGGAGAAAAGACTCTGGTCCCTAGATAACAGGCCCGTGTACCCTTTCACTCCAACGACTCAGCCGGCTCACCAATCCTCCACCGAGCCCATGCAGGTCGACGCACTGCGCAAGACTCTATCGGCTGCTGAAAAGGAGAGACGACTATCCGCAGGCCTTTGTCTTTACTGTGGCGAGCCAGGGCACTTCGCTATTAGGTGCCCCAATAAGACTCGCCGAACCATCGCTGTCACAGAATTACGGGAGTTACAAAAGGCCACAACCTCACCCTTGGCCTCTGAAACCATAGACACTACAGGTACCGGGTCCCACTTCATTGTATCCATCCTTATCACCATTGGGGAACGACAGCTTCTCTGCTCTGCAATGCTTGACTCGGGGGCCGGCGGAAATTTCATGGACTTGACCTTCGCCCATGAGAACAACATACCACTGGTAACCAGGGCAGCCCCCTTCGATCTGGAAACCGTCGATGGGACCCCGCTCTCTTCTGGGCCGGTTACGCACCAGACCACTGACCTTCAACTCTTCATCAAACCCGATCATCAGGAGACCATTCACTTGTCCCTGATCGCCTCCCCAAAGTTCCCGGTGATCCTGGGCATTCCATGGTTGGCCACCCACAACCCCTCGGTGGATTGGGAAACCCGCTGCTTACGGTTTCCGTCTGAGTTTTGTTCGCTCAATTGCTCCACAAACCCGTCCTTCCATCCGAAGACACGACTATCTCTGAAGTATCCGTCAGGAATCTACTACCCCCTCAATACCGTGAGTTCCAAGATGTCTGCGACAAGAAAAAGGCAGACAAGCTGCCGCCACACCGACCCTACGACTGCCCAATAGAACTGTTGCCCGGGGCCGAAATACCCTTTGGCAGTATCTATTCCCTCTCAGAGCCTGAACTCAAGGCTCTGAAAGAATACCTGGACGAAAGGGTTCATCCGGCCCTCTACCTCCCCAGCAGGAGCCCCCTTTTTCTTTGTGGAGAAAAAAGACTCATCCTTGCGTCCCTGCATTGACTACAGGAAGCTAAACGACATAACCGTTAAGAACCGGTACCCACTCCCGCTGATTTCTGAACTCCTCGAGAGACTCCGGGTAGCAAAAATCTTCACCAAACTTGACCTTCGAGGGGCCTACAACCTTGTCCGAATCCGCCCTGGGGACGAATGGAAGACCGCCTTCCGGACACGTTATGGTCACTTCGAGTACCTGGTCATGCCTTTCAGACTTTGTAATGCTCCCGCCACCTTCCAGCACTTCATTAATGATGTCCTCAGGGACATGCTGGATCTATTTGTAGTCGTTTACCTGGATGACATCTTGATATTCTCAGAAGACCTCGAACAGCACCGCGAACATGTCCGCAGGGTATTGCAGAGACTCCGCCAGAACTCTCTTTATATTAAACTCGAGAAATGTGAGTTTGAGCGAACCACCACTCAGTTCCTCGGGTACATCATCTCCCCAGAGGGCCTAAGTATGGACCCAGGGAAGGTCCAAGCCGTGTTGGACTGGCCCATTCCAAGAAACGTGAAGGAGGTACAAAGATTTATTGGCTTCGCCAACTTCTATCGGAAGTTTATCCGGGACTTCTCTAAGGTCATCGCACCGATCACCCAACTCACCAAAGAAGCTGTTCAGGCGAAACGATCGTCGGGTGGTGTACTCTGGTCTGTATATGTCATGTTGTAATTTGGAGGGAATGCACTTTGCTGCCTGGGGTTATGTTTTGGCACTTTTTGCACTTTATTATTGATATTACTTCATTTATTAGCTCATGGTCCATGGCAGCATAGTGTTTATTTGGATCTCCGTTTTTTATTGCACTCAAACTGACCATTGTATATTTTTAAGGGAGGTTTTCTCCAATCTCTGATGCACATTTATGTATTGTTATTGTCCTTTGTCTATTGTGTATTTATTTTTTAATATGAATTTAATAAAATTATAATGATTATAATCATGGAATGGTCTGGATAGTCGGTGTATTATGCTAGATTTGTGGTCAGTGACTGTTGTATCACTGACATTTTGGTGTATGTTAACCCCTCCCAATTCACTCCCGCCCCTGGGGCTCGATCTCCATGGACTTTGTGGTAGACCTTCCTCCTTCAAAAGGGATGAACACCATCCTGGTCGTGGTCGACCGCCTCACCAAAATGGCCCATTTCATCCCCTACAAGGGACTACCCACGGCCAAACAGACGGCTGATCTTGTCCTCAAAGAGGTCTTCAGGCTGCATGGGATTCCGGACGACGTGGTCTCAGACCGAGGCGTACAATATACCTCAAAGTTCTGGAAGGACTTCTGCCTGGCGCTCGGGGTTAAAGTGAACCTTTCCTCCGCTTTCCACCCTCAGTCAAACGGGCAGACGGAGAGAACTAACCAGACCTTAGAGCAGTACCTACGCTGTTTCAGCTCCCACCTGCAGGATGACTGGCTTGACCATCTCCCCACAGCCGAGTTCGCCTACAACAATGCTGAGCACAGCTCAACCAAGCACAGCCCTTTCTTTGCTAACACAGGCTCGCACCCCGTGTTCATTCCCCACCTGCCCGTTGCCTCCACCCTCCCAGCAGTGGCCGAGCGCCTAACAACCCTACAGGAGGCACAAAAGGACATAATAGACAACCTCCAGCTCGCCCAGAGGCGCTTTAAACAGGGAGCAGACAGACGCCGCAAACCCACCCCGGGCTTCCATGTAGGAGACAAGGTATGGCTGTCCACCAGGAATCTCAGACTGAAGGTCCCCTCCAAAAAGTTAGCCCCAAAATACATGGGTCCGTTCCAGGTCACCGCACGAATCAATGAGGTCACGTTCCGGCTTGACCTTCCGGATTCCATTGGGGTGCACCCTGTCTTCCATTGCTCCCTCCTCAAGCCATACGTGGAGAATACTTTCACTCGCTGCCACTCGCCCCCTCCACCACCCGTGAGGGTACAAGGTGAGGAAGAGTTTGTTGTCGAGAAGATCCTCGACTCCAGGATCCACCGAGGAAAATTGCAATATCTAATTGGGTGGGAGGGCTACCCTCCCGAGGATAACTCCTGGGAGCCTGAAGAAAATGTCCACGCCCCCAGACTGGTAAAATACAAACAAAAAAAATGCAACAGCACTCTGCAACTAGAACTCTGCCCAAGATACATGCTATAAGAGGACATAGTGTACTCATACACGCCTACAAACAGTGGAGACATTAGTTTACATTTTGATCAAAAGGCAGTAAGCCCACTCACCCCTTCACGGTTGTCTCCTAGAGTGGGTACTAACGCTAAATCTGACCTGCAATGGGCCAAGCCAGTCACATAAAATCCTCATAGCGCTGAATATTACCTGTTATGGGCCACGACAGCCACATAAAATCCAGGGAGTGTGGGTCCAGCATGCATGCTGGAACAAACCTTACTTATTAACCCCTTCTGGTGCTGTGACAGCCTCCATTAGATCCAGGGATGCAGGTACCAACATGCATGCTGAGCCCACTATGCACTCCTCCTGGAGCCAGAAGGCTACTAGCAGGTAATGTGAGTACGCATTCAGCTATATACTCACTCTGATTAAAAACCAGCAGCTAGGGCAGAGAAACCAGTCAGGTGTGCACGGCTGAAGTGGAGGCTGCCACACCTCCACACATATTAATCAGAAACACAAGGGGGTTTCAGTCAGCACTCCCTGTATGCAGGTGCACGTAGCCAATGGCAGGTATACATACAAACAAAAAATGCAACAGCACTCTGCAACTAGAACTCTGCCCAAGATACATGCTATAAGAGGACATAGTGTACTCATACACGCCTACAAACAGTGGAGACATTAGTTTACATTTTGATCAAAAGGCAGTAAGCCCACTCACCCCTTCACGGTTGTCTCCTAGAGTGGGTACTAACGCTAAATCTGACCTGCAATGGGCCAAGCCAGTCACATAAAATCCTCATAGCGCTGAATATTACCTGTTATGGGCCACGACAGCCACATAAAATCCAGGGAGTGTGGGTCCAGCATGCATGCTGGAACAAACCTTACTTATTAACCCCTTCTGGTGCTGTGACAGCCTCCATTAGATCCAGGGATGCAGGTACCAACATGCATGCTGAGCCCACTATGCACTCCTCCTGGAGCCAAAAGGCTACTAGCAGGTAATGTGAGTACGCATTCAGCTATATACTCACTCTGATTAAAAACCAGCAGCTAGGGCAGAGAAACCAGTCAGGTGTGCACGGCTGAAATGGAGGCTGCCACACCTCCACACATATTAATCAGAAACACAAGGGGGGGTTTCAGTCAGCACTCCCTGTATGCAGGTGCACGTAGCCAATGGCAGGTATACCTGCCATTGGTACCTGCATCCCTGGATCTAATGGAGGCTGTCACAGCACCAGAAGGGGTTAATAAGTAAGGTTTGTTCCAGCATGCATGCTGGACCCACACTCCCTGGATTTTATGTGGCTGTCGTGGCCCATAACAGGTAATATTCAGCGCTATGAGGATTTTATGTGACTGGCTTGGCCCATTGCAGGTCAGATTTAGCGTTAGTACCCACTCTAGGAGACAACCGTGAAGGGGTGAGTGGGCTTACTGCCTTTTGATCAAAATGTAAACTAATGTCTCCACTGTTTGTAGGCGTGTATGAGTACACTATGTCCTCTTATAGCATGTATCTTGGGCAGAGTTCTAGTTGCAGAGTGCTGTTGCATTTTTTTGTTTGTATGTATACCTGCCATTGGCTACGTGCACCTGCATACAGGGAGTGCTGACTGAAACCCCCTTGTGTTTCTGATTAATATGTGTGGAGGTGTGGCAGCCTCCACTTCAGCCGTGCACACCTGACTGGTTTCTCTGCCCTAGCTGCTGGTTTTTAATCAGAGTGAGTATATAGCTGAATGCGTACTCACATTACCTGCTAGTAGCCTTTTGGCTCCAGGAGGAGTGCATAGTGGGCTCAGCATGCATGTTGGTACCTGCATCCCTGGATCTAATGGAGGCTGTCACAGCACCAGAAGGGGTTAATAAGTAAGGTTTGTTCCAGCATGCATGCTGGACCCACACTCCCTGGATTTTATGTGGCTGTCGTGACCCATAACAGGTAATATTCAGCGCTATGAGGATTTTATGTGACTGGCTTGGCCCATTGCAGGTCAGATTTAGCGTTAGTACCCACTCTAGGAGACAACCGTGAAGGGGTGAGTGGGCTTACTGCCTTTTGATCAAAATGTAAACTAATGTCTCCACTGTTTGTAGGCGTGTATGAGTACACTATGTCCTCTTATAGCATGTATCTTGGGCAGAGTTCTAGTTGCAGAGTGCTGTTGCATTTTTTTGTTTGTATGTATACCTGCCATTGGCTACGTGCACCTGCATACAGGGAGTGCTGACTGAAACCCCCCCTTGTGTTCCCAGACTGGTAAAAGAGTTTCACCAACAGCACCCCGGTAAGCCTGCCCCCATGGTGCCCAGAGTTCACCTTGGAAGGGGGGGAGTACTGTCAGGAATCGAACCTGTGACCAGTCATGTCCCAGGCGGTAGCTCTAGCCACTAGACTACCAGCCCTTCTGGACTTTTCCTCCTGCTGAACTCTTTGTTCTATCTTGCTCCAGCCTACTCTTGTTCATCAGTCTTGATTCCGTGCACCTGTTACTTCCCCTTTATAAGCCCAGCCTCCAGCACCAGACCTCTGCTGGTTATTATGCCTCCAAGCCTGTAGCCGACCCGGACCGTTTGACCTCGCTGAACTGCCGCCTGCATTGACCCTTTGCCTTCCACCGACCATGCCTCTGTCTACTCTTGCTGTTACCTCGCTGCCATCTCTACTGCCGACCCGGACTGATCGACCACGCTACCTGCCTCCTGCTTCTGTGGGTCTTTGCCACTGGACTCCAACCACCAGCCGGCTGTCCTCTGACTCAGGTGAGCCAAGGACCGTTACACCTAGCGCCTGTCACATCTCTCCCTGCACTAAGTACACTGGAAAATGGCTGAATCTAAGATGGCTGAGGCTATTTGGAGGGCTGTGACATCACAGGGGCGTTACTCGCTCCTGATTGGCTGCATGCATGACATTGAGGGTGATCCCTCATTTCCAGAGTTCTTTGCTCCATGTTCTAACATGTGCAGCAGCCATTTTAGAAAGAAAGATGATTGGTTAGCACGAAGCGTGAGGAAATTTGACTTTGGTGCAAATCAACTTTTTTTCAAAAAAAAGAAAAGAAAAGAAGCAATTTACCAGTGCAGGGAAATGATAGTGAGAGGAATCATTTCACAGGCAGGGAGAGACATGTGCAGATGCAAGGGAGAGTCATAGGAAAATCCTCATTGTCAAAAAAAAAAGCAATTTACAAGTGAAGGGATAGGATAGTGAGAGGATTAATTTCACAGGCAGGGAGAGACGTGTGCAGATGGTAGGGAGAGTCATAGGAAAATCCTCATTGTAAAAAAAAAGCGATTTAGAAGTGCAGGGAAACATTACTTGGGGATATTCAATAGTCTCATAATACAGTAATTAGTTATTAGTTATTGGGGTGCAAGTGCTATGTTGAAAAGCCTTTATTGGCTTTTATCTGTGGAAAAAGATAAATATATACGCAGGTCACTTTTGTTGTTAATTACGCTAAAATCATTTGCAGTCATTTCTGGTGAAAGAGTTTAGGGTGGCATTTCAGTATTACACGAAAAATTTTACTTCACTCTTTAATTGTTTTCTGGTTAAAGCGCATAGTGGCCTTTTTCTGTCTAACAAGAAATATATTTTCAGGTCACATATGCAGTTATTTCTCATGAAAGGGTATAGGGGCCTATTATAGTAAGAAAAGAAAAATATATATATGCACTGCACTGTTGCAGTGATTTCTGTTGAAAGTGTGTAGGGGCGCATTTTATTCAAAAAATAAAAATAAATATGTACTGCACTGTTGGAGTTATTTCAGGTGAAAGCATAGAGGGTCGTATTTCAGTACTACAAGAAAAATATATATGCACTTCACACTTTAATTGTTTTCTGGTTAAAGCATATAGCGGCTTTTTTTCCATCCAACAAGAAATATATATTCTCGGGTCACTTCTGCAGTTATTTCTGGTGAAAGCATATAGGGGCATATTTCAGTACTACAAGAAAAATATATTCTTAGTACACTGTTGCAGTTATATCTGGTAAAGCCTTTACTGGTGTATTGCAGTAGAAAAAGAAATATACATTCGCCATTCGCTGGTGCACTTATATGTAGAAAATCCTTTATTGACGTATATCAGTAGAAAAAAAATATACATTTGCCATTTGCTGCTGCACTTATATCTTGAAAAACCTTTAGTGACGTATATCTGTAGAAAAATAAATATACCATACATTTGCCATTCGTTGCTGCACTTATATCTTGAAAAACCTTTATTGACATATAGCAGTAGAAAATTAAAAATATATTCAGCTTTCACTGTTGCAGTTATATGTGGTAAAGCCTTTAGTGTTGTATTTTTATAGAAAAATAAAGATATATTCAGCATTCTGCGCTGTAGTCATATGTGGGAAATTCATTTTTGCGGTATGGACCAAGTTACGTTGAGGTGAGATTTCGTATTTACGTTTCACACACTGCGCACTTAAATGACGACGTCTATAAGAGTGGTGCACTAATACAGGTTAATACACTATGCACTAACCCTGCACAAAAATGTGAACTAATTCATACCAGCCCGCATCTATCTGTGGTATTGCTTACTGGACACTACGGGGACTTTTCTGCAGCACAGAAACTGCACGAGGACCTCGTCTCGCTCTTCCAGCTCAGACCTACTTCCTCCACTACATCCGTTCACTTTAGTTCCCTTCGCCTCAGGTGCCGTTGTTTTTTGAAACTGACAGATAGCCTATTACCTTCTGTTGAAAAGCCTTTATTGGCGTTTATACGTGGAAAGAGAAAAATATACTCGGCGTTCACTGTTCAAGTTATACAGTATGTGGTAAAGCCATTGGTGTTAAAGGCATATATCAGTAGAAAAAAAAAACAGATAGTCGGCGATCAGCACTGCAGTTATATGCAGTAAAAAGATTTTTTAATTATTTCATTTGAAAAAAATCTTGTATTCAGCATAAAGCACTGCACTTATATGCAGTAAAATCTCTTGAAATATTTTGGTGGAAAAAAATATTGTATTCTGCCTTAAGCGCTGCACTTATATGCGGTGAATTCTTTTTTTTTTTTTATTATTTAGGTGGAAATACAATTTTCCACCTCCTCCTTTAACTTCCTCATCTCTTCATTAACATCGGACACACTAACTTAACACCACCTAGGAGCACATAAGGGGAAATTATACTGCCATCCTTTTAAAGGGAATTATCGCTTGATACCACAATACATTTGATATGACATTTAGCAAGAGTTTAAAGTACTCACATATAGCACATAGTGGGACACTGCATCAAGATGAATCAGCCTTGGATCATCCAGGATTTCCACACACCAATGCCTGATGCATCAGACTAGATCATCCATGGTGCCACACCAACATTATGAAAATAGAGTCCGGTTTCTTCTGGCTACCTGCCTCAGCTACTATTCTGATGCTGCCACCCACCTGATGCAAAGTGATCCTTCTTTCACCCTCTATCTTCAGCGGGTACTAGTATTGCCACCCACCTCCACAGTATGTCACCTTGCCACTCTATGGCCTCCTTCCGATGCTGCTGCTGCTGCCGCCACCTCCAGACTCTGTCATTGTGCCACTCTGAGTCCTACTCATGCTGCTTCCACCTCCAGACTCTGTCATTTTGCCACTCTATGGCCTCCTCCTGATGCTGCTGCTGCCGCCACCTCCTCACTATGTCAATGTGCCGCTCTGTGGTCTCCTCATGCTGCTGCCAACTCCAGACTCTGTCATTTTACCACTCTGTGGCTTCCTCATGTTGCTGCCACCTCCAGACTCCATCATTGTGCCCCTCTGTGGACTCCTCCTGATGCTGCTGCTGCCGACACTTCCAAACTCTGTCATTGTGCCACTCTGAGTCCTACTCATGCTGCTTTCTCCTCCAGACTTTGTCATTTTGCCACTGTGGCCTCCTCTTGATGCTGCCAACTCCAGACTCTGTCATTGTGCCACTCTGTGGCCTCCTTCTGATGCTGCTACTGCTGCTGCCACCCCCATACTCTGTCATTGTGCCACTCTGAGGGCTACTCATGCTGCCTCGACCTCCAGACTTTGTCATTTTGCCACTCTGTGGCCTGCTCCTGATGCTGCTGCTGCTGCCGCAATGTCCACACTATCTCACTGTGCCCCTCTGCAGCCTACTCATGCTGCTGCATCCTTCAGACTCAGTCATTGTGCCACTCGGTGGCCTCCTCATACTGCCGCTACCTCAAGACTCTGCTATTGTGCCACTCGGTGGCCTTCTCCTAATGCTGCTCTTGCCGCCACCTACAGACTCTGTCATTGTGCCACTTGGTGGTCTCCTCATGCTGCTTCCACCTCACCACTATGTCATAGGGCCACTCTGTGGACTTCTCATGCTGTTACCACCCTCCCCACTCTATGACGGGGTCGCTATTGTCCTGGTTTGGCCTTCTTGAAACCACCATTTATTTGACCTTTCTTCTGATCGGAAGGAAAAATGAGACACACAATGGATCCTGTCTGTGTAGCAGCTGTAGGGCCTTTATGGTCCCATCAGAATTGGCTTATGATTTGGAAGCCAAAAGCAGGAGTGGGAACAAAACAGTGAAGACATGCAAATATTACCTTCACAGTCATCTCTGTTTTAGATCCACTCCTGTTTTTTTTTTGGGCATTAGCAATACTCATGGATTACTGAGAATTTCATGACCGAGTGAAGACATATGCTCCCCAAACAGGATCCGTTTTTTGTGGGTTATTGTTCTGACGGATCAGAGGAAGGTCAAATTAATCAGTGACGTCAACACAAACTTACTGCTGACATCGTCTCCACTCTGTCGGGGGGGCTCTACTTGTATAAGCGTTTAATAGAACAGGTTCTGTAGACATCTATGTGGAATCAGCTGACAAGGGTGTAAAAGGAGTGCGCTTTTTCTTGACACTACCATGGACTTGTAAGGCTGAGTTCATACTTGAGTTATTTGGTCAGTTTTGGCAAATTTATATATAATTTCTTATAATTGTACTCAAGTTTTGGTTCAATTTAATATTAAATATTTAATGAATTTACTAATAAACATTGCATGTTGCCTAAGAAAGGACAGAATCGGCCAGTCTTCTGTTTATTCAAGGACATGGTGTTGCGATGGAGAAAACATGCAATGAAAACAATTCTTCTCCACCTGGAGACGAATCCTGTCAATATTGCTGTAAGTGCAGTATTGGCTGCTCATCGACCAAGATACTTCTGGGGGCAACCTGCCTGGCATGAACAGGCCTCCAGTAGCTACAGACAATGAGAAGACAAAGGTTCAAGATAGCTTGGAGCCCGGAAGAGTCGCAAAGTTAGTCAAGATTCAAACCACCAACCAGGTCCTGGTCTCATCTTCCGGTTGAAACATCACGGTTTCCCAGTCGTCAAGGAAATTAAAAGGAGGGCATCCTTATTATATTTAATTAATGTAATAATAAAATATTTTATACATTTACTAATAAAATTTAAATTTTGTCTACAACAGGAGAGAATCGGCCAGTCTTCTGTGTATTCAAAAACGTGTTGTTGCGATGGAGAAAGCATGCAAAGAAAACAATTCCTCTCCACCTGGAGATGAATCTTGTCAAGATTAGTGTTGAGCGAACAGTTCGAGAATCGTTCGGGTCCGTACCGAATTTTGGGGTGTCCGTGACACGGACCAGAACCCGGACATTTTCAAAAAAGTTTGGGTTCGGGTCCGGTGTTCGTCGATTTCTTCCTGCTTTCTGAAGGGCTGCACAGCAGCCAATCAGCTAGCGTTTTACTTCTTGCCCTAAGAGCCCATCACAGCCATGCCTACTAATGGCATGGCTGTGATTGGCCAAGTGCAGCATGTGACCCAGCCTCTATTTAAGCTGGAGTCACGTAGCGCCGCACGTCACACTGCTCTGACTAGTGTAGGGAGAGGATGCAGCTTCTGTGAGGGCGAGATAGGCAGGGATAAAGAAGTGATTGAATGATCTACCTTTCTACACCTGTGCATCAGAACAACTCAGCTGAGCTGTTCACTGAAAGTCACTATTTTGCTGAGACTGGCCAGAGCGATTTTTACTGGCACATGTAACTGGGCTGACCGGCGGTGGCGATTTTGGGACTTGTGGTGCGCCAGCACAAGCTGCCACAGAGTCTAAACCAAAGTTCCAAAGAAGTGTAAAATCTACACCTGTGAATCAGAACAACAGCGATTCAGCTGCTCAGTCAAAGTCTATTTTTTTTCTGGCTGGGCAGACCGTTTTCTGGCACATGTTACTGGGCTGATAGGCGGCGGCCATTTTGGGACTTGTGGTGCTACAGCAAAAGCTGCCACAACGTTGATTAATCTCATGTAATAGTCGATTTTTTCATAGATATAATACATCAGGGGTTTGGCTGTGCTTGTGTCACCCATACTAACTGCAAAGATATTTAATATATCAGTGGTGAAACTGAAAGTAACCCACTTGGATAGCAAATCCCATGAATGTGCTGTTCCAGCTAGGCTAGCCAGTGGCACTACAGCCAAGTCCAATACTGTCAGCCAGAAATATTTTTTTCTTATGTACCAGAAATATAAATTAGAAAAAGCTTTCACCGTAATAATAAAATTATTCTGGTGTTAGACCAGAAGAAGCACTCCTATTGTAATTAATACTGTAAAAAGGCTTAGGCAATATTTCTCCCAGTGTGGGAAATTTATCTAGCAAAACTAGCAATTAAAAAATTCCGGTGTTCTGAAATACCAGCAGTCCTCTTGTAATTAATACCGGAAAAAGGAATTATATATTCCAGTGTGGGAATTTATATACACAAACTAGCATTTTAAAAATTCTGGTGTCCAATTTGCAGCAGTTTTCTTGTAAATAATACCGCCAAAAGGCATTATTGTCCAGTGTTGTAATTTTGGTGAAAAAAAAGCCAATTTAATCAATCTAGTGTTTGTTAGACCAGTCCAGAAACACTATGCCTCACGTTTTTACTCCTGTAAAAAGGAATTATATCTCCCCGTGTGGAAATCTATGTACCAAAACTAGCATTTTAAAAATTCTGGTGTCCAATTTGCAGCAGTCTTCTTGTAATTAATACCGGAAAAAGGAATTATATCTTCCAGTGTGGGAATTTTGGGGCTAAAAAATAATATATTTTATTGTGGTGCGAGTTGAATCGCAACAATGAGGAAACATTCTATTAAGGGACGAGGACGCGGTCGTGGTGGTGTCCGTGGAGCCTCTGTTGCTGGCAGAGGACGTGGCCGTTCGGCCTCAGGCGCACAAAGTAGTGAACCAACTCCCTCAAGTAGCCGGCAGAATTTACAGCGATATTTGGTGGGGCCCAATGCCGTTATGAGGATGGTAAAGCCTGAGCAGGTACAGGCATTAGTCGATTGGGTGGCCGACAGTGCTTCCAGCACGTTCACCACATTGTCTTCCGCCCAGTCTTCTGCGGAAGCGCACAGGTGGCACCTGAAAACCAAGCCCATCAGTCTGTCACATCACCCCCATGCATATCAGGGAAACTGGCTGAGCCTCAAGTTATGCAGCAGTCTCTTATTCTGTTTGAAGACTCTGCTCCCACGGTTTTCCAGGGCGTCCACCTAGCCCTTCCCCAGCGGTGGAAGACATTCCATGCACTGACGCACAACCACTTATGTATCCAGATGATGAGGACATGGGAATACCACCACAGCAGAGTGACCGAGTCTCTGATGATGACGAAACACTGGTGCCCACTGCCGCGTCTTATTGCAGTGTGCAGACTGAACAGGAGGAGGTCAGGGAGGAAGACTGGGTGGAAGACGATGCAGAGGACGATGAGGTCTTAGACCCCACATGGACTGAAGGTCGTGCCGCTGACTTAAATAGTTCAGAGGAAGAGGCAGTGGTGAGACTGAGACAACAGCGAAGCCAAAGAGGGAGCAGGGGGCAAAAGCAGAACAGCCGCCGTCCAGAGAGTTCGCCTGCTATTGGCCAGCGCCAACAGGGACCCAGCACCCCAAAGGCATCTTCAAGGAGTTCCTGGCATGGCACTTCTTCAAACAATGTGCTGAGGACAAGACCAGAGTGGTTTGCACGCTGTGCCATCAGACCCTGAGGCGAGGCATTAACGTTCTTAACCTGAGCACCACCTGCATGATCAGGCATCTACATGCAAAGCATGAACTGCAGTGGAGTACACACCTTAAAAACAAGGAACCCGCTCAGGCTCCCCCTGCTCCCTCTACTGCTGCTGCCTCGGCTTCCGCCTCGAGAGGAATGTTGCCACCTGCCGAGCAGCAAACAGAGGATGTGCCACCGACACCACCACCGCCACCGTCACCTAGCGTCTCCACTATTTCACACAGCAGCGTTCAGCTCTCCATCTCTCAAACCTTTGAGAGGAAGCGCAAATTCCCACCTAGTCACCCTCGAGCCCTTGGCCTGAATGCCAGCATTTCTAAACTACTGGCCTTTGAAATGCTGTCATTCCGGCTGGTGGACACAGACAGCTTCAAACAGCTGATGGCCATGGCTGTCCCCCAGTATGTGGTTCCCAGCCGCCACTACTTCTCCAAGACAGTCGTGCCTTCCCTGCACATGCAAGTGTCCAATAAAATCAAGTGTGCACTGCGCAACGCCATTTGTGGCAAGGTCCACCTAACCACAGATACGTGGACCAGTAAGCACGGCCAGGGACGCTATATCTCCCTAACTGCACACTGGGTAAATGTAGTGGCGGCTGGGCCCCCGTCGGAGAGTTCCTTGGCGCACATCATTCCGCCGCCAAGGATCACAGGGCATCATTCTGTGCCTCCTGTAGCCTCCTCCTCCTACTCGTCTTCCTCCTCCTCTGCTTCCACCAGCTCATCCAGTCAGCCACACACGTCAGCATGCCATTCTGAAACTCATATGTTTGGGGGACAGGCCCCACACTGCGCAGGAGTTGTGGCGAGGTATTGAACAACAGACCGACCAGTGGTTGCTGCCGGTGGGCCTCAAGCCCGGCCTGGTGGTGTGCGATAATGGGCGAAATCTCGTGGCAGCTCTGGGACTAGCCGGTTTGACGCACATCCCTTGCCTGGCGCATGTGCTGAATTTGGTGGTGCAAAAGTTCATTCACAACTACCCAGACATGTCAGAGCTGCTGCATAAAGTGCGGGCCGTCTGTGCGCGCTTCCGGCGTTCACATCCTGCCGCTGCTCGCCTGTCAGCGCTACAGCGGAACTTCGGCCTTCCCGCTCACCGCCTAATAAGCGACGTGCCCACCCGGTGGAACTCCACCTTGCACATACTGGAGAGACTGTGCGAGCAGCAGCAGGCCATAGTGGAGTTTCAGCTGCAGCACGCACGGGTCAGTCGCACTGCGGAACAGCACCACTTCACCACCAATGATTGGGCCTCCATGCGAGACCTGTGTGCCCTGTTGCGCTGTTTAGAGTACGCCACCAACATGGCCAGTGACGATGCCACTGTTATCAGCGTGACAATACCAATTCTATGTCTCCTAGAGAAAACGCTTAGGGCGATGATGGAAGAGGAGGTGGGCCAGGACCAGGAGGAGGAGGAGGATGACAGGTCGTTTTTAGCACTTTCAGGCCAGTCTGTTAGAAGTGGCTCAGAGGGAGTTTTTTTGCAACAGCAGAGGGCAGGTACAAATGTGGCCAGCCAGGGACCACTACTGGAGGACGAGGAGGATGAGGAGGAGGTGGAGGAGGATGAGGATGAAGCAGGTTCACAGCGGGGTGGCACCCAGCACAGCGCAGGCACATCCCTGGTGCGTGGCTGGGGGATACAGAGGATGATGACGATACGCCTCCCACAGAGGACAGCTTGTCCTTACCTCTGGGGAGCCTGGCACACATGAGCGATTACATGCTGCAGTGCCTGCGCAATGACAGCAGAGTTGCCCACATTTTAACGTGTGCTGACTACTGGGTGGCCACCCTGCTGGATCCACGGTACAAAGACAATGTGCCCACTTTACTTCCTGCACTGGAGCGTGATAGGAAGATGCGCGATACAAGCGCACACTGGTAGGCAGCGCTCCTGAGAGCATTCCCAACTGTCACAGGGAACAGGTGGAAGGCCAAGGCCAAGGCAGAGGAGGAGCTAGAGGTCGCCCACGCAGCAGTGTCACGGCCAGCTCCTCTGAGGGCAGGGTTAGCATGGCAGAAATGTGGAAAAGTTTTGTCTCCACGCCACAGCTAACTGCCCCACCACCTGATACGGAACGTGTTAGCAGGAGGCAACATTTCACTAACATGGTTGAACAGTCGTCTGCACACAACTCCACGTACTGACGGATGGTTCGGCCCCATTCAACTTCTGGGTTTCCAAATTGTCCACGTGGCCAGAATTAGCATGTTATGCCTTGGAGGTGCTGGCCTGCCCGGCGGCCAGCGTTTTATCTGAACGTGTATTCAGCACGGCAGGGGCGTCGTTACTGACAAACGCAGCCGCCTGTCCGCAGCCAACGTGGACAAGCTGACGTTTATAAAAATGAACCAGGCATGGATCCCACAAGACCTGACCCTCCCTTGTGCAGAGTAGTCCTTAATAACTGCCTTAAACCATGTTGTCTTGTACTCCTGGACACTTCTTCATTGAAAAATCAATTTTTGAAATTAAGTAGGATCTTGGGGTGCAACCCAGAGTTGAATGAACCTTCCCTCTGTCTGGGTGCCGGGGCCAAAGTACATGAAAGTGTCCTTCTCCTGTGCTGGGTGATATGAATGTTATACTTGTGCTATCTGACATGTCTCCTTTGTGTGGGTGCAGGGGGCCAAAGTCACTGAAAGCGGCCTTCTCCTGTGGTGGGTGATCGAAATGCCTGATTCTCTGCTGTGGGACCTCTCTCCTCTTTCTGGGTGCAGGGGTCAAAGAAACAAAAGGTGGCCTACTCCTGTGGTGGTTGACATGATGCCTGATTCTCTGCTGTGGGACCTCTCTCCTCCGTATGGCTGCAGGGGTCAAAGTCTCTAAAAGTGCCCTTCTCCTGTGGTGGTTGATGTGAAACTGATGCTTGTGCTATCTGACCTGTCTCCTCTGTGTCGGAGCTAAGGCCTAAGTCACTGAAAGCGGCCTTCTCCTGTGGTGGGTGATCTAAATGCCTGATTCTCTGCTGTGAAACCTCTCTCCTCCGTCTGGTTGCAGGGGTCAAAGTCTCTCAAAGTGGCCTTCTCTTGTGCTGGGTGATGTGAAACTGATGTTTGTGCCATTTGACATGGTTGCCGGGGTCCCATTAAATGATGGCCTACTCCTGTGGTGGGTGATCTAAATGCCTGAATCTCTGCTGTGAAACCTCTCTCCTCCGTCTGGGTGCAGGGGTCAAATTCTCTCAAAGTGGCCTTCTCTTGTGCTGGGTGATGTGAAACTGATGTTTGTGCCATCTGACATGGTTGCCGGGGTCCCATTAAATGATGGCCTACTCCTGTGGTGGGTGATCTAAATGCCTGATTCTCTGCTGTGAAAACCTCTCTCCTCTGTCTGGGTGCTGGTCCGAAATTAATGAGAGTGGCCTTCTCCGGTGGGGGTTGATATGACGCATGATTCCTTGCTGTGGGAACTGTATCCTCTGTCTGGGTGCTGGTCCAAAATAAATGAGAGTGGCCTTCTCCGGTGGTGGTTGATATGACGCATGATTCCTTGATGTGGGACCTCTCTCCTCTGTCTGGGTGCTGGTCCAAAATACATGAGAGTGGCCTTCTCCGGTGGTGGTTGATATGACGCATGATTCCTTGCTGTGGGACCTGTATCCTCTGTCTGGGTGCTGGTCCAAAATAAATGAGAGTGGCCTTCTCCGGTGGGGATTGATATGACGCATGATTCCTTGATGTGGGACCTCTCTCCTCTTTCTGGGTGCTGGTCCAAAATAAATGAAAGTGGCCTTCTCCGGTGGGGGTTGATATGACGCATGATTCCTTGATGTGGGACCTCTCTCCTCTGTCTGGGTGCTGGTCCAAAATAAATGAGAGTTGCCTTCTCCGGTGGTGGTTGATATGACGCATGATTCCTTGATGTGGAACCTTTCTACTCTGTCTGGGTGCTGGTCCAAAATACATGAGAGTGGCCTTCTCCGGTGGTGGTTGATATGACGCATGATTCCTTGCTGTGGGACCTGTATCCTCTGTCTGGGTGCTGGTCCAAAATAAATGAAAGTGGCCTTCTCCGGTGGGGATTGATATGACGCATGATTCCTTGATGTGGGACCTCTCTCCTCTTTCTGGGTGCTGGTCCAAAATAAATGAGAGTGGCCTTCTCCGGTGGGGGTTGATATGATGCATGATTCCTTGATGTGGGACCTCTCTCCTCTGTCTGGGTGCTGGTCCAAAATAAATGAGTGGCCTTCTCTGGTGGTGGTTGATATGACGCATGATTCCTTGCTGTGGGACCTGTATCCTCTGTCTGGGTGCTGGTCCCAAATAAATGAGAGTGGCCTTCTCCGGTGGGGGTTAATATGACGCATGATTCCTTGATGTGGGACCTCTCTCTCCTCTTTCTGGGTGCTGGTCCAAAATAAATGAGAGTGGCCTTCTCCGGTGGGGGTTAATATGACGCATGATTCCTTGCTGTGGGACCTCTCTCCTCTGTCTGGGTGCTGGTAAAAAATACATGAGTGGCCTTCTCCGGTGGTGGTTGATATGACGCATGATTCCTTGCTGTGGGACCTGTATCCTCTGTCTGGGTGCTGGTCCCAAATAAATGAGAGTGGCCTTCTCCGGTGGTGGTTGATATGAGGCATGATTCCTTGCTGTGGGACCTGTATCCTCTGTCTGGGTGCTGGTCCGAAATAAATGAGAGTGGCCTTCTCCAGTGGTGGGTGATATGACGCATGATTCCTTGCTGTGGGACCTCTCTCCAATTGATATTGGTTAATTTTTATTTATTTTATTTTAATTCATTTCCCTATCTACATTTGTTTGCAGGGGATTTACCTACATTTTGCTGCCTTTTGCAGCCCTCTAGCCCTTTCCGGGAGTCTTTTACAGCCTTTTTAGTGCCCAAAAGTTCGGGTCCCCATTGACTTCTATGGGGTTCGGGATGAAGTTCGGGTTGAGTTCGGATCACGAACCCGGACATTTTCCGGAAGTTCGGCCGAACCTCTCGAACCCGAACATCCAGGTGTTCGCTCATCTCTAGTCAAGATTGCTACAAGTGCAGTATTGGCTGCTCATCGACCCAGATACTTCTGGGGCAACCTGCCTGGCATGAACAGGCCTCCATTAGCTACAGACAATGAGAAGACAAATGTTCAAGATAGCTTGGAGCCCGGAAGAATCGCAGAGTTTGTCAAGATTAGGGATGAGCGAACCCGAACCGTATAGTTCGGGTTTGTACCGAATTTTGGGGTGTTCGTGACACGGACCCGAACCCAAACATTTATGTAAAAGTTCGGGCTCGGGATGGTTGTTCGGCAATTTCAATGGCGCATTTTGAAAGCCTGCAAAGCAGACAATCAACAAGCGTCATACTACTTGCCCCAAGAGGCCATCAAAGCCATGCCTACTATTGGAATGGCTGTGATTGGCCAAGTGCAGCATGTGACCCAGCCTCTAAGCTGGAGTCAAGTCGCGCCGCACATCACTCTGCTCTGATTAGTGTAGGGATAGGATGCAGCTGCTTTTAGGGTGAGATTAGGCAGGGATTAACTCAGCAAAAACACTTAATGAAGTGATCGATCTACAGTTGTGAATCATTCAACTTCTGCTAGTTAATTGCTCACTGTTTTCAGGCTGCCCAGAGCATTTTTCTGTCACTTTTTTCTGGGGTGATCGGCGGCCATTTTGTGTCTTGTGGTGCGCCAGCACAAGCTGCCACCAAGTCCATTTGTCAAGGATGGAGAACAGTTAGCAGGAACTGATGAATAACGACAGACTGGCTTGATTCAAAACTAAGGAGCATATAGGTGAGCCCTTTAAAACCCTAAGAGCTCTCCCTGACTGCTACACATGCAAAGGCCTCAATGGTAGACGATTGCATGCCCACGTACCTAAGACTGTGTGACACCTGAAAACCCTATAGTAGTGAGGGACACGGCCACCGGCTCCCTGCACAGAATACGGAGGGAGTCAGGGTCACCTAGAATCAAGCCAGCAAACAAAACACAAAGTAAATGGAATGCACTTATCTTAGAGCAAAACAACTGCAGCCTCCAGCAGCACACACTTCATCCAGGAAGTAATATAAACCGCAAGGAGGAGCAGTAAGGGAGAGAATATAAAGCAAGCCAATTAATCAAAATAAGAGACAGCTGAGGGAGAGAAAGGAACTGAGCAAAGTGAAACCAAAACAAAGAACGTCATATAGAAGACAGGGAGGAACCTCTGACCGACCGTCTCCCAGAACCTGCGTTGACAGTAACCCCCCTTCTACAGATGGACTCCGGACACTCAGGACCGACCTTCTCAGGATGAGACCGATGGAAAGCACTGATGAGATGAGTGGCCTTAATGTCCGCCAGTGGGACCCACATCCTCTCTTCAGGACCATAACCCTCCCAATGAACGAGGTACTGAAGAGAACAGCGGGTAATGCAGGAATCCACATTACTGGAGACCTGAAATTCAAGATTACCATCAACTAAAATTGGAGGAGGAGGCAAAGAGGAAGGAACAGTAGGTTGGACATAAGGTTTCAATAGGGACTTGTGAAAAACATTATGGATCTTCCAAGTCTGAGGAAGATCAATACGAAAAGCAACGGGATTGATGACGGCTAAGATCTTGTAAGGCCCAGTAAACCTAGGACCCAACTTCCAGGAGGGAACCTTCAGTTTGATATTCTTTGTAGACAACCACACCAGATCACCCACATTCAGGTCCGGATCAGGCACACGTCTCTTATCTGGCACTCATCTTCTTTAGATTACCCTGAATCTTTTGCCAAATAAGTGACAAGGACGAGGAAAATCTCTCCTTATCAGGTAAACCAGAAGAGCCCTCTCCAGAGAATGTCCCAAACTGCGGATGAAACCCATATGCACCAAAAAATGGTGACTTATCAGAGGAGTCCTGACGACGGATATTTAAAGCAAACTCAGCAAGGGCCAAAAAAGAACACCAATTATCCTGATTCTCCGCAACAAAACAGCGCAGATATGTCTCCAGATTCTGATTGACGCGTTCGGTCTGACCATTCGACTGCGGATGAAAAGCAACCAAACCCCCAAGCGAGAACAGAAGGCCTTCCAGAATCTGGAAACAAATTGCATGCCCCTATCAGAAACAATGTCAGAAGGAATGCCATGTAATTTAACAATGTGATAAACAAACGCTTGCGCCAACATCTTAGCATTGGGTAACCCAGAAAAAGGAATAAAATGCACCATTTTGCTAAAACGGTCCACTGCCACCAGAATCACAGTCTTCCCCGAGGACCGAGGCAAGTCCGTAATGAAGTCCATGGACAGATGCGTCTAAGGACGGGAAGGTATGGGTGACGGGAGGAGAGATTCCGATGACAGTGAATGAGGGACCTTGGCACGAGCGCAAGTCTTGTAGGCTGCCACAAACCCCTCAACCGTCTTACGAAGAGCTGGCCACCAGAATCTGCGAGCAATGAGATCCACCGTGGCTCTACTCCCCGGGTGCCCAGCAAGAACACTGTCATGGTGCTTCTTAAAAACTTTGTGTCGCAAAGCGAGCGGCACAAATAACCTCCCAGGAGAACAAAGATCAGGTGCCTCTGCCTGGGCTGCCTGAACATCTGCCTCCAAATCAGGATAAAGAGCTGAGACTACCACCCCATCAGCCAAAATGGGACCTGGGTCCTCAAAGTTCCCCCCTCCCGGAAAACAACGCGACAGGGCATCCGCCTTCACATTTTTAACCCCAGGGTGGAACGTAACAACAAAATTAAACCTAGAAAAGAACAAGGACCATCTGGCCTGTCTTGGGTTTAGACGCTTGGCTGATTCCAGATAGGCGAGATTCTTATGGTCGGTAAATACGGTAATTGGGTGTCTGGCTCCCTCCAACCAAGGACGTCATTCCTCAAAAGCCAAATTGATGGCAGACTAATGTGTAAAAATTAAATGCCCTATTTATCGGCAAGCTACTGTGCCACCCGGTATCAGTGGTTGGCACTGGCAGTGGGCACACTACAGTCTGTGGAAGTGGGCCTGACACACACTGGCAGCAGGCAAGCAACTGAAAATAGACTAATATGCAAAAATTAAATGCCTTATTTATCGGCAAGCTACTGTGCCACACGGTATCAGCGGTTGGCACTGGCAGTGGGCACACTACAGTCTGTGGAAGTGGGCCTGACACACACTGGCAGCAGGCAAGCAACTGAAATTAGAAATTAGGCTAATGTGTAAAAATTAAATGCCTTATTTATCGGCAAGCTGCTGTGCCACCCGGTATCAGTGGTTGGCACTGGCAGTGGGCACACTACAGTCTGTGGAAGTGGGCCTGACACACACTGGCAGCAGGCAAGCAACTGAAATTAGACTACTGACTAAAAATAAAATGACTTATTTATCAGCAAGCTACTGTGCCACCCGGTATCAGTGGTTGGCACTGGCAGTGGGCACACTACAGTCAGTGGAAGTGGGCCTGACACACACTGGCAGCAGGCAAGCAACTGAAAATAGACTAATGTGCAAAAATTAAATGCCTTATTTATCGGCAAGCTACTGTGCCACACGGTATCAGCGGTTGGCACTGGCAGTGGGCACACTACAGTCAGTGGAAGTCGGCCTGACACACACTAGCAGGCAAGTAACTGAAATTACATTAAAGTGTAAAAATGAAATGCCTTTTTTGATGCAAAGTCCTGTGCCACATGTGATGACAGGGGTGGGCACTGGCAGTGGGCAAACTACAGTCAGTGGAAGTCGGCCTGACACACACTAGCAGGCAAGCAACTGAAATTACATTAAAGTGTAAAAATTAAATGCCTTTTTTTGATGCAAAGTCCTGTGCCACATGTGATGACAGGGGTGGGCACTGGAAGTGGGCACACTACAGTCTGTGGGCCTGCAGCTCCTCACACACGGACAGGCCAGGCAACTGCAATATATATATGGAGAAAAAAAAAAAAAAGACTAATGTTGAAGCCCTAAAGAGGGCTTTTTGGGGTGCTGTCAGGACGCTGTCCTTACAGCAGAGATCAGATGAGTCTTTCAGGACTGGAGTGGACACTGAATTCACTAGCCTAGCTATCGATTTCCCAATTAAATCTGCAGCAGCTACACTGTCCCTCCTCTCACTAAGACTGCAAATTCCGAATGAGTCTAAAATGGATGCTGTTCAGGAGATGGGAGGGTCTAGGAGGGAGGGTATGCAGCTGATTGGCTGGAATGTGTCTGCTGACTGTGAGGGACAGGGCCAAAGTTTGCTCAATGATGATGTATAGGGGCGGACCGAACATCGCATGTGTTCGCCCGCAACGGCGAACGCGAACAAGCTATGTTCGCCAGTAACTGTTTGCCGGCGGATAGTTTGGGCCATCTCTATCCGTCAAAGGATATATTATTTTCTGGGGTGAAATTTTGTTGCAAAAATATCAATACTGTAAATCTGGTGTTACAGCTGTGACTGGACAAGCTTCATAGTGTCTGTCAAAGGATATATTATTTTCTGGGGTGAAATTCAGTTGCAAAAATAGAAATACTGTAAATCTGGTGTTCCAGCTGTAGCTGGACAAGTTTTATAGTGTCCGTCAAAGGATATATTATTTTCTGGGGTGAAATTCAGTTGCAAAAATAGAAATACAGTAAATAATGTGTTCCAGCTGTGATTGGACAAGTTTCGTAGTGTCCGTCAAAGGATATATTATTTTTTGGGGTGAAAATCAGTTGCAAAAATAGCAATACCGTAAATCTGGTGTTCCAGCTGAGACTGGACAAGTTTCATAGTGTCCATCAACGGATATGTTATTTTCTGGGGTGAAATTCAGTTGCAAAAATAGAAATAATGTAAATCTGGTGTTCCAGCTGTGACTGGACAAGTTTCATAGTGTATGTCAAAGGATATATTATATTCTGGGGTGAAATTCAGTTGCAAAAATAGAAATACCGTAAATATGGTGTTCCAACTGTGACTAGAAAAGTTTCATAGTGTCCATTAGAGGATATACTATTTTATGGAGTAAAATTCAGTTGCAAAAAAAGAAATACCGTAAATCTTGTGTTCCAGCTGTGACTGGACAAGTTTTATAGTGTCAGTCAAAGGATATATTATTTTCTGGGGTGAAATTCAGTTGCAAAAATAGAAATACCGTAAATCTGATGTTCAAGCTGTGACTGGACAAGTTTCATAATGTTCGTCAAAGGATATATTATTTTCTGGGGTGAAATTCAGTTGCAAAATTACCAATACCGTAAAAATGGTGTTCCAGCTGTGACTGGACAAGTTTCATAGTGTCCGTCAACAGATATATTATTTTCTGGGGTGAAATTCAGTTGCAAAAATAGAAATACCGTAAATCTGGTGTTCCAGCTGTGACTGGGCAAGCCTTATAGTGTCCTTCTAAGGATATTTAATTTTCTGGGGTTAAATTCAGTTGCAAATATAGCAATACCGTAAATCTGGTGTTCCAGCTATGACTGGACAAGTTTGATAGTGTCCGTCAAAGGATCTGTTATTCTCTGGTGTGAAATTCAGTTTCAAAAATAGAAATACCGTAAATCTGGTGTTCCAGCTGTGACCGGACAAGTTTCATAGTGTCCGTCAAAGGATATATTATATTCTGGGGTAAAAATCAGTTGCAAAAATAGAAATACCGTAAATCTGTTGTTCCAGCTATGACTGGACAAGTTTCATCGTGTCAAAGGATATATTATTTTCTGGGGTGAAATTCAGTTGCAAAAATAGAAATACCGTAAATCTGGTGTTCCAGCTGTGACTGGACAAGTTTCATAGTGTCCGTCAACAGATATATTATTTTCTGGGGTTAAATTCAGTTGCAAAAATAGAAATACCGTGAATCTGGTGTTCCAGCTGTGACTGGGCAAGTGTCATAGTGTCCGTCAAAGGATATAATATTTTCTGAGGTGAAATTCAGTTGCAAAAATAGAAATACCATAAATCTGGTGTTCCAGCTGTGAATGGACAAGTTTCATAGTGTCCTTCAAAGGATATATTATTTTCTGGGGTGAAATTCAGTTTCCAAAATAGCAATACCATAAATCTGGTGTTACAGCTGTGCCTGGACAAGTTTCATAGTGTCCTTCAAAGGATATATTATTTTCTGGGGTGAAATTCAGTTGCAAAAATAGCAATACCGTAAATCTGGTGTTCCAGCTATGACTGGACAAGTTTCATAGTTTCCGTCAAAGGATATGTTATTTTCTGGGGTGAAATTCAGTTGCAAAAATTGAAATACCGTAAATCTGGTGTTCAAGCTTTGACCGGACAAGTTTCATAGTGTCGGTCAAAGGATATATTATTTTCTGGGGTGAAATTCAGTTGCAAAAATAGAAATACCGGAAATCTGGTGTTCCATCTATGACTGGACAAGTTTCATAGTGTCAAAGGATATATTATATTCTGGGGTGAAATTCAGTTTCCAAAATAGCAATACCGTAAATCTGGTGTTACAGCTGTGCCTGGACAAGTTTTATCGTGTCCTTCAAAGGATATATTATTTTCTGGGGTGAAATTCAGTTGCAAAAATAGAAATACCGTAAATCTGGTGTTCCAGCCGTGACTGGACAAGTTTCATACTGTCCGTCAAAGGATATATTATTTTCTGTGGTGAAATTTAGTTACAAAAATAGCAAAACCGTAAATCTGGTTTTCCAGCTGTGACTGGACAAGTTTCATATTGTCCATCAACGGATATGTTATTTTCTGGGGTGAAATTTAGTTGCAAAAATAGAAATACCGTGAATCTGGTGTTCCAGCTGTGATAGGACAAGCCTCATAATGTCCATCAAAGGATATATTATTTTCTGGGGTAAAATTCAGTTGCAAAAATAGCAATACCGTAAATCTGGTGTTCCAGCTGTGACTGGACAAGTTTCATAGTGTCCATTAAAGGATTTATTATTTTCTGGGGTGAAATTCAGTAACAAAAATAACAGTACCGTAAATCTGGTATTACAGCTGTGACTGGACAAGTTTCATAGAGTCCATCCAAGGATATATTATTTTCTGGGGTGAAATTCATTTGCAAAGATAGAAATACCGTAAATCTGGTGTTCCAGCTGTGACTGGACAAGTTTCATAGTGTCTGTCAAAGGATATATTATTTTCTAGGGTGAAATTAACTTGCAAAGAAAGAAATACCGTAACTCTGGTGTTCCAGCTCTGACTGGACAAGTTTCATAGTGTCCATTAGAGGATATATTATTTTCTGGGGTTAAATTCAGTAACAAAAATAACAGTACTGTAAATCTGGTATTACAGCTGTGACTGGACAAGTTTCATAGTGTCCTTCCAAGGATATATTATTTTCTGGGGTTAAATTCAGTTGCAAAAATAGCAATACCGTAAATCTGGTGTTCCAGCTATGACTGGACAAGTTTCATAGTTTCCGTCAAAGGATATGTTATTTTCTGGGGTGAAATTCAATTGCAAAAATTGAAATACCGTAAATCTGGTGTTCAAGCTTTGACCGGACAAGTTTCATAGTGTCGGTCAAAGGATATATTATTTTCTGGGGTGAAATTCAGTTGGAAAAATAGAAATACCGGAAATCTGGTGTGCCATCTATGACTGGACAAGTTTCATAGTGTCAAAGGATATATTATATTCTGGGGTGAAATTCAGTTTCCAAAATAGCAATACCGTAAATCTGTTGTTACAGCTGTGCCTGGACAAGTTTTATCGTGTCCTTCAAAGGATATATTATTTTCTGGGGTGAAATTCAGTTGCAAAGATAGAAATACCGTAAATCTGGTGTTCCAGCTGTGACTGGACAAGTTTCATAGTGTCTGTCAAAGGATATATTATTGTCTAGGGTGAAATTAACTTGCAAAGATAGAAATACCGTAACTCTGGTGTTCCAGCTGTGACTGGACAAGTTTCATAGTGTACATTAGAGGATATATTATTTTCTGGGGTTAAATTCAGTAACAAAAATAACAGTACTGTAAATCTGGTATTACAGCTGTGACTGGACAAGTTTCATAGTGTCCTTCCAAGGATATATTATTTTCTGGGGTGAAATTCATTTGCAAAGATAGAAATACCGTAAATCTGGTGTTCCAGCTGTGACTGGACAAGTTTCATAGTGTCCGTCAACGGATATATTATTTTCTGGGGTGAAATTCAGTTGCAAAAATAGAAATACCGTGAATCTGGTGTTCCAGCTGTGACAGGACAAGCCTCATAGTGTCCTTCAAAGGATATATTATTTTCTGGGGTAAAATTCAGTTGCAAAAATAGCAATACCGTAAATCTGGTGTTCCGGCTGTGACTGGGCAAGTTTCATAGTGTCCGTCAAAGGATATATTATTTTCTGGGGTGAAATCAGTTGCAAATATAGCAATACAGTAAATCGGGTGTTCCATCTGTGACTTGACAAGTTTCATAGTGTCCGTCAAAGGATATATTATTTTCTGGGGTGAAATTCAGTTGCAAAAATAGAAATACCGTAAATCTGGTGTTCCAGCTGTGACAGGAAAAGTTTCATAGTGTCTGTCAAAGGTTATATTATTTTCTGTGGTGAAATTCAGTTGCAAAAATAGAAATACTCTAAAGCTGGTGTTCCAGCTGTGACTGGGCAAGCCTTATAGTGTCCTTCAAAGGATATATAATTTTCTGGTGTTAAATTCAGTTGCAAAAATAGCAATACCGTAAATCTGGTGTTCCAGCTATGACTGGACAAGTTTCATAGTGTCGGTCAAAGGATATATTATTTTCTGGGGTGAAATTCAGTTGCAAAAATAGAAATACCGTAAATCTGGTGTTCCATCTATGACTGGATAAGTTTCATAGTGTCCGACAAAGGATATATTATTTTCTGGGGTGAAATTCAGCTGCAAAAATAGAAATACCGTAAATCTGGTGTTCCAGCTGTGACTGGACAAGTTTCCTAATGTCCGTCAAAGGATATATTATTTTCTGGTGTGAAATTCAGTTGCAAAATTAGCAATACCGTAAAAATGGTGTTCCAGCTATGACTGGACAAGTTTCATAGTGTCAAAGGATATATTATTTTCTGGGGTGAAATTCAGTTTCCAAAATAGCAATACCGTAAATCTGGTGTTACAGCTGTGCCTGGACAAGTTTCATAGTGTCCTTCAAATGATATATTATTTTCTGGGGTGAAATTCAGTTGCAAAAATAGAAATACCGTAAATCTGGTGTTCCAGCCATGATTGGACAAGTTTCATAGTGTCCGTCAAAGGATATATTATTTTCTGTGGTGAAATTCAATTGCTAAAAGTTGAAATACTGTAAATCTGGTGTTCCAGCTGTGACTGGACAAGTTTCATAGTGTCTGTCAAAAGATATATTATTTTCTGGGGTGAAATTCAATTGCTAAAAGTTGAAATACTGTAAATCTGGTGTTCCAGCTGTGACTGGACAAGTTTCATATTGTCCATCAACGGATATGTTATTTTCTGGGGTGAAATTCAGTTGCAAAAATAGCAATACCGTAAATCTGGTGTTACAGCTGTGCCTGGATAAGTTTAATAGTTTCCTTCAAAGGATATATTATTTTCTGGGGTGAAATTCAGTTGCAAAAATAGAAATACCGTGAATCTGGTGTTCCACCTGTGATAGGACAAGCCTCATAGTGTCCATTAAAGGATTTTTTATTTTCTGGGGTGAAATTCAATTGCAAAAATAGAAATACCGTAAATCTGGTGTTCCCGCTGTGACTGGACAAGTTTCATAGTGTCCGTCAAAGGATATATTATTTTCTGGGGTGAAATTCAGTTGCAAAAATAGAAATACCGTAAATCTTGTGTTACAGCTGTGACTGGACAAGTTTCATAGTGTCCGACAAAGGATATATTATTTTCTGGGGTGAAATTCAGCTGCAAAAATAGAAATACCGTAAATCTGGTGTTCCAGCTGTGACTGGACAAGTTTCATAAAGTCCGTCAAAGGATATATTATTTTCTGGTGTGAAATTCAGTTGCAAAATTAGCAATACCGTAAAAATGTTGTTCCAGCCGTGACTGGACAAGTTTCATAGTGTCAGTCAACGGATATATTATTTTCTGGGGCAAAATTTAGTTGCAAAAATAGAAATACCGTAAATCTGGTGTTCCAGCTGTGACTGGGCAAGCCTCATAGTGTCCTTCAAAGGATATATAATTTTCTGGTGTTAAATTCAGTTGCAAAAATAGCAATACCGTAAATCTGGTGTTCCAGCTATGACTGGACAAGTTTCATAGTTTCCGTCAAAGGATATGTTATTTTCTGGGGTGAAATTCAGTTGCAAAAATTGAAATACCGTAAATCTGGTGTTCAAGCTTTGACCGAACAAGTTTCATAGTGTCGGTCAAAGGATATATTATTTTCTGGGGTGAAATTCAGTTGCAAAAATAGAAATGCCGTAAATCTGGTGCTCCATCTATGACTGGACAAGTTTCATAGTGTCAAAGGATATATTATTTTCTGGGGTGAAATTCAGTTTCCAAAATAGCAATACCGTAAATCTGGTGTTACAGCTGTGCCTGGACAAGTTTCATAGTGTCCTTCAAAGGATATATTATTTTCTGGGGTGAAATTCAGTTGCAAAAATAGAAATACCGTGAATCTTGTGTTCCAGCTGAGACAGGTCAAGCCTCAAAGTGTCCTTCAAAGGATATATTATTTTCTGGGGTAAAATTCAGCTGCAAAAATAGAAATACCGTAAATCTGGTGTTCCAGCTGTGACTGGACAAGTTTCCTAATGTCCGTCAAAGGATATATTATTTTCTGGTGTGAAATTCAGCTGCAAAAATAGAAATACCGTAAATCTGGTGTTCCGGCTGTGACTGGGCAAGTTTCATAGTGTACGTCAAAGGTCATATTATTTTCTGGGGTGAAATCAGTTGCAAATATAGCAATACAGTAAATCGGGTGTTCCATCTGTGACTTGACAAGTTTCATAGTGTCCGTCAAAGGATATATTATTTTCTGGGGTGAAATTCAGTTGCAAAAATAGAAATACCGTAAATCTGGTGTTCCGGCTGTGACAGGAAAAGTTTCATAGTGTCTGTCAAAGGTTATATTATTTTCTGTGGTGAAATTCAGTTGCAAAAATAGAAATACTCTAAAGCTGGTGTTCCAGCTGTGACTGAACAAGATTCATAGTGTCCGTCAAAGGATATATTATTTTCTGTTGTAAAATTTAGTTGCAAAAATAGCAATACCGTAAATCTGGTGTTCCCGCTGTGACTGGACAAGTTTCATAGTGTCCGTCAAAGGATATATTATTTTCTGGGGTGAAATTCAGTTGCAAAAATAGAAATACCGTAAATCTTGTGTTCCAGCTGTGACTGGACAAGTTTCATAGTGTCAGTCAACGGATATATTATTTTCTGGGGTAAAATTCAGTTGCAAAGATAGACATACCGTAAATCTGGTGTTCCAGCTATGACTGGACAAGTTTCATAGTTTCCGTCAAAGGATATGTTATTTTCTGGGGTGAAATTCAGTTGCAAAAATTGAAATACCGTAAATCTGGTGTTCAAGCTTTGACCGGACAAGTTTCATAGTGTCGGTCAAAGGATATATTATTTTCTGGGGTGAAATTCAGTTGCAAAAATAGAAATACCGTAAATCTGGTGTTATATCTATGACTGGATAAATTTTATAGTGTCAAAGGATATATTATTTTCTGGGGTGAAATTCAGTTTCCAAAATAGCAATACCGTAAATCTGGTGTTACAGCTGTGCCTGGACAAGTTTCATAGTGTCCTTCAAAGGATATATTATTTTCTGGGGTGAAATTCAGTTGCAAAAATAGCAATATCGTAAATCTTGTGTTCCAGCTATGACTGGACAAGTTTCATAGTTTCCGTCAAAGGATATGTTATTTTCTGGGGTGAAATTCAGTTGCAAAAATTGAAATACAGTAAATCTGGTGTTCAAGCTTTGACCGGACAAGTTTCATAGTGTCGGTCAAAGGATATATTATTTTCTGGGGTGAAATTCAGTTGCAAAAATAGAAATACCGGAAATCTGGTGTTCCATCTATGACTGGACAAGTTTCATAGTGTCAAAGGATATATTATATTCTGGGGTGAAATTCAGTTTCCAAAATAGCAATACCGTAAATCTGGTGTTACAGCTGTGCCTGGACAAGTTTTATCGTGTCCTTCAAAGGATATATTATTTTCTGGGGTGAAATTCAGTTGCAAAAATAGAAATACCGTAAATCTGGTGTTCCAGCCGTGACTGGACAAGTTTTATACTGTCCGTCAAAGGATATATTATTTTCTGTGGTGAAATTTAGTTACAAAAATAGCAAAACCGTAAATCAGGTGTTCCAGCTGTGACTGGACAAGTTTCATATTGTCCATCAACGGATATGTTATTTTCTGGGGTGAAATTTAGTTGCAAAAATAGAAATACCGTGAATCTGGTGTTCCAGCTGTGATAGGACAAGCCTCATAATGTCCATCAAAGGATATATTATTTTCTGGGGTAAAATTCAGTTGTAAAAATAGCAATACCGTAAATCTGGTGTTCCAGCTGTGACTGGACAAGTTTCATAGTGTCCATTAAAGGATTTATTATTTTCTGGGGTGAAATTCAGTAACAAAAATAACAGTACCGTAAATCTGGTATTACAGCTGTGACTGGACAAGTTTCATAGTGTCCTTCCAAGGATATATTATTTTCTGGGGTGAAATTCATTTGCAAAGATAGAAATACCGTAAATCTGGTGTTCCAGCTGTGACTGGACAAGTTTCATAGTGTCTGTCAAAGGATATATTATTTTCTAGGGTGAAATTAAGTTGCAAAGATAGAAATACTGTAAATCTGGTGTTCCAGCTGTGACTGGACAAGTTTCATAGTGTCCATTAGAGGATATATTATTTTCTGGGGTTAAATTCAGTAACAAAAATAACAGTACCGTAAATCTGGTATTACAGCTGTGACTGGACAAGTTTCATAGTGTCCTTCCAAGGATATATTATTTTCTGGGGTGAAATTCATTTGCAAAGATAGCAATACCGTAAATCTGGTGTTCCAGCTGTGACTGGACAAGTTTCATAGTGTCCGTCAAAGGATATATTATTTTCTGGGTTGAAATTCAGTTTCAAAAATAGCAATAACGTAAAAATGGTGTTCGAGCTGTGACAGGAAAAGCCTCATAGTGTACGTCAATGGATATATTATTTTCTGGGGTGTAATTAAGTTGCAAAAATAGCAATACCGTAAAAATGGTGTTCCAGCTGTGACTGGACAAGTTTCATAATGTCCGTCAATGGATATATTATTTTCTGGGGTGAAATTAAGTTGCAAAAAATAGAAATACCGTAAATCTGGTGTTCCAGCTGTGATAGAAAAAGCCTCATAGTGTCTGTCAAAGGATATCTTATTTTCTGCGGTGAAATTCAGTTGCAAAAATAGAAATACCGTAAATATGGTGTTCCAACTGTGACTAGAAAAGTTTCATAGTGTCCATTAGAGGATATACTATTTTCTGGAGTAAAATTCAGTAGCAAAAATAGCAATACCGTAAATCTAGTGTTCCAGCTGTGACTGGACAAGTTTCATAGTGTCTTCAAAGGATATATTATTTTCTGGGGTGAAATTCAGTTGCAAAAATAGAAATACCGTAAATCTGGTATTCCAGCCGTGACTGGACAAGTTTCATAGTGTCCGTCAAAGGATATATTATTTTCTGGGGTGAAATTCAGTTGCAAAAATAGCAATACCGTAAAACTGGTGTTCCAGCTGTGACTGGACAAGTTTCATAGTGTCCGTCAATGGATATATTATTTTCTGGGGTGAAATTCAGTTGCAAAAAATAGAAATACCGTAAATCTGGTGTTCCAGCTGTGACAGAAAAAGCCTCATAGTGTCCGTCAAAGGATATATTATTTTCTGTGGTGAAATTCAGTTGCAAAAATAGAAATACCGTAAATCTTGTGTTCCAGCTGTGACTGGACAAGTTTCATAGTGTCCGACAAAGAATATATTATTTTCTGGGGTGAAATTCAGTTGCAAATATAGAAATACCGTAAATCTTGTGTTCCATCTATGACTGGACAAGTTTCATAGTGTCAAAGGATATATTATTTTCTGGGGTGAAATTCAGTTTCCAAAATAGCAATACCGTAAATCTGGAATTACAGCTGTGCCTGGACAAGTTTCATAGTGTCCTTCAAAGGATATATTATTTTCTGGGGTGAAATTCAGTTGCAAAAATAGAAATACCGTAAATCTGGTGTTCAAGCCATGATTGGACAAGTTTCATAGTGTCCGTCAAAGGATATATTATTTTCTGCGGTGAAATTTAGTTACAAAAATAGCAAAACCGTAAATCTGGTGTTCCAGCTTTGACTGGACAAGTTTCATAGTGTCCATCAATGGATATGTTATTTTCTGGGGTGAAATTCAGTTGCAAAAATAGAAATACCGTGAATCTGGTGTTCCAGCTGTGATAGGACAAGCCTCATAGTGTCCGTCAAAGGATATATTATTTTCTGGTGTAAAATTCAGTTGCAAAAATAGCAATACCGTAAATCTGGTGTTCCAGCTGTGACTGGAAAAGTTGAATAGTGTCCATTAAAGGATTTATTATTTTCTGGGGTGAAATTCAATTGCAAAAATAGAAATACCGTAAATCTGGTGTTCCCGCTGTGACTGGACAAGTTTCATAGTGTCCGTCAAAGGATATATTATTTTCTGGGGTGAAATTCAGTTGCAAAAATAGAAATACCGTAAATCTAGTGTTCCAGCTGTGACTGGACAAGTTTCATAGTGTGCGACAAAGGATATATTATTTTCTGGGGTGAAATTCAGCTGCAAAAATAGAAATACCGTAAATCTGGTGTTCCAGCTGTGACTGGAAAAGTTTCATAATGTCCGTCAAAGGATATATTATTTTCTGGTGTGAAATTCAGTTGCAAAATTAGCAATACCGTAAAAATGTTGTTCCAGCCATGACTGGACAAGTTTCATAGTGTCAGTCAACGGATATATTATTTTCTGGGGTAAAATTTAGTTGCAAAAATAGAAATACCGTAAATCTGGTGTTCCAGCTGAGACTGGGCAAGCCTTATAGTGTCCTTCAAAGGATATATAATTTTCTGGTGTTAAATTCAGTTGCAAAAATAGCAATACCGTAAATCTGGTGATCCAGCTATGACTGGACAAGTTTCATAGTTTCCGTCAAAGGATATGTTATTTTCTGGGGTGAAATTCAGTTGCAAAAATTGAAATACCGTAAATCTGGTGTTCAAGCTTTGACCGGACAAGTTTCATAGTGTCGGTCAAAGGATATATTATTTTCTGGGGTTAAATTCAGTTGCAAAAATAGAAATGCCGTAAATCTGGTGTTCCATCTATGACTGGACAAGTTTCATAGTGTCCGTCAAAGGATATATTATATTCAGGGGTGAAATTCAGTTGCAAAAATAGAAATACCGTAAATCTGGTGTTACAGCTGTGCCTGGACAAGTTTCATAGTGTCCTTCAAAGGATATATTATTTTCTGGGGTGAAATTCAGTTGCAAAAATAGCAAAACCGTAAATCTTGTGTTCCAGCTGAGACAGGTCAAGCCTCAAAGTGTCCTTCAAAGGATATATTATTTTCTGGGGTAAAATTCAGTTGCAAAAATAGAAATACCGTAAATCTGGTGTTCCGGCTGTGACTGGGCAAGTTTCATAGTGTCCGTCAAAGGTCATATTATTTTCTGGGGTGAAATCAGTTGCAAATATAGCAAAACAGTAAATCGGGTGTTCCATATGTGACTTGACAAGTTTCATAGTGTCTGTCAAAGGTTATATTATTTTCTGTGGTGAAATTCAGTTGCAAAAATAGAAATACTCTAAAGCTGGTGTTCCAGCTGTGACTGGACAAGTTTCATAGTGTCCGTCAAAGGATATATTATTTTCTGGGTTGAAATTCAGTTTCAAAAATAGCAATAACGTAAAAATGGTGTTCCAGCTGTGACAGGAAAAGCCTCATAGTGTACGTCAAAGGATATATTATTTTCTGGGGTTAAATTAAGTTGCAAAAATAGCAATACCGTAAAAATGGTGTTCCAGCTGTGACTGGACAAGTTTCATAGTGTCATTCAAAGGATATATTATTTTTTGGGGTGAAATTCAGTTGCAAAAATAGAAATACCGTAAATCTGGTATTCCAGCCGTGACTGGACAAGTTTTATAGTGTCCGTTAAAGGATGTATTATTTTCTGGGGTGAAATTCAGTTGCAAAAATAGAAATACCGTAAATCTTGTGTTCCAGCTGTGACTGGACAAGTTTCACAGAGTCCGACAAAGGATATATTATTTTCTGGGGTGAAATTCAGCTGCAAAAATAGAAATACCGTAAATCTGGTGTTCCAGCTGTGACTGGACAAGTTTCATAATGTCCGTCAAAGGATATATTATTTTCTGGTGTGAAATTCAGTTGCAAAATTAGCAATACCGTAAAAATGGTGTTCCAGCCGTGACTGGACAAGTTTCATAGTGTCAGTCAACGGATATATTATTTTCTGGGGTAAAATTCAGTTGCAAAAATAGAAATACCGTAAATCTGGTGTTCCAGCTGTGACTGGGCAAGCCTTATAGTGTCCTTCAAAGGATATATAATTTTCTGGTGTTAAATTCAGTTGCAAAAATAGCAATACCGTAAATCTGGTGTTCCAGCTATGACTGGACAAGTTTCATAGTTTCCGTCAAAGGATATAGTTATTTTCTGGGGTGAAATTCAGTTGCAAAATTAGAAATACCGTAAATCTGGTGTTCCAGCTGTGACTGGACAAGTTTCATAGTGTCGGTCAAAGGATATATTATTTTCTGGGGTAAAATTCAGTTGCAAAAATAGAAATACCGTAAATCTGGTGTTCCAGCTATGACTGGACAAGCTTTCATAGTGTCCTTCAAAGGATATATTATTTTCTGGGGTGAAATTCAGTTGCAAAAATAGCAATACCGTAAATCTGGTGTTCCAGCTGTGACTGGACAAGTTTCATAGTGTCCTTCAAAGGATATATTATTTTCTGGGGTGAAATTCAGTTGCAAAAATCGAAATACCGTGAATCTTGTGTTCCAGCTGAGACAGGACAAGCCTCAATGTGTCCTTCAAAGGATATATTATTTTCTGGGGTAAAATTCAGTTGCAAAAATAGAAATACCGTAAATCTGGTGTTCCGGCTGTGACTGGGCAAGTTTCATAGTGTCCGTCAAAGGTCATATTATTTTCTGGGGTGAAATCAGTTGCAAATATAGCAATACAGTACATCGGGTGTTCCATCTGTGACTTGACAAGTTTCATAGTGTCCGTCAAAGGATATATTATTTTCTGGGGTGAAATTCAGTTGCAAAAATAGAAATACCGTAAATCTGGTGTTCCAGCCATGACTGGACAAGTTTCATAGTGTCCTTCAAAGGATATATTATTTTCTGGGGTGAAATTCAGTTGCAAAATTAGAAATACCGTAAATCTGGTGTTCCAGCCGTGACTGGACAAGTTTCATAGTGTCCGTCAAAGGATATATTATTTTCTGTGTTGAAATTTACTTACAAAAATAGAAATACCGTAAATCTGGTGTTCCAGCTGTGACTGGACAAGATTCATAATGTCCGTCAAAGGATATATTATTTTCTGGTGTGAAATTCAGTTGCAAAATTAGCAATACCGTAAAAATGGTGTTCCAGCCGTGACTGGACAAGTTTCATAGTGTCAGTCAACGGATATATTATTTTCTGTTGTGAAATTCAGTTGCAAAATTAGCAATACCGTAAAAATGGTGTTCCAGCCGTGACTGGACAAGTTTCATAGTGTCAGTCAACGGATATATTATTTTCTGGGGTAAAATTCAGTTGCAAAAATAGAAATACCGTAAATCTGGTGTTCCAGCTGTGACTGGGCAAGCCTTATAGTGTCCTTCAAAGGATATATAATTTTCTGGTGTTAAATTCAGTTGCAAAAATAGCAATACCGTAAATCTGGTGTTCCAGCTATGACTGGACAAGTTTCATAGTTTCCGTCAAAGGATATGTTATTTTCTGGGGTGAAATTCAGTTGCAAAAATTGAAATGCCGTAAATCTGGTGTTCAAGCTTTGACCGGACAAGTTTCATAGTGTCGGTCAAAGGATATATTATTTTCTGGGGTGAAATTCAGTTGCAAAAATAGAAATACCATAAATCTGGTGTTCCGGATATGTTATTTTCTGGGGTGAAATTCAGTTGCAAAAATAGAAATACCGTGAATCTGGTGTTCCAGCTGTGATAGGAAAAGCCTCATAGTGTCCGTCAAAGGATATATTATTTTCTGGGGTAAAATTCAGTTGCAAAAATAGCAATACCGTAAATCTGGTGTTCCAGCTGTGACTGGACAAGTTTCATAGTGTCTCTTAAAGGATTTATTATTTTCTGGGGTGAAATTCAATTGCAAAAATAGAAATACCGTAAATCTGGTGTTCCCGCTGTGACTGGACAAGTTTCATAGTGTCCGTCAAAGGATATATTATTTTCTGGGGTGAAATTAAGTTGCAAAAATAGAAATACCGTAAATCTGGTGTTCCAGCTGTGACCGGACAGGTTCATAGTGTCAAAGGATATATTATTTTCTGGGGTGAAATTCAGTTGCAAAAAGTTGAAATACTGTAAATCGGGTGTTCTAGCTGTGACTGGACAAGTTTCATAGTGTCCGTCAAAGGATATATTATTTTCTGGGGTGAAATTCAGTTGCACAAATAGAAATACCTTAAATCTTGTGTTCCAGCTATGACTGGACAAGTTTCATAGTGTCCGTCAAAGGATATAATATTTTCTGGGGTGAAATTCAGTTGCAAAAATAGAAATACCATAAATCTGATATTCCAGCTGTGAATGGACAAGTTTCATAGTGTCATTCAAAGGATATATTATTTTCTGGGGTGAAATTCAGTTGCAAAAATAGAAATACCGTAAATCTGGTATTCCAGCCGTGACTGGACAAGTTTTATAGTGTCCGTTAAAGGATATATTATTTTCTGGGGTGAAATTCAGTTGCAAAAATAGAAATACCGTAAATCTTGTGTTCCAGCTGTGACTGGACAAGTTTCACAGTGTCCGACAAAGGATATATTATTTTCTCGGGTGAAATTCAGCTGCAAAAATAGAAATAACGTAAATCTGGTGTTCCAGCTGTGACTGGACAAGTTTCATAATGTCCGTCAAAGGATATATTATTTTCTGGTGTGAAATTCAGTTGCAAAATTAGCAATACCGTAAAAATGGTGTTCCAGCCTTGACTGGACAAGTTTCATAGTGTCAGTCAACGGATATATTATTTTCTGGGGTAAAATTCAGTTGCAAAAATAGAAATACCGTAAATCTGGTGTTCCAGCTGTGACTGGGCAAGCCTTATAGTGTCCTTCAAAGGATATATAATTTTCTGGTGTTAAATTCAGTTGCAAAAATAGCAATACCATAAATCTGGTGTTCCAGCTATGACTGGACAAGTTTCATAGTTTCCGTCAAAGGATATGTTATTTTCTGGGGTGAAATTCAGTTGCAAAAATAGCAATACCGTAAATCTGGTGTTCCAGCTGTGACTGGACAAGTTTCATAGTGTCTATTAAAGGATTTATTATTTTCTGGGGTGAAATTCAATTGCAAAAATAGAAATACCGTAAATCTGGTGTTCCCGCTGTGACTGGACAAGTTTTATTGTGTCCGTCAAAGGATATATTATTTTCTGGGGTGAAATTTAGTTACAAAATCAGCAAAACCGTAAATCTGGTGTTCCAGCTTTGACTGGACAAGTTTCATAGTGTCCATCAATGTATATGTTATTTTCTGGGGTGAAATTCAGTTGCAAAAATAGAAATACCGTGAATCTGGTGTTCCAGCTGTGATAGGACAAGCCTCATAGTGTCCGTCAAAGGATATATTATTTTCTGGGGTGAAATTCAATTGCAAAAATAGAAATACCGTAAATCTGGTGTTCCCGCTGTGACTGGACAAGTTTTATAGTGTCCGTCAAAGGATATATTATTTTCTGGGGTGAAATTTAGTTAAAAAAAAAAAAAAACGTAAATCTGGTGTTCCAGCTGTGACTGGGCAAGCCTTATAGTGTCCTTCAAAGGATATATAATTTTCTGTTGTTAAATTCAGTTGCAAAAATAGCAATACCGTAAATCTGGTGTTCCAGCTATGACTGGACAAGTTTCATAGTTTCCGTCAAAGGATATGTTATTTTCTGGGGTGAAATTCAGTTGCAAAAATAGAAATACCGTAAATCTAGTGTTCCAGCCGTGACTGGACAAGTTTCATAGTGTCCGTCAAAGGATATATTATTTTCTGTGGTAAAATTTAGTTACAAAAATAGCAAAACCGTAAATCTGGTGTTCCAGCTGTGACTGGACAAGTTTCATAGTGTCTGTCAAAGGTTATATTATTTTCTGGGGTGAAATTCAGTTGCAAAAATAGAAATACCGTAAATCTGGTGTTTCAGCCGTGACTGGACAAGTTTCATAGTGTCCGTCAAAGGATATATTATTTTCTGTGTTGAAATTTACTTACAAAAATAGAAATACCGTAAATCTGGTGTTCCAGCTGTGACTGGACAAGTTTCATAGTGTCCGTCAAAGGATATATTATTTTCTGGTGTGAAATTCAGTTGCAAAATTAGCAATACCGTAAAAATGGTGTTCCAGCCGTGACTGGAAGAGTTTTATAGTGTCAGTCAACGGATATATTATTTTCTGGGGTAAAATTCAGTTGCAAAAATAGAAATACCGTAAATCTAGTGTTCCAGCTGTGACTGGACAAGTTTCATAGTGTCCATTAAAGGATTTATTATTTTCTGGGGTGAAATTCAATTGCAAAAATAGAAATACCGTAAATCTGGTGTTCCAGCTGTGACTGGACAAGTTTCATAGTGTCTGTCAAAGGATATATTATTTTCTAGGGTGAAATTAAGTTGCAAAGATAGAAATACCGTAAATCTGGTGTTCCAGCTGTGACTGGACAAGTTTCATAGTGTCCATTAGAGGATATATTATTTTTTGGGGTGAAATTAAGTAACAAAAATAACAGTACCGTAAATCTGGTATTACAGATGTGACTGGACAAGTTTCATAGTGTCCTTCCAAGGATATATTATTTTCTGGGGTGAAAATCATTTGCAAAGATAGAAATACCGTAAATCTGGTGTTCCAGCTGTGACTGGACAAGTTTCATAGTGTCTGTCAACGGATATATTATTTTCTGGGGTAAAATTCAGTTGCAAAAATAGCAATACCGTAAATCTGGTGTTCCAGGTGTGACTGGGCAAGCCTTATAGTGTCATTCAAAGGATATATAATTTTCTGGTGTTAAATTCAGTTGCAAAAATAGAAATACCGTGAATATGGTGATCCAGCTGTGACAGGACAAGCCTCATAGTGTCCTTCCAAGGATATATTATTTTCTGGGGTGAAATTCATTTGCAAAGATAGAAATACCGTAAAAATGGTGTTCCAGCCATGACTGGACAAGTTTCATAGTGTCAGTCAAAGGATATATTATTTTCTGGGGTTAAATTCAGTTGCAAAAATAGAAATACCGTAAATCTGGTGTTCCAGCTGTGACAGGAAAAGCCTCATAGTGTCCGTCAAACGATATCTTATTTTCTGCGGTGAAATTCAGTTGCAAAAATTGAAATACCGTAAATCTGGTGGTCAAGCTTTGACCGGACAAGTTTCATAGTGTCGGTCAAAGGATATATCATTTTCTGGGGTGAAATTCAGTTTCCAAAATAGCAATACCGTAAATCTGGTGTTTCAGCTGTGCCTGGACAAGTTTCATAGTGTCCTTCAAAGGATATATTATTTTCTGGGGTGAAATTCAGTTGCAAAAATAGAAATACCGTGAATCTGGTGTTCCAGCTGTGACAGGACAAGCCTCATAGTGTCCTTCAAAGGATATATTATTTTCTGGTGTGAAATTCAGTTGCAAAAATAGAAATACCGTAAATCTGGTGCTCCAGCTTTGACTGGGCAAGTTTCATAGTGTCCGTCAAAGATCATATTATCTTCTGGGGTGAAATCAGTTGCAAATATAGCAATACAGTAAATCGGGTGTTGCATCTGTGACTTGACAAGTTTCATAGTGTCCGTCAAAGGATATATTATTTTCTGGGGTGAAATTCAGTTGCAAAAATTGAAATACCGTAAATCTAGTGTTCCAGCTGTGACTGGACAAGTTTCATAGTGTTCTTCAAAGGATATATTATTTTCTGGGGTGAAATTCAGTTGCAAAAATAGAAATACCGTAAATCTGGTATTCCAGCCGTGACTGGACAAGTTTCATGGTGTCCGTCAAAGGATATATTATTTTCTGGGATAAAATTTAGTTGCAAAAATAGCAATACCGTAAATCTGGTGTTCCCGCTGTGACTGGACAAGTTTCATAGTGTCTGTCAAAGGATATATTATTTTCTAGGGTGAAATTAAGTTGCAAAGATAGAAATACCGTAAATCTGGTGTTCCAGCTGTGACTGGACAAGTTTCATAGTGTCCATTAGAGGATATATTATTTTTTGGGGTGAAATTAAGTAACAAAAATAACAGTACCGTAAATCTGGTATTACAGCTGTGACTGGACAAGTTTCATAGTGTCCTTCCAAGGATATATTATTTTCTGGGGTGAAAATCATTTGCAAAGATAGAAATACCGTAAATCTGGTGTTCCAGCTGTGACTGGACAAGTTTCATAGTGTCTGTCAACGGATATATTATTTTCTGGGGTAAAATTCAGTTGCAAAATTAGCAATACCGTAAATCTGGTGTTCCAGGTGTGACTGGGCAAGCCTTATAGTGTCCTTCAAAGGATATATAATTTTCTGGTGTTAAATTCAGTTGCAAAAATAGAAATACCGTGAATCTGGTGATCCAGCTGTGACAGGACAAGCCTCATAGTGTCCTTCCAAGGATATATTATTTTCTGGGGTGAAATTCATTTGCAAAGATAGAAATACCGTAAAAATGGTGTTCCAGCCGTGACTGGACAAGTTTCATAGTGTCAGTCAAAGGATATATTATTTTCTGGGGTAAAATTCAGTTGCAAAAATAGAAATACCGTAAATCTGGTGTTCCAGCTGTGACAGGAAAAGCCTCATAGTGTCCGTCAAACGATATCTTATTTTCTGCGGTGAAATTCAGTTGCAAAAATTGAAATACCGTAAATCTGGTGGTCAAGCTTTGACCGGACAAGTTTCATAGTGTCGGTCAAAGGATATATTATTTTCTGGGGTGAAATTCAGTTTCCAAAATAGCAATACCGTAAATCTGGTGCTACAGCTGTGCCTGGACAAGTTTCATAGTGTCCTTCAAAGGATATATTATTTTCTGGGGTGAAATTCAGTTGCAAAAATAGAAATACCGTGAATCTGGTGTTCCAGCTGTGACAGGACAAGCCTCATAGTGTCCTTCAAAGGATATATTATTTTCTGGGATGAAATTCAGTTGCAAAAATAGAAATACCGTAAATCTGGTGTCCCGGCTTTGACTGGGCAAGTTTCATAGTGTCCGTCAAAGATCATATTATTTTCTGGGGTGAAATCAGTTGCAAATATAGCAATACAGTAAATCGGGTGTTGCATCTGTGACTTGACAAGTTTCATAGTGTCCGTCAAAGGATATATTATTTTCTGGGGTGAAATTCAGTTGCAAAAATAGAAATACCGTAAATCTATTGTTCCAGCTGTGACTGGACAAGTTTCATAGTGTTCTTCAAAGGATATATTATTTTCTGGGGTGAAATTCAGTTGCAAAAATAGAAATACCGTAAATCTGGTATTCCAGCCGTGACTGGACAAGTTTCATGGTGTCCGTCAAAGGATATATTATTTTCTGGGATAAAATTTAGTTGCAAAAATAGCAATACCGTAAATCTGGTGTTCCCGCTGTGACTGGACAAGTTTCATAGTGTCCGTCAAAGGATATATTATTTTCTGGGGTGAAATTCAGTTGCAAAAATAGAAATACCGTAAATCTTGTGTTCCAGCTGTGACTGGACAAGTTTCATAGTGTCCGACAAAGGATATATTATTTTCTGGGGTGAAATTCAGCTGCAAAAATAGAAATACCGTAAATCTGGTGTTCCAGCTGTGACTGGACAAGTTTCATAATGTCCGTCAAAGGATACATTATTTTGTGGTGTGAAATTCAGTTGCAAAATTAGCAATACCGTAAAAATGGTGTTCCAGCCGTGACTGGACAAGTTTCATAGTGTCAGTCAACGGATATATTATTTTCTGGGGTAAAATTCAGTTGCAAAAATAGAAATAACGTAAATCTGGTGTTCCAGCTGTGACTGGGCAAGCCTTATAGTGTCCTTCAAAGGATATATAATTTTCTGGTGTTAAATTCAGTTGCAAAAATAGCAATACCGTAAATCTGGTGTTCCAGCTATGATTGGACAAGTTTCATAGTGTCAAAGGATATATTATTTTCTGGGGTGAAATTCAGTTTCCAAAATAGCAATACCGCAAATCTGGTGTTACAGCTGTGCCTGGACAAGTTTCATAGTGTCCTTCAATGGATATATTATTTTCTGGGGTGAAATTCAGTTGCAAAAATAGAAATACCGTAAATCTGGTGTTCCAGCCGTGATTGGACAAGTTTCATAGTGTCCGTCAAAGGATATATTATTTTCTGTGGTGAAATTTAGTTACAAAAATAGCAAAACCGTAAATCTGGTGTTCCAGCTGTGACTGGACAAGTTTCATATTGTCCATCAACGGATATGTTATTTTCTGGGGTGAAATTCAGTTGCAAAAATAGAAATACCGTGAATCTGGTGTTCCAGCTGTGATAGGACAAGCCTCATAGTGTCCGTCAAAGGATATATTATTTTCTGGCATAAAATTCAGTTGCAAAAATAGCAATACCGTAAATCTGGTGTTCCAGCTGTGACTGGACAAGTTTCATAGTGTCTATTAAAGGATTTATTATTTTCTGGGGTTAAATTCAATTGCAAAAATAGAAATACCGTAAATCTGGTGTTCCCGCTGTTACTGGACAAGTTTCATAGTGTCCGTCAAAGGATATATTATTTTCTGGGGTGAAATTCAGTTGCAAAAATAGAAATACCGTAAATCTTGTGTTCCAGCTGTGACTGGACAAGTTTCATAGTGTCCGACAAAGGATATATTATTTTCTGGGGTGAAATTCAGCTGCAAAAATAGAAATACCGTAAATCTGGTGTTCCAGCTGTGACTGAACAAGTTTCATAATGTCCGTCAAAGGATATATTATTTTCTGGTATGAAATTCAGTTGCAAAATTAGCAATACCGTAAAAATGGTGTTCCAGCCGTGACTGGACAAGTTTCATAGTGTCAGTCAACGGATATATTATTTTCTAGGGTAAAATTCAGTTGCAAAAATAGAAATACCGTAAATCTGGTGTTCCAGCTGTTACTGGGCAAGCCTTATAGTGTCCTTCAAAGGATATATAATTTTCTGGTGTTAAATTCAGTTGCAAAAATAGCAATACCGTAAATCTGGTGTTCCAGCTATGACTGGACAAGTTTCATAGTGTCGGTCAAAGGATATATTATTTTCTGGGGTGAAATTCAGTTGCAAAAATAGAAAAACCGTAAATCTGGTGTTCCATCTATGACTGGACAAGTTTCATAGTGTCAAAGGATATATTATTTTCTGGGGTGAAATTCAGTTTCCAAAATAGCAATACCGTAAATCTGGTGTTCCAGCTGTGACTGGACAAGTTTCATAGTGTCTGTCAAAGGATATATTATTTTCTGGGGTGAAATTCAGTTGCAAAAATAGAAATACCGTAAATCTGGTGTTCCAGCCGTAACTAGACAAGTTTCATAGTGTCCGTCAAAGGATATATTATTTTCTGTGGTGAAATTTAGTTACAAAAATAGCAAAACCGTAAATCTGGTGTTCCAGCTGTGACTGGACAAGTTTCATAGTGTCCATTAGAGGATATATTATTTTCTGGGGTGAAATTCAGTAACAAAAATAGCAGTACCGTAAATCTGGTATTACAGCTGTGACTGGACAAGTTTCATAGTGTCCTTCCAAGGATATATTATTTTCTGGGGTGAAATTCAGTTGCAAAAATAGAAATACCGTAAATCTGGTGTTCCATCTGTGACTGGACAAGTTTCATAGTGTCCTTCCAAGGATATATTATTTTCAGGGGTAATATCCAGTTGCAAATATAGCAATACAGTAAATCGGTTGTTCCATCTGTGACTTGACAAGTTTCATAGTGTCCGTCAAAGGATATATTATTTTCTGGGGTGAAATTCAGTTGCACAAATAGAAATACCGTAAATCTTGTGTTCCAGCTATGACTGGACAAGTTTCATAGTGTCCGTCAAAGGACATAATATTTTCTGAGGTGAAATTCAGTTGCAAAAATAGAAATACCGTAAAAATGGTGTTCCAGCTGTGACTGGACAAGTTTCATAGTGTCCTTCAAAGGATATATTATTTTCTGGGCTGAAATTCAGTTGCAAAAATAGAAATACCGTAAATCTGGTGTTCCAGCTGTGACTGGACAAGTTTCATAGTGTCTGTCAAAGGATATATTATTTTCTGGGGTGAAAATCAGTTGCAAAAAGTTGAAATACTGTAAATCTGGTGTTCCAGCTGTGACTGTGCAAGCCTTATAGTGTCCTTCAAAGGATATATTATTTTCTGAGGTGAAATTCAGTTGCAAAAATAGAAATACCGTAAATCTGGTGTTCCAGCTGTGACTGGGCAAGCCTTATAGTGTCCTTCAAAGGATATATAATTTTCTGGGGTTAAATTCAGTTACAAAAATAGCAATACCGTAAATCTGGTGTTCCAGCTGTGACCGTACAGGTTCATAGTGTCAAAGGATATATTTTCTGGGGTGAAATTCAGTTGCAAAAATAGCAATACCGTAAATCTGGTGTTACAGCTGTGCCTGGACAAGTTTCATAGTGTCCTTCAAAGGATATATTATTTTCTGGGGTGAAATTCAGTTGCAAAAATAGAAATACCGTAAATCTGGTAATCTAGCTGTGACTGGACAAGTTTCATAGTGTCCTTCAAAGGATATATAATTTTCTGGGGTTAAATTCAGTTGCAAAAATAGAAATACCGTAAACCTGGTAATCCAGCTGTGACTGGGCAAGCCTTATAGTGTCCTTCAAAGGATATATAATTTTCTGGGTTTAAATTCAGTTGCAAAAATAGCAATACCGTAAATCTGGTGTTCCAGCTGTGACTGGACAAGTTTCATAGTGTCCGTCAACGGATATATTATTTTCTGGGGTGAAATTTAGTTGCAAAAATAGAAATACCGTGAATCTTGTGTTCCAGCTGTGACAGGACAAGCCTCATAGTGTCCGTTAAAGGATATATTATTTTCTGGGGTAAAATTCAGTTGCAAAAATAGCAATACCGTAAATCTGGTGTGTCGGCTGTGACTGGACAAGTTTCATAGTCTCCGTCAAAGGATATATTATTTTCTGGGGTGAAATTCAGTTGCAAAAATAGAAATACCGTAAATCTGGTGTTCCAGATGTGACAGGAAAAGTTTCATAGTGTCTGTCAAAGGTTATATTATTTTCTGGGGTGAAATTCAGTTGCAAAAATAGAAATACTCTAAAGCTGGTGTTCCAGCTGTGACTGGACAAGTTTCATAGTGTCCGTCAAAGGATATATTAATTTCTGGGTTGAAATTCAGTTGCAAAAATAGCAATACCGTAAAAATGGTGTTCCAGCTGTGACTGGACAGGTTTCATAGTGTCCTTCAATGGATATATTATTTTCTGGGGTGAAATTCAGTTGCAAAAATAGCAATACGGTAAAAATGGTGTTCCAGCTGTGACAGGAAAAGCCTCATAGTGTCCGTCAAAGGATATATTATTTTCTGGGGTGAAATTCAGTTGCAAAAATAGCAATACCGTAAAAATGGTGTTCCAGCTGTGACTGGACAAGTTTCATAGTGTCCGTCAATGGATATATTATTTTCTGGGGTGAAATTCAGTTGCAAAAAATAGAAATACCGTAAATCTGGTGTTTCAGCTGTGACAGGAAAAGCCTCATAGTGTCCGTCAAAGGATATCTTATTTTCTGCGGTGAAATTCAGTTGCAAAAATAGAAATACCGTAAATATGGTGTTCCAACTGTGACTAGAAAAGTTTCATAGTGTCCATTAGAGGATATACTATTTTCTGGAGTAAAATTCAGTAGCAAAAATAGCAATACCGTAAATCTAGTGTTCCAGCTATGACTGGACAAGTTTCATAGTGTCCTTCAAAGGATATATTATTTTCTGGGGTGAAATTCAGTTGCAAAAATAGAAATACCGTAAATCTGGTAATCTAGCTGTGACTGGGCAAGCCTTATAGTGTCCTTCAAAGGATATATAATTTTCTGGGGTTAAATTCAGTTGCAAAAATAGAAATACCGTAAACCTGGTAATCCAGCTGTGACTGGGCAAGCCTTATAGTGTCCTTCAAAGGATATATAATTTTCTGGGTTTAAATTCAGTTGCAAAAATAGCAATACCGTAAATCTGGTGTTCCAGCTGTGACTGGACAACTTACATAGTGTCCGTCAAAGGATATGTTATTTTCTGGGGTGAAATTAAGTTGCAAAAATAGAAATACCGTAAATCTGGTGTTGCAGCTGTGACCGGACAAGTTTCATAGTGTCCGTCAAAGGATATATTAAATTCTGGGGTGAAATTCAGTTGTAAAAATAGAAATACCGTAAATCTGGTTTTCCAGCTATGACTGGACAAGTTTCATAGTTTCAAAGGACATATTATTTTTTGGGGTAAAATTCAGTTGCAAAAATAGCAATACCGTAAATCTGGTGTTACAGCTGTGCCAGGACAAGTTTCATAGTGTCCTTCAAAGGATATATTATTTTCTGGGGTGAAATTCAGTTGCAAAAATAGAAATACTCTAAAGCTGGTGTTCCAGCTGTGACTGGACAAGTTTCATAGTGTCCGTCAAAGGATATATTAATTTCTGGGTTGAAATTCAGTTTCAAAAATAGCAATACCGTAAAAATGGTGTTTCAGCTGTGACTGGACAAGTTTCATAGTGTCCTTCAATGGATATATTATTTTCTGGGGTGAAATTCAGTTGCAAAAATAGCAATACGGTAAAAATGGTGTTCCAGCTGTGACAGGAAAAGCCTCATAGTGTCCGTCAAAGGATATATTATTTTCTGGGGTGAAATTCAGTTGCAAAAATAGCAATACCGTAAAAATGGTGTTCCAGCTGTGACTGGACAAGTTTTCATAGTGTCCGTCAATGGATATATTATTTTCTGGGGTGAAATTCAGTTGCAAAAATAGAAATACCGTAAATCTGGTGTTTCAGCTGTGACAGGAAAAGCCTCATAGTGTCCGTCAAAGGATATCTTATTTTCTGCGGTTAAATTCAGTTGCAAAAATAGAAATACCGTAAATATGGTGTTCCAACTGTGACTAGAAAAGTTTCATAGTGTCCATTAGAGGATATACTATTTTCTGGAGTAAAATTCAGTAGCAAAAATAGCAATACCGTAAATCTAGTGTTCCAGCTATGACTGGACAAGTTTCATAGTGTCCTTCAAAGGATATATTATTTTCTGGGGTGAAATTCAGTTGCAAAAATAGAAATACCGTAAATCTGGTAATCTAGCTGTGACTGGGCAAGCCTTATAGTGTCCTTCAAAGGATATATAATTTTCTGGGGTTAAATTCAGTTGCAAAAATAGAAATACCGTAAACCTGGTAATCCAGCTGTGACTGGGCAAGCCTTATAGTGTCCTTCAAAGGATATATAATTTTCTGGGTTTAAATTCAGTTGCAAAAATAGCAATACCGTAAATCTGGTGTTCCAGCTGTGACTGGACAACTTACATAGTGTCCGTCAAAGGATATGTTATTTTCTGGGGTGAAATTAAGTTGCAAAAATAGAAATACCGTAAATCTGGTGTTCCAGCTGTGACCGGACAAGTTTCATAGTGTCCGTCAAAGGATATATTAAATTCTGGGGTGAAATTCAGTTGTAAAAATAGAAATACCGTAAATCTGGTTTTCCAGCTATGACTGGACAAGTTTCATAGTTTCAAAGGACATATTATTTTCTGGGGTGAAATTCAGTTGCAAAAATAGCAATACCGTAAATCTGGTGTTACAGCTGTGCCAGGACAAGTTTCATAGTGTCCTTCAAAGGATATATTATTTTCTGGGGTGAAATTCAGTTGCAAAAATAGAAATACCGTAAATCTGGTGTTCCAGCTGTGACCGGACAAGTTTCATAGTGTCCGTCAAAGGATATATTAAATTCTGGGGTGAAATTCAGTTGTAAAAATAGAAATACCGTAAATCTGGTTTTCCAGCTATGACTGGACAAGTTTCATAGTTTCAAAGGACATATTATTTTCTGGGGTGAAATTCAGTTGCAAAAATAGCAATACCGTAAATCTGGTGTTACAGCTGTGCCAGGACAAGTTTCATAGTGTCCTTCAAAGGATATATTATTTTCTGGGGTGAAATTCAGTTGCAAAAATAGAAATACCGTAAATATGGTGTTCCAGCCGTGACTGGACAAGTTTTTATAGTGTCAATCAACGGATATATTATTTTCTGGGGTGAAATTCATTTGCAAAAATAGAAATACCGTAAATCTGGTGTTCCAGCTGTGACTGGGCAAGCCTTATAGTGTCCTTCAAAGGATATATAATTTTCTGGGGTTAAATTCAGTTGTAAAAATAGCAATACCGTAAATCTGGTGTTCCAGCTGTGACTGGACAAGTTTCATAGTGACGGTCAAAGGATATGTTATTTTCTGGGGTGAAATTCAGTTGCAAAAATAGAAATACCGTAAATCTGGTGTTCCAGCTGTGACTGGACAAGTTTCATAGTGTCCGTCAAAGGATATATTATATTCTGGGGTGAAATTCAGTTGCAAAAATAGAAATACCGTAAATCTGGTGTTCCAGCTATGACTGGACAAGTTTCATAGTGTCAAAGGATATATTATTTTCTGGGGTGAAATTCAGTTGCAAAAATAGCAATACCGTAAATCTGGTGTTACAGCTGTGCCTGGACAAGTTTCATAATGTCTGTCAAAGGATATATTATTTTCTGGGGTGAAATTCAGTTGCAAAAATAGAAATACCGTAAATCTGGTGTTCCAGCTGTGACTGGACAAGTTTCATAGTGTCCGTCAAAGGATATATTATTTTCTGGGGTGAAATTCAGTTGCAAAAATAGCAAATACCGTAAATCTGGTGTTCCAGCTGTGACTGGACAAGTTTCATAGTGTCCTTCAAAGGATATATTATTTTCTGGGGTGAAATTCAGTTGCAAAAATAGAAATACTGTAAATCTGGTGTTCCAGCTGTGACTGGACAAGTTTCATAGTGTCCGTCAAAGGATATATTATTTTCTGGGGTGAAATTCAGTTGCAAAAATAGCAATACCGTAAAAATGGTGTTCCAGCTGTGACTGGACAAGTTTCATAGTGTCCGTCAATGGATATATTATTTTCTGGGGTGAAATTCAGTTGCAAAAATAGAAATACCGTAAATCTGGTGTTCCAGCTGTGACAGGAAAAGCCTCATAGTGTCCGTCAAAGGATATCTTATTTTCTGGGGTGAAATTCAGTTGCAAAAATAGCAATACCGTAAATCTGGTGTTCCAGCTGTGACTAGACAAGTTTCATAGTGTCCATCAGAGGATATACTATTTTCTGGAGTGAAATTCAGTAGCAAAAATAGAAATACCGTAAATCTAGTGTTCCAGCTATGACTGGACAAGTTTCATAGTGTCCTTCAAAGGATATATTATTTTCTGGGGTGAAATTCAGTTGCAAAAATAGAAATACCGTAAATCTGGTAATCTAGCTGTGACTGGGCAAGCCTTATAGTGTCCTTCAAAGGATATATAATTTTCTGGGGTTAAATTCAGTTGCAAAAATAGAAATACCGTAAACCTGGTAATCCAGCTGTGACTGGGCAAGCCTTATAGTGTCCTTCAAAGGATATATAATTTTCTGGGTTTAAATTCAGTTGCAAAAATAGCAATACCGTAAATCTGGTGTTCCAGCTGTGACTGGACAACTTACATAGTGTCCGTCAAAGGATATGTTATTTTCTGGGGTGAAATTAAGTTGCAAAAATAGAAATACCGTAAATCTGGTGTTCCAGCTGTGACCGGACAAGTTTCATAGTGTCCGTCAAAGGATATATTAAATTCTGGGGTGAAATTCAGTTGTAAAAATAGAAATACCGTAAATCTGGTTTTCCAGCTATGACTGGACAAGTTTCATAGTTTCAAAGGACATATTATTTTCTGGGGTGAAATTCAGTTGCAAAAATAGCAATACCGTAAATCTGGTGTTACAGCTGTGCCAGGACAAGTTTCATAGTGTCCTTCAAAGGATATATTATTTTCTGGGGTGAAATTCAGTTGCAAAAATAGAAATACCGTAAATCTGGTGTTCCAGCTGTGACCGGACAAGTTTCATAGTGTCCGTCAAAGGATATATTAAATTCTGGGGTGAAATTCAGTTGTAAAAATAGAAATACCGTAAATCTGGTTTTCCAGCTATGACTGGACAAGTTTCATAGTTTCAAAGGACATATTATTTTCTGGGGTGAAATTCAGTTGCAAAAATAGCAATACCGTAAATCTGGTGTTACAGCTGTGCCAGGACAAGTTTCATAGTGTCCTTCAAAGGATATATTATTTTCTGGGGTGAAATTCAGTTGCAAAAATAGAAATACCGTAAATATGGTGTTCCAGCCGTGACTGGACAAGTTTTTATAGTGTCAATCAACGGATATATTATTTTCTGGGGTGAAATTCATTTGCAAAAATAGAAATACCGTAAATCTGGTGTTCCAGCTGTGACTGGGCAAGCCTTATAGTGTCCTTCAAAGGATATATAATTTTCTGGGGTTAAATTCAGTTGTAAAAATAGCAATACCGTAAATCTGGTGTTCCAGCTGTGACTGGACAAGTTTCATAGTGACGGTCAAAGGATATGTTATTTTCTGGGGTGAAATTCAGTTGCAAAAATAGAAATACCGTAAATCTGGTGTTCCAGCTGTGACTGGACAAGTTTCATAGTGTCCGTCAAAGGATATATTATATTCTGGGGTGAAATTCAGTTGCAAAAATAGAAATACCGTAAATCTGGTGTTCCAGCTATGACTGGACAAGTTTCATAGTGTCAAAGGATATATTATTTTCTGGGGTGAAATTCAGTTGCAAAAATAGCAATACCGTAAATCTGGTGTTACAGCTGTGCCTGGACAAGTTTCATAATGTCTGTCAAAGGATATATTATTTTCTGGGGTGAAATTCAGTTGCAAAAATTGAAATACCATAAATCTGGTGTTCCAGCTGTGCCTGGACAAGTTTCATAATGTCTGTCAAAGGATATATTATTTTCTGGGGTGAAATTCAGTTGCAAAAATTGAAATACCATAAATCTGGTGTTCCAGCTGTGAATGGACAAGTTTCATAGTGTCCTTGAAAGGATATATTATTTTCTGGGGTGAAATTCAGTTGCAAAAATTGAAATACTGTAAATCTGGAGTTCCAGCTGTGACTGGACAAGTTTCTTAGTGTCAGTCAAAGGATATATTATTTTCTGGGGTGAAATTCAGTTTCAAAAATAGCAATACCGTAAAAATGGTGTTCCAACTGTGACTGGACAAGTTTCATAGTGTCCGTCAATGGATATATTATTTTATGGGGTGAAATTCAGTTGCAAAAATAGCAATACCGTAAATCTGGTGTTCCAGCTGTGACTGGACAAGTTTCATAGTGTCCATTAGAGGATATATTATTTTCTGGGGTGAAATTCAGTAACAAAAATAGCAGTACCGTAAATCTGGTATTACAGCTGTGACTGGACAAGTTTCATAGTGTCCGTCAACGGATATATTATTTTCTGGGGTGAAATTCAGTTGCAAAAATAGAAATACCGTGAATCTGGTGTTCCAGCTGTGACAGGACAAGCCTCATAGTGTCCGTCAAAGGATATATTTTTTTCTTGGGTGAAATTCAATTGCAAAAATTGAAATTCCGTAAATCTGGTGTTCCAGCTGTGACTGGACAAGTTTCATAGTGTCCGTCAACGGATATATTATTTTCTGGGGTTAAATTCAGTTGCAAAAATAGAAATACCGTGAATCTGGTGTTCCAGCTGTGACAGGACAAGCCTCATAGTGTAAGTCAAAGGATATATTATTTTCTGGGGTAAAATTCAGTTGCAAAAATAGCAAAACCGTAAATCTGGTGTTCCGGCTGTGACTGGGCAATTTTCATAGTGTCCGTCAAAGGTCATATTATTTTCTGGGGTGAAATCAGTTGCAAATATAGCAAAACAGTAAATCGGTTGTTCCATCTGTGACTTGATAACTTTCATAGTGTCCGTCATAGGATATATTATTTTCTGGGGTGAAATTCAGTTGCAAAAATAGAAATACCGTAAATCTGGTGTTCCAGCTGTGACTGGACAAGTTTCATAGTGTCTGTCAAAGGATATATTATTTTCTGGGGTGAAATTCAGTTGCAAAAAGTTGAAATACTGTAAATCTGGTGTTCCAGCTGTGACTGGACAAGTTTCATAGTGCCCGTCAAAGGATATATTATTTTCTGAGGTGAAATTCAGTTGCAAAAATAGAAATACCGTAAATCTGGTGTTCCAGCTGTGACTGGGCAAGCCTTATAGTGTCCTTCAAAGGATATATAATTTTCTGGGGTTAAATTCAGTTGCAAAAATAGCAATACCGTAAATCTGGTGTTGCAGCTGTGACTGGACAAGTTTCATAGTGTCCGTCAATGGATACGTTATTTTCTGGGGTGAAATTAAGTTGCAAAAATAGAAATACCGTAAATCTGGTGTTCCAGCTGTGACCGTACAGGTTCATAGTGTCAAAGGATATATTATTTTCTGGGGTGAAATTCAGTTGCAAAAATAGCAATACCGTAAATCTGGTGTTACAGCTGTGCCTGGACAAGTTTCATAATGTCCGTAAAAGGATATATTACTTTCTGGTGTGAAATTCAGTTGCAAAATTAGCAATACCGTAAAAATGGTGTTCCAGCCGTGATTGGACAAGTTTCATAGTGTCTGTCAAAAGATATATTATTTTCTGGGGTGAAATTCAGTTGCAAAAAGTTGAAATACTGTAAATCTGGTGTTCCAGCTGTGACTGGACAAGTTTCATATTGTCCATCAACGGATATGTTATTTTCTGGGGTGAAATTCAGTTGCAAAAATAGCAATACCGTAAATCTGGTGTTACAGCTGTGCCTGGATAAGTTTCATAGTTTCCTTCAAAGGATATATTATTTTCTGGGGTGAAATTCAGTTGCAAAAATAGAAATACCGTAAATCTGGTGTTCCAGCCGTGACTGGACAAGTTTCATAGTGTCCGTCAAAGGATATATTATTTTCTGTGGTGAAATTTACTTACAAAAAAAGCAATACCGTAAATCTGGTGTTCCAGCTGTGAATGGACAAGTTTCATAGTGTCCTTCAAAGGATATATTATTTTCTGGGGTGAAATTCAGTTGCAAAAATAGAAATACCGTAAATCTGGTGTTCCAGATGTGACTGGACAAGTTTCATAATGTCCGTAAAAGGATATATTATTTTCTGGGGTGAAATTCAGTTGCAAAAATAGAAATACCGTAAATCTGGTGTTCCAGCCGTGATTGGACAAGTTTCATAGTGTCCGTCAAAGGATATATTATTTTCTGGGGTGAAATTCAGTTGCAAAAAGTTGAAATACTGTAAATCTGGTGTTCCAGCTGTGACTGGACAAGTTTCATAATGTCCATCAACGGATATGTTATTTTTGTGTGAAATTTACTTACAAAAAAAGCAATACCGTGAATCTGGTGTTCCAGCTGTGATAGGACAAGCCTCATACTGTCCGTCAAAGGATATATTATTTTCTGGGGTAAAATTCAGTTGCAAAAATAGCAATACCGTAAATCTGGTGTTCCAGCTATGACTGGACAAGTTTCATAGTGTCCATTAAAGGATTTATTATTTTCTGGGGTGAAATTCAATTGCAAAAATAGAAATACCGTAAATCTGGTGTTCCAGCTGTGACTGGACAAGTTTCATAGTGTCCATTAGAGGATATATTTTTTTCTGGGGTGAAATTCAGTAACAAAAATAACAGTACCGTAAATCTGGTATTACAGCTGTGACTGGACAAGTTTCATAGTGTCCTTCCAAGGATATATTATTTTCTGGGGTGAAATTCAGTTGCAAAAATAGAAATACTCTAAAGCTGGTGTTCCAGCTGTGACTGGACAAGTTTCATAGTGTCCGTCAACGGATATATTATTTTCTGGGGTGAAATTTAGTTGCAAAAATAGAAATACCGTGAATCTTGTGTTCCAGCTGTGACAGGACAAGCCTCATAGTCTCCGTCAAAGGATATATTATTTTCTGGGGTGAAATTCAGTTTCAAAAATAGCAATACCGTAAAAATGGTGTTCCAGCTGTGACTGGACAAGTTTCATAGTGTCTGTCAAAGGTTATATTATTTTCTGGGGTGAAATTCAGTTGCAAAAATAGAAATACTCTAAAGCTGGTGTTCCAGCTGTGACTGGACAAGTTTCATAGTGTCTGTCAAAGGTTATATTATTTTCTGGGTTGAAATTTAGTTGCAAAAATAGAAATACCGTAAATCTGGTGTTCCAGCTGTGACTGGACAAGTTTCATAGTGTCCTTCAATGGATATATTATTTTCTGGGGTGAAATTCAGTTGCAAAAATAGCAATACGGTAAAAATGGTGTTCCAGCTGTGACAGGAAAAGCCTCATAGTGTCCGTCAAAGGATATATTATTTTCTGGGGTGAAATTCAGTTGCAAAAATAGCAATACCGTAAAAATGGTGTTCCAGCTGTGACTGGACAAGTTTCATAGTGTCCGTCAATGGATATATTATTTTCTGGGGTGAAATTCAGTTGCAAAAAATAGAAATACCGTAAATCTGGTGTTTCAGCTGTGACAGGAAAAGCCTCATAGTGTCCGTCAAAGGATATCTTATTTTCTGCGGTTAAGTTCAGTTGCAAAAATAGAAATACCGTAAATATGGTGTTCCAACTGTGACTAGAAAAGTTTCATAGTGTCCTTCAAAGGATATATTATTTTCTGGGGTGAAATTCAGTTGCAAAAATAGCAATACCGTAAATCTAGTGTTCCAGCTGTGACTGGACAAGTTTCATAGTGTCCTTCAAAGGATATATTATTTTCTGGGGTGAAATTCAGTTGCAAAAATAGAAATACCGTAAACCTGGTAATCCAGCTGTGACTGGGCAAGCCTTATAGTGTCCTTCAAAGGATATATAATTTTCTGGGTTTAAATTCAGTTGCAAAAATAGCAATACCGTAAATCTGGTGTTCCAGCTGTGACTGGACAACTTACATAGTGTCCGTCAAAGGATATGTTATTTTCTGGGGTGAAATTAAGTTGCAAAAATAGAAATACCGTAAATCTGGTGTTCCAGCTGTGACCGGACAAGTTTCATAGTGTCCGTCAAAGGATATATTAAATTCTGGGGTGAAATTCAGTTGTAAAAATAGAAATACCGTAAATCTGGTTTTCCAGCTATGACTGGACAAGTTTCATAGTTTCAAAGGACATATTATTTTCTGGGGTGAAATTCAGTTGCAAAAATAGCAATACCGTAAATCTGGTGTTACAGCTGTGCCAGGACAAGTTTCATAGTGTCCTTCAAAGGATATATTATTTTCTGGGGTGAAATTCAGTTGCAAAAATAGAAATACCGTAAATCTGGTGTTCCAGCTGTGACCGGACAAGTTTCATAGTGTCCGTCAAAGGATATATTAAATTCTGGGGTGAAATTCAGTTGTAAAAATAGAAATACCGTAAATCTGGTTTTCCAGCTATGACTGGACAAGTTTCATAGTTTCAAAGGACATATTATTTTCTGGGGTGAAATTCAGTTGCAAAAATAGCAATACCGTAAATCTGGTGTTACAGCTGTGCCAGGACAAGTTTCATAGTGTCCTTCAAAGGATATATTATTTTCTGGGGTGAAATTCAGTTGCAAAAATAGAAATACCGTAAATATGGTGTTCCAGCCATGACTGGACAAGTTTTTATAGTGTCAATCAACGGATATATTATTTTCTGGGGTGAAATTCATTTGCAAAAATAGAAATACCGTAAATCTGGTGTTCCAGCTGTGACTGGGCAAGCCTTATAGTGTCCTTCAAAGGATATATAATTTTCTGGGGTTAAATTCAGTTGTAAAAATAGCAATACCGTAAATCTGGTGTTCCAGCTGTGACTGGACAAGTTTCATAGTGACGGTCAAAGGATATGTTATTTTCTGGGGTGAAATTCAGTTGCAAAAATAGAAATACCGTAAATCTGGTGTTCCAGCTGTGACTGGACAAGTTTCATAGTGTCCGTCAAAGGATATATTATATTCTGTGGTGAAATTCAGTTGCAAAAATTGAAATACCGTAAATCTGGTGTTCCAGCTATGACTGGACAAGTTTCATAGTGTCAAAGGATATATTATTTTCTGGGGTGAAATTCAGTTGCAAAAATAGCAATACCGTAAATCTGGTGTTACAGCTGTGCCTGGACAAGTTTCATAATGTCTGTCAAAGGATATATTATTTTCTGGGGTGAAATTCAGTTGCAAAAATCGAAATACTGTAAATCTAGTGTTCCAGCTGTGACTGGACAAGTTTCATAGTGTCCGACAAAGGATATAATATTTTCTGGGGTGAAATTCAGTTGCACAAATAGAAATACCGTAAATCTTGTGTTCCAGCAATGACTGGACAATTTCATAATGTCCGTCAAAGGATATAATATTTTCTGGGGTGAAATTCAGTTGCAAAAATTGAAATACCATAAATCTGGTGTTCCAGCTGTGAATGGACAAGTTTCATAGTGTCCTTGAAAGGATATATTATTTTCTGGAGTGAAATTCAGTTGCAAAAATTGAAATACTGTAAATCTGGAGTTCCAGCTGTGACTGGACAAGTTTCTTAGTGTCAGTCAAAGGATATATTATTTTCTGGGGTGAAATTCAGTTGCAAAAATAGCAATACAGTAAATCTGGTGCTCCAGCTGTGACTGGGCAAGCCTTATAGTGTCCTTCAAAGGATATATAATTTTTTGGGGTTAAATTCAGTTGTAAAAATAGCAATACCGTAAATCTGGTGTTCCAGCTGTGACTGGACAAGTTTCATAGTGACGGTCAAAGGATATGTTATTTTCTGGGGTGAAATTCAGTTGCAAAAATAGAAATACCGTAAATCTGGTGTTCCAGCTGTGACTGGACAAGTTTCATAGTGTCCGTCAAAGGATATATTATTTTCTGGGGTGAAATTCAGTTGCAAAAATAGAAATACCGTAAATCTGGTGTTCCAGCTGTGACTGGACAAGTTTCATAGTGTCCGTCAAAGGATATATTATTTTCTGGGGTGAAATTCAGTTGCAAAAATAGCAATACCGTAAATCTGGTGTTACAGCTGTGACTGGACAAGTTTCATAGTGTCTGTCAAAGGATATATAATTTTCTGGGGTGAAATTCAGTTGCAAAAATAGAAATACTGTAAATCTGGTGTTCCAGCTGTGACTGGACAAGTTTCATAGTGTCCGTCAAAGGATATATTATTTTCTGGGGTGAAATTCAGTTGCACAAATAGAAATACCGTAAATCTGGTGTTCCAGCTATGACTGGACAAGTTTCATAATGTCCGTCAAAGGATATATTATTTTCTGGGGTGAAATTCAGTTGCAAAAATTGAAATACCGTAAATCTGGTGTTCCAGCTGTGACTGGACAAGTTTCATAGTGTCCTTCAAAGGATATATTATTTTCTGGGGTGAAATTCAGTTGCAAAAATAGAAATACTGTAAATCTGGTGTTCCAGCTGTGACTGGACAAGTTTCATAGTGTCAGTCAAAGGATATATTATTTTCTGGGGTGAAATTCAGTTGCAAAAATAGCAATACAGTAAATCTGGTGTTCCAGCTGTGACTGGACAAGTTTCATAGAGTCCGTCAAAGGATATATTATTTTCTGGGGTGAAATTAAGTTGCAAAGATAGAAATACCGTAAATCTGGTGTTCCAGCTGTGACTGGACAAGTTTCATAGTGTCCATTAGAGGATATATTATTTTCTGGGGTGAAATTCAGTTACAAAAATAGCAGTACCGTAAATCTGGTGTTACAGCTGTGACTGGACAAGTTTCATAGTGTCCGTCAACGGATATATTATTTTCTGGGGTGAAATTCAGTTGCAAAAATAGAAATACCGTGAATCTGGTGTTCCAGCTGTGACAGGACAAGCTTCATAGTGTCCGTCAAAGGATATATTATTTTCTGGGGTTAAATTCAGTTGCAAAAATTGAAATACCGTAAATCTGGTGTTCCAGCTGTGACTGGACAAGTTTCATAGTGTCCGTCAACGGATATATTATTTTCTGGGGTGAAATTCAGTTGCAAAAATAGCAATACCGTAAATCTGGTGTTCCAGCTGTGACTGGACAAGTTTCATAGTGTCCGTCAAAGGATATATTATTTTCTGGGGTGAAATTCAGTTGCAAAAATAGAAATACCGTAAATCTGGTGTTCCAGCTGTGACTGGACAAGTTTCATAGTGTCCGTCAAAGGATATATTATTTTCTGGGGTGAAATTCAGTTGCAAAAATAGAAATACCGTAAATCTGGTGTTCCAGCTGTGACATGGACAAGTTTCATAGTGTCAGTCAAAGGATATATTATTTTCTGGGGTAAAATTCAGTTGCAAAAATAGCAAAACCGTAAATCTGGTGTTCCGGCTGTGACTGGGCAAGTTTCATAGTGTCCGTCAAAGTTCATATTATTTTCTGGGGTGAAATCAGTTGCAAATATAGCAAAACAGTAAATCGGTTGTTCCATCTGTGACTTGATAACTTTCATAGTGTCCGTCATAGGATATATTATTTTCTGGGGTGAAATTCAGTTGCAAAAATAGAAATACCGTAAATCTGGTGTTCCAGCTGTGACTGGACAAGTTTCATAGTGTCTGTCAAAGGATATATTATTTTCTGGGGTGAAATTCAGTTGCAAAAATAGAAATACCGTAAATCTGGTGTTCCAGCTGTGACTGGACAAGTTTCATAGTGTCTGTCAAAGGATATATTATTTTCTGGGGTGAAATTCAGTTGCAAAAAGTTGAAATACTGTAAATCTGGTGTTCCAGCTGTGACTGGGCAAGCCTTATAGTGTCCTTCAAAGGATATATAATTTTCTGGGGTTAAATTCAGTTGCAAAAATAGCAATACCGTAAATCTGGTGTTGCAGCTGTGACTGGACAAGTTTCATAGTGTCCGTCAATGGATACGTTATTTTCTGGGGTGAAATTCAGTTGCAAAAATAGAAATACCGTAAATCTGGTGTTCCAGCCGTGACTGGACAAGTTTCATAGTGTCCGTCAAAGGATATATTATTTTCTGTGGTGAAATTTACTTACAAAAAAAGCAATACCGTAAATCTGGTGTTCCAGCTGTGAATGGACAAGTTTCATAGTGTCCTTCAAAGGATATATTATTTTCTGGGGTGAAATTCAGTTGCAAAAATAGAAATACCGTAAATCTGGTGTTCCAGATGTGACTGGACAAGTTTCATAATGTCCGTAAAAGGATATATTACTTTCTGGTGTGAAATTCAGTTGCAAAATTAGCAATACCGTAAAAATGGTGTTCCAGCCGTGATTGGACAAGTTTCATAGTGTCTGTCAAAAGATATAATATTTTCTGGGGTGAAATTCAGTTGCAAAAAGTTGAAATTCTGTAAATCTGGTGTTCCAGCTGTGACTGGACAAGTTTCATAATGTCCATCAACGGATATGTTATTTTTTTGTGTGAAATTCTGTTGCAAAAATAGCAATACCGTAAATCTGGTGTTACAGCTGTGCCTGGACAAGTTTCATAGTGTCCTTCAAAGGATATATTATTTTCTGGGGTGAAATTCAGTTGCAAAAATAGAAATACCGTAAATCTGGTGTTCCAGACGTGACTGGACAAGTTTCATAGTGTCCGTCAAAGGATATATTATTTTCTGTGTTGAAATTTACTTACAAAAATAGCAATACCGTAAATCTGGTGTTCCAGCTGTGACTGGACAAGTTTCATAGTGTCCTTCAAAGGATATATTATTTTCTGGGGTGAAATTCAGTTGCAAAAATACAAATACCGTAAATCTGGTGTTCCAGATGTGACTGGACAAGTTTCATAATGTCCGTCAAAGGATATATTACTTTCTGGTGTGAAATTCAGTTGCAAAATTAGCAATACCGTAAAAATGGTGTTCCAGCCGTGATTGGACAAGTTTCATAGTGTCTGTCAAAAGATATATTATTTTCTGGGGTGAAATTCAGTTGTAAAAAGTTGAAATACTGTAAATCTGGTGTTCCAGCTGTGACTGGACAAGTTTCATAGTGTCCATTAAAGGATTTATTATTTTCTGGGGTGAAATTCAATTGCAAAAATAGAAATACCGTAAATCTGGTGTTCCAGCTGTGACTGGACAAGTTTCATAGTGTCCATTAGAGGATATATTATTTTCTGGGGTGAAATTCCGTAACAAAAATAACAGTACCGTAAATCTGGTATTACAGCTGTGACTGGACAAGTTTCATAGTGTCCTTCCAAGGATATATTATTTTCTGGGGTGAAATTAATTTGCAAAAATAGAAATACCGTAAATCTGGTGTTCCAGCTGTGACTTGACAAGTTTCATAGTGTCCGTCAACGGATATATTATTTTCTGGGGTGAAATTTAGTTGCAAAAATAGAAATACCGTGAATCTTGTGTTCCAGCTGTGACAGGACAAGCCTCATAGTGTCCGTCAAAGGATATATTATTTTCTGGGGTGAAATTCAGTTGCAAAAATAGAAATACCGTAAATCTGGTGTTCCAGCTGTGACTGGACAAGTTTCATAGTGTCCGTCAAAGGATATATTATTTTCTGGGGTGAAATTCAGTTGCAAAAATAGAAATACCGTAAATCTGGTGTTCCAGCTGTGACAGGACAAGTTTCATAGTGTCTGTCAAAGGTTATATTATTTTCTGGGGTGAAATTCAGTTGCAAAAATAGAAATACTCGTAAATCTGGTGTTCCAGCTGTGACTGGACAAGTTTCATAGTGTCCGTCAAAGGATATATTATTTTCTGGGTTGAAATTCAGTTGCAAAAATAGCAATACCGTAAAAATGGTGTTCCAGCTGTGACTGGACAAGTTTCATAGTGTCCTTCAATGGATATATTATTTTCTGGGGTGAAATTCAGTTGCAAAAATAGCAATACGGTAAAAATGGTGTTCCAGCTGTGACAGGAAAAGCCTCATAGTGTCCGTCAAAGGATATATTATTTTCTGGGGTGAAATTCAGTTGCAAAAATAGCAATACCGTAAAAATGGTGTTCCAGCTGTGACTGGACAAGTTTCATAGTGTCCGTCAATGGATATATTATTTTCTGGGGTGAAATTCAGTTGCAAAAAATAGAAATACCGTAAATCTGGTGTTTCAGCTGTGACAGGAAAAGCCTCATAGTGTCCGTCAATGGATATATTATTTTCTGGGGTGAAATTCAGTTGCAAAAATAGCAATACGGTAAAAATGGTGTTCCAGCTGTGACAGGAAAAGCCTCATAGTGTCCGTCAAAGGATATATTATTTTCTGGGGTGAAATTCAGTTGCAAAAAATAGCAATACCGTAAAAATGGTGTTCCAGCTGTGACTGGACAAGTTTCATAGTGTCCTTCAATGGATATATTATTTTCTGGGGTGAAATTCAGTTGCAAAAATAGCAATACGGTAAAAATGGTGTTCCAGCTGTGACAGGAAAAGCCTCATAGTGTCCGTCAAAGGATATATTATTTTCTGGGGTGAAATTCAGTTGCAAAAATAGAAATACCGTAAATATGGTGTTCCAACTGTGACTAGAAAAGTTTCATAGTGTCCATTAGAGGATATACTATTTTCTGGAGTAAAATTCAGTAGCAAAAATAGCAATACCGTAAATCTAGTGTTCCAGCTATGACTGGACAAGTTTCATAGTGTCCTTCAAAGGATATATTATTTTCTGGGGTGAAATTCAGTTGCAAAAATAGAAATACCGTAAATCTGGTGTTCCAGCTGTGACTGGACAAGTTTCATAGTGTCCTTCAAAGGATATATTATTTTCTGGGGTGAAATTCAGTTGCAAAAATAGAAATACCGTAAATCTGGTAATCTAGCTGTGACTGGGCAAGCCTTATAGTGTCCTTCAAAGGATATATAATTTTCTGGGTTTAAATTCAGTTGCAAAAATAGCAATACCGTAAATCTGGTGTTCCAGCTGTGACTGGACAACTTACATAGTGTCCGTCAAAGGATATGTTATTTTCTGGGGTGAAATTAAGTTGCAAAAATAGAAATACCGTAAATCTGGTGTTCCAGCTGTGACCGGACAAGTTTCATAGTGTCCGTCAAAGGATATATTAAATTCTGGGGTGAAATTCAGTTGTAAAAATAGAAATACCGTAAATCTGGTTTTCCAGCTATGACTGGACAAGTTTCATAGTTTCAAAGGACATATTATTTTCTGGGGTGAAATTCAGTTGCAAAAATAGCAATACCGTAAATCTGGTGTTACAGCTGTGCCAGGACAAGTTTCATAGTGTCCTTCAAAGGATATATTATTTTCTGGGGTGAAATTCAGTTGCAAAAATAGAAATACCGTAAATCTGGTGTTCCAGCTGTGACCGGACAAGTTTCATAGTGTCCGTCAAAGGATATATTAAATTCTGGGGTGAAATTCAGTTGTAAAAATAGAAATACCGTAAATCTGGTTTTCCAGCTATGACTGGACAAGTTTCATAGTTTCAAAGGACATATTATTTTCTGGGGTGAAATTCAGTTGCAAAAATAGCAATACCGTAAATCTGGTGTTACAGCTGTGCCAGGACAAGTTTCATAGTGTCCTTCAAAGGATATATTATTTTCTGGGGTGAAATTCAGTTGCAAAAATAGAAATACCGTAAATATGGTGTTCCAGCCGTGACTGGACAAGTTTTTATAGTGTCAATCAACGGATATATTATTTTCTGGGGTGAAATTCATTTGCAAAAATAGAAATACCGTAAATCTGGTGTTCCAGCTGTGACTGGGCAAGCCTTATAGAGTCCTTCAAAGGATATATAATTTTCTGGGGTTAAATTCAGTTGTAAAAATAGCAATACCGTAAATCTGGTGTTCCAGCTGTGACTGGACAAGTTTCATAGTGACGGTCAAAGGATATGTTATTTTCTGGGGTGAAATTCAGTTGCAAAAATAGAAATACCGTAAATCTGGTGATCCAACTGTGACCAGACAAGTTTCATAGTGTCCGTCAAAGGATATATTAAATTCTGGGGTGAAATTCAGTTGTAAAAATAGAAATACCGTAAATCTGGTTTTCCAGCTATGACTGGACAAGTTTCATAGTTTCAAAGGACATATTATTTTCTGGGGTGAAATTCAGTTGCAAAAATAGCAATACCGTAAATCTGGTGTTACAGCTGTGCCAGGACAAGTTTCATAGTGTCCTTCAAAGGATATATTATTTTCTGGGGTGAAATTCAGTTGCAAAAATAGAAATTCCGTAAATCTGGTGTTCCAGCTGTGACCGGACAAGTTTCATAGTGTCCGTCAAAGGACATATTAAATTCTGGGGTGAAATTCAGTTGTAAAAATAGAAATACCGTAAATCTGGTGTTCCAGCTATGACTGGACAAGTTTCATAGTGTCAAAGGATATATTATTTTCTGGGGTGAAATTCAGTTGCAAAAATAGCAATACCGTAAATCTGGTGTTACAGCTGTGCCTGGACAAGTTTCATAATGTCTGTCAAAGGATATATTATTTTCTGGGGTGAAATTCAGTTGCAAAAATAGAAATACTGTAAATCTAGTGTTCCAGCTGTGACTAGACAAGTTTCATAGAGTCCGTCAAAGGAGATATTATTTTCTAGGGTGAAATTAAGTTGCAAAGATAGAAATACCGTAAATCTGGTGTTCCAGCTGTGACTGGACAAGTTTCATAGTGTCCATTAGAGGATATATTATTTTCTGGGGTGAAATTCAGTAACAAAAATAGCAGTACCGTAAATCTGGTATTACAGCTGTGACTGGACAAGTTTCATAGTGTCCGTCAACGGATATATTATTTTCTGGGGTGAAATTCAGTTGCAAAAATAGAAATACCGTGAATCTGGTGTTCCAGCTGTGACAGGACAAGCCTCATAGTGTCCGTCAAAGGATATATTATTTTCTTGGGTGAAATTCAATTGCAAAAATTGAAATTCCGTAAATCTGGTGTTCCAGCTGTGACTGGACAAGTTTCATAGTGTCCGTCAACGGATATATTATTTTCTGGGGTGAAATTCAGTTGCAAAAATAGAAATACCGTGAATCTGGTGTTCCAGCTGTGACAGGACAAGCCTCATAGTGTAAGTCAAAGGATATATTATTTTCTGGGGTAAAATTCAGTTGCAAAAATAGCAAAACCGTAAATCTGGTGTTCCGGCTGTGACTGGGCAAGTTTCATAGTGTCCGTCAAAGGTCATATTATTTTCTGGGGTGAAATCAGTTGCAAATATAGCAAAACAGTAAATCGGTTGTTCCATCTGTGACTTGATAACTTTCATAGTGTCCGTCATAGGATATATTATTTTCTGGGGGGAAATTCAGTTGCAAAAATAGAAATACCATAAATCTGATGTTCCAGCTGTGAATGGACAAGTTTCATAGTGTCCTTCCAAGGATATATTATTTTCTGGGGTGAAATTCAGTTGCACAAATAGAAATACCTTAAATCTTGTGTTCCAGCTATGACTGGACAAGTTTCATAGTGTCCGTCAAAGGATATAATATTTTCTGGGGTGAAATTCAGTTGCAAAAATCGAAATACCATAAATCTGATGTTCCAGCTGTGAATGGACAAGTTTCATAGTGTCCTTCCAAGGATATATTATTTTCTGGGGTGAAATTCAGTTGCAAAAATAGAAATACCGTAAATCTGGTGTTCCAGCTGTGACTGGACAAGTTTCATAGTGTCCGTCAACGGATATATGATTTTCTGGGGTGAAATTCAGTTGCAAAAATAGAAATACTGTGAATCTGGTGTTCCAGCTGTGACAGGACAAGCCTCATAGTGTCCGTCCAAGGATATATTATTTTCTGGGGTAAAATTCAGTTGCAAAAATAGCAAAACCGTAAATCTGGTGTTTCGGTTGTGACTGGGCAGGTTTCATAGTGTCTGTCAAAGGTCATATTATTTTCTGGGGTGAAATCAGTTGCAAATATAGCAATACAGTAAATCGGGTGTTCCATCTGTGACTTGAGAAGTTTCATAGTGTCCGTCAAAGGATATAATATTTTCTGAGGTGAAATTCAGTTGCAAAAATAGAAATACCATAAATATGGTGTTCCAGTTGTGAATGGACAAGTTTCATAGTGTCCTTGAAAGGATATATTATTTTCTGGGGTGAAATTCAGTTGCAAAAATAGAAATATTGTAAATCTGGTGTTCCAGCTGTGACTGGGCAAGCCTTATAGTGTCCTTCAAAGGATATATAATTTTCTGGGGTTAAATTCAGTTGCAAAAAAGCAATACCGTAAATCTGGTGTTCCAGCTGTGACTGGACAAGTTTCATAGTGTCCTTCAAAGGATATATTATTTTCTGTGGTGAAATTTACTTACAAAAATAGCAATACCGTAAATCTGGTGTTCCAGCTGTGACTGGACAAGTTTCATAGTGTCTGTAAAAGGATATATTATTTTCTGGGGTGAAATTCAGTTGCTAAAACTTTAAATACTGTAAATCGGGTGTTCCATCTGTGACTGGACAAGTTTCATAGTGTCCGTCAAAGGATATATTATTTTCTGGGGTGAAATTCAGTTGCACAAATTGAAATACCGTAAATCTTGTGTTCCAGCTATGACTGGACAAGTTTCATAGTGTCAAAGGACATTTTATTTTATGGGGTGAAATTCAGTTGCAAAAATAGCAATACCGTTAATCTGGTGTTCCAGCTGTGACTGGACAAGTTTCATAATGTCCGTCAAAGGATATATTATTTTCTGGTGTGAAATTCAGTTGCAAAATTAGCAATACCGTAAAAATGGTGTTCCAGCCGTGACTGGACAAGTTTCATAGTGTCAGTCAACGGATATATTATTTTCTGGGGTAAAATTCAGTTGCAAAAATAGAAATACCGTAAATCTGGTGTTCCAGCTATGACTGGGCAAGCCTTATAGTGTCCTTCAAAGGATATATAATTTTCTGGTGTTAAATTCAGTTGCAAAAATAGCAATACCGTAAATATGGTGTTCCAGTTGTGAATGGACAAGTTTCATAGTGTCCTTCAAAGGATATATTATTTTCTGGGGTGAAATTCAGTTGCAAAATTAGCAAAACCGTATAAATGGTGTTCCAGCTGTGACTGGACAAGTTTCATAGTGTCAGTCAACAGATATATTATTTTCTGGGGTGAAATTCAGTTGCAAAAATAGAAATATCGTAAATCTGGTGTTCCAGCTGTGACTGGGCAAGCCTTATAGTGTCCTTCAAAGGATATATAATTTTCTGGGGTTAAATTCAGTTGCAAAAATAGCAATACCGTAAATCTGGTGTTCCAGCTGTGACTGGACAAGTTTCATAGTGTCCGTCAAAGGATATGTTATTTTCTGGGGTGAAATTCAGTTGCAAAAATAGAAATACCGTAAATCTGGTGTTCTAGCCGTGACTGGACAAGTTTCATAGTGTCCGTCAAAGGATATATTATTTTCTGTGGTGAAATTTAGTTACAAAAATAGCAAAACAGTAAATCTGGTGTTCCAGCTGTGACTTGACAAGTTTCATAGTGTCTGTCAAAAGATATATTATTTTCTGGGGTGAAATTCAGTTGCAAAAAGTTGAAATACTGTAAATCTGGTGTTCCAGGTGTGACTGGACAAGTTTCATAGTGTCCTTCAAAGGATATATTATTTTCTGGGGTGAAATTCAGTTGCAAAAATAGAAATACCGAAAATCTGGTGTTCCAGCTGTGACTGGACAAGTTTCATAGTGTCCGTCAAAGGATATATTATTTTCTGGTGTGAAATTCAGTTGCAAAATTAGCAATACCGTAAAAATAGTGTTCCAGCCGTGACTGGTCAAGTTTTATAGTGTCAGTCAACGGATATATTATTTTCTGGGGTAAAATTCAGTTGCAAAAATAGAAATACCGTAAATCTGGTGTTCCAGCTGTGACTGGGCAAGCCTTATAGTGTCCTTCAATGGATATATAATTTTCTGGTGTTAAATTCAGTTGCAATAATAGCAATACCGTAAATCTGGTGTTCCAGCTATGACTGGACAAGTTTCATAGTTTCCGTCAAAGGATATGTTATTTTCTGGGGTGAAATTCAGTTGCAAAAATTGAAATACTGTAAATCTGGTGTTCAAGCTTTTACCGGACAAGTTTCATAGTTTCCGTCAAGGATATATTATATTCTGGGGTGAAATTCAGTTTCCAAAATAGCAATACCGTAAATCTGGTGTTACAGCTGTGCCTGGACAAGTTTTATCGTGTCCTTCAAAGGATATATTATTTTCTGGGGTTAAATTCAGTTGCAAAAATAGAAATACCGTAAATCTGGTGTTCCAGCTGTGACTGGACAAGTTTCATAGTGTCTGTCAAAGGATATATTATTTTTTGGGGTGAAATTAAGTAACAAAAATAACAGTACCGTAAATCTGGTATTACAGATGTGACTGGACAAGTTTCATAGTGTCCTTCCAAGGATATATTATTTTCTGGGGTGAAATTTATTTGCAAAGATAGAAATACCGTAAATCTGGTGTTCCAGCTGTGACAGGACAAGTTTCATAGTGTCTGTCAACGGATATATTATTTTCTGGGGTGAAATTCAGTTGCAAAAATAGAAATACCGTGAATCTGGAGTTCCAGCTGTGACAGGACAAGCCTCATAGTGTCCTTCAAAGGATAAATTATTTTCTGGGGTAAAATTCAGTTGCAAAAATAGCAATACCGTAAATCTGGTGTTCCAGGTGTGACTGGGCAAGCCTTATAGTGTCCTTCAAAGGATATATAATTTTCTGGTGTTAAATTCAGTTGCAAAAATAGAAATACCGTGAATCTGGTGTTCCAGCTGTGACAGGACAAGCCTCATAGTGTCCTTCCAAGGATATATTATTTTCTGGGGTGAAATTCATTTGCAAAGATAGAAATACCGTAAATCTGGTGTTCCAGCTGTGACTGGACAAGTTTCATAGTGTCCATTAAAGGATTTATTATTTTCTGGGGCGAAATTCAATTGCAAAAATAGAAATACCGTAAATCTGGTGTTCCCGCTGTGACTGGACAAATTTCATAGTGTCCGTCAAAGGATATATTATTTTCTGGGGTGAAATTCAGTTGCAAAAATAGAAATACCGTAAATCTTGTGTTCCAGCTGTGACTGGACAAGTTTCATAGTGTCCGACAAAGGATATATTATTTTCTGGGGTAAAATTCAGCTGCAAAAATAGAAATACCGTAAATCTGGTGTTCCAGCTGTGACTGGACAAGTTTCATAATGTCCTTCAAAGGATATATTATTTTCTGGTGTGAAATTCAGTTGCAAAATTAGCAATACCGTAAAAATGGTGTTCCAGCCGTGACTGGACAAGTTTCATAGTGTCAGTCAACGGATATATTATTTTCTGGGGTAAAATTCAGTTGCAAAAATAGAAATACCGTAAATCTGGTGTTCCAGCTGTGACTGGGCAAGCCTTATAGTGTCCTTCAATGGATATATAATTTTCTGGTGTTAAATTCAGTTGCAATAATAGCAATACCGTAAATCTGGTGTTCCAGCTATGACTGGACAAGTTTCATAGTTTCCGTCAAAGGAAATGTTATTTTCTGGGGTGAAATTCAGTTGCAAAAATTGAAATACTGTAAATCTGGTGTTCAAGCTTTTACCGGACAAGTTTCATAGTTTCCGTCAAAGGATATATTATATTCTGGGGTGAAATTCAGTTTCCAAAATAGCAATACCGTAAATCTGGTGTTACAGCTGTGCCTGGACAAGTTTCATAGTGTCAAAGGATATATTATTTTCTGGGGTGAAATTCAGTTGCAAAAATAGCAATACCGTAAATCTGGTGTTACAGCTGTGCCTGGACAAGTTTCATAATGTCTGTCAAAGGATATATTATTTTCTGGGGTGAAATTCAGTTGCAAAAATAGAAATACTGTAAATCTAGTGTTCCAGCTGTGACTAGACAAGTTTCATAGAGTCCGTCAAAGGAGATATTATTTTCTAGGGTGAAATTAAGTTGCAAAGATAGAAATACCGTAAATCTGGTGTTCCAGCTGTGACTGGACAAGTTTCATAGTGTCCATTAGAGGATATATTATTTTCTGGGGTGAAATTCAGTAACAAAAATAGCAGTACCGTAAATCTGGTATTACAGCTGTGACTGGACAAGTTTCATAGTGTCCGTCAACGGATATATTATTTTCTGGGGTGAAATTCAGTTGCAAAAATAGAAATACCGTGAATCTGGTGTTCCAGCTGTGACAGGACAAGCCTCATAGTGTCCGTCAAAGGATATATTATTTTCTTGGGTGAAATTCAATTGCAAAAATTGAAATTCCGTAAATCTGGTGTTCCAGCTGTGACTGGACAAGTTTCATAGTGTCCGTCAACGGATATATTATTTTCTGGGGTGAAATTCAGTTGCAAAAATAGAAATACCGTGAATCTGGTGTTCCAGCTGTGACAGGACAAGCCTCATAGTGTAAGTCAAAGGATATATTATTTTCTGGGGTAAAATTCAGTTGCAAAAATAGCAAAACCGTAAATCTGGTGTTCCGGCTGTGACTGGGCAAGTTTCATAGTGTCCGTCAAAGGTCATATTATTTTCTGGGGTGAAATCAGTTGCAAATATAGCAAAACAGTAAATCGGTTGTTCCATCTGTGACTTGATAACTTTCATAGTGTCCGTCATAGGATATATTATTTTCTGGGGGAAATTCAGTTGCAAAAATAGAAATACCATAAATCTGATGTTCCAGCTGTGAATGGACAAGTTTCATAGTGTCCTTCCAAGGATATATTATTTTCTGGGGTGAAATTCAGTTGCACAAATAGAAATACCTTAAATCTTGTGTTCCAGCTATGACTGGACAAGTTTCATAGTGTCCGTCAAAGGATATAATATTTTCTGGGGTGAAATTCAGTTGCAAAAATCAGAAATACCATAAATCTGATGTTCCAGCTGTGAATGGACAAGTTTCATAGTGTCCTTCCAAGGATATATTATTTTCTGGGGTGAAATTCAGTTGCAAAAATAGAAATACCGTAAATCTGGTGTTCCAGCTGTGACTGGACAAGTTTCATAGTGTCCGTCAACGGATATATGATTTTCTGGGGTGAAATTCAGTTGCAAAAATAGAAATACTGTGAATCTGGTGTTCCAGCTGTGACAGGACAAGCCTCATAGTGTCCGTCCAAGGATATATTATTTTCTGGGGTAAAATTCAGTTGCAAAAATAGCAAAACCGTAAATCTGGTGTTTCGGCTGTGACTGGGCAGGTTTCATAGTGTCTGTCAAAGGTCATATTATTTTCTGGGGTGAAATCAGTTGCAAATATAGCAATACAGTAAATCGGGTGTTCCATCTGTGACTTGAGAAGTTTCATAGTGTCCGTCAAAGGATATAATATTTTCTGAGGTGAAATTCAGTTGCAAAAATAGAAATACCATAAATATGGTGTTCCAGCTGTGAATGGACAAGTTTCATAGTGTCCTTGAAAGGATATATTATTTTCTGGGGTGAAATTCAGTTGCAAAAATAGAAATATTGTAAATCTGGTGTTCCAGCTGTGACTGGGCAAGCCTTATAGTGTCCTTCAAAGGATATATAATTTTCTGGGGTTAAATTCAGTTGCAAAAATAGCAATACCGTAAATCTGGTGTTCCAGCTGTGACTGGACAAGTTTCATAGTGTCCTTCAAAGGATATATTATTTTCTGTGGTGAAATTTACTTACAAAAATAGCAATACCGTAAATCTGGTGTTCCAGCTGTGACTGGACAAGTTTCATAGTGTCTGTAAAAGGATATATTATTTTCTGGGGTGAAATTCAGTTGCTAAAACTTTAAATACTGTAAATCGGGTGTTCCATCTGTGACTGGACAAGTTTCATAGTGTCCGTCAAAGGATATATTATTTTCTGGGGTGAAATTCAGTTGCACAAATTGAAATACCGTAAATCTTGTGTTCCAGCTATGACTGGACAAGTTTCATAGTGTCAAAGGACATTTTATTTTATGGGGTGAAATTCAGTTGCAAAAATAGCAATACCGTTAATCTGGTGTTCCAGCTGTGACTGGACAAGTTTCATAATGTCCGTCAAAGGATATATTATTTTCTGGTGTGAAATTCAGTTGCAAAATTAGCAATACCGTAAAAATGGTGTTCCAGCCGTGACTGGACAAGTTTCATAGTGTCAGTCAACGGATATATTATTTTCTGGGGTAAAATTCAGTTGCAAAAATAGAAATACCGTAAATCTGGTGTTCCAGCTATGACTGGGCAAGCCTTATAGTGTCCTTCAAAGGATATATAATTTTCTGGTGTTAAATTCAGTTGCAAAAATAGCAATACCGTAAATATGGTGTTCCAGTTGTGAATGGACAAGTTTCATAGTGTCCTTCAAAGGATATATTATTTTCTGGGGTGAAATTCAGTTGCAAAATTAGCAAAACCGTATAAATGGTGTTCCAGCTGTGACTGGACAAGTTTCATAGTGTCAGTCAACAGATATATTATTTTCTGGGGTGAAATTCAGTTGCAAAAATAGAAATATCGTAAATCTGGTGTTCCAGCTGTGACTGGGCAAGCCTTATAGTGTCCTTCAAAGGATATATAATTTTCTGGGGTTAAATTCAGTTGCAAAAATAGCAATACCGTAAATCTGGTGTTCCAGCTGTGACTGGACAAGTTTCATAGTGTCCGTCAAAGGATATGTTATTTTCTGGGGTGAAATTCAGTTGCAAAAATAGAAATACCGTAAATCTGGTGTTCTAGCCGTGACTGGACAAGTTTCATAGTGTCCGTCAAAGGATATATTATTTTCTGTGGTGAAATTTAGTTACAAAAATAGCAAAACAGTAAATCTGGTGTTCCAGCTGTGACTTGACAAGTTTCATAGTGTCTGTCAAAAGATATATTATTTTCTGGGGTGAAATTCAGTTGCAAAAAGTTGAAATACTGTAAATCTGGTGTTCCAGGTGTGACTGGACAAGTTTCATATTGTCCATCAACGGATATGTTATTTTCTGGGGTGAAATTCAGTTGCAAAAATAGAAATACCGTAAATCTGGTGTTCCAGCCATGACTGGACAAGTTTCATAGTGTCCTTCAAAGGATATATTATTTTCTGGGGTGAAATTCAGTTGCAAAAATAGAAATACCGAAAATCTGGTGTTCCAGCTGTGACTGGACAAGTTTCATAGTGTCCGTCAAAGGATATATTATTTTCTGGTGTGAAATTCAGTTGCAAAATTAGCAATACCGTAAAAATAGTGTTCCAGCCGTGACTGGTCAAGTTTTATAGTGTCAGTCAACGGATATATTATTTTCTGGGGTAAAATTCAGTTGCAAATATAGCAATACAGTAAATCGGGTGTTCCATCTGTGACTTGAGAAGTTTCATAGTGTCCGTCAAAGGATATAATATTTTCTGAGGTGAAATTCAGTTGCAAAAATAGAAATACCATAAATATGGTGTTCCAGTTGTGAATGGACAAGTTTCATAGTGTCCTTGAAAGGATATATTATTTTCTGGGGTGAAATTCAGTTGCAAAAATAGAAATATTGTAAATCTGGTGTTCCAGCTGTGACTGGGCAAGCCTTATAGTGTCCTTCAAAGGATATATAATTTTCTGGGGTTAAATTCAGTTGCAAAAATAGCAATACCGTAAATCTGGTGTTCCAGCTGTGACTGGACAAGTTTCATAGTGTCCTTCAAAGGATATATTATTTTCTGTGGTGAAATTTACTTACAAAAATAGCAATACCGTAAATCTGGTGTTCCAGCTGTGACTGGACAAGTTTCATAGTGTCTGTCAAAGGATATATTATTTTCTGGGGTGAAATTCAGTTGCTAAAACTTTAAATACTGTAAATCGGGTGTTCCATCTGTGACTGGACAAGTTTCATAGTGTCCGTCAAAGGATATATTATTTTCTGGGGTGAAATTCAGTTGCACAAATTGAAATACCGTAAATCTTGTGTTCCAGCTATGACTGGACAAGTTTCATAGTGTCAAAGGACATTTTATTTTATGGGGTGAAATTCAGTTGCAAAAATAGCAATACCGTTAATCTGGTGTTCCAGCTGTGACTGGACAAGTTTCATAATGTCCGTCAAAGGATATATTATTTTCTGGTGTGAAATTCAGTTGCAAAATTAGCAATACCGTAAAAATGGTGTTCCAGCCGTGACTGGACAAGTTTCATAGTGTCAGTCAACGGATATATTATTTTCTGGGGTAAAATTCAGTTGCAAAAATAGAAATACCGTAAATCTGGTGTTCCAGCTATGACTGGGCAAGCCTTATAGTGTCCTTCAAAGGATATATAATTTTCTGGTGTTAAATTCAGTTGCAAAAATAGCAATACCGTAAATATGGTGTTCCAGTTGTGAATGGACAAGTTTCATAGTGTCCTTCAAAGGATATATTATTTTCTGGGGTGAAATTCAGTTGCAAAATTAGCAAAACCGTATAAATGGTGTTCCAGCTGTGACTGGACAAGTTTCATAGTGTCAGTCAACAGATATATTATTTTCTGGGGTGAAATTCAGTTGCAAAAATAGAAATATCGTAAATCTGGTGTTCCAGCTGTGACTGGGCAAGCCTTATAGTGTCCTTCAAAGGATATATAATTTTCTGGGGTTAAATTCAGTTGCAAAAATAGCAATACCGTAAATCTGGTGTTCCAGCTGTGACTGGACAAGTTTCATAGTGTCCGTCAAAGGATATGTTATTTTCTGGGGTGAAATTCAGTTGCAAAAATAGAAATACCGTAAATCTGGTGTTCTAGCCGTGACTGGACAAGTTTCATAGTGTCCGTCAAAGGATATATTATTTTCTGTGGTGAAATTTAGTTACAAAAATAGCAAAACAGTAAATCTGGTGTTCCAGCTGTGACTTGACAAGTTTCATAGTGTCTGTCAAAAGATATATTATTTTCTGGGGTGAAATTCAGTTGCAAAAAGTTGAAATACTGTAAATCTGGTGTTCCAGGTGTGACTGGACAAGTTTCATATTGTCCATCAACGGATATGTTATTTTCTGGGGTGAAATTCAGTTGCAAAAATAGAAATACCGTAAATCTGGTGTTCCAGCCATGACTGGACAAGTTTCATAGTGTCCTTCAAAGGATATATTATTTTCTGGGGTGAAATTCAGTTGCAAAAATAGAAATACCGAAAATCTGGTGTTCCAGCTGTGACTGGACAAGTTTCATAGTGTCCGTCAAAGGATATATTATTTTCTGGTGTGAAATTCAGTTGCAAAATTAGCAATACCGTAAATATAGTGTTCCAGCCGTGACTGGTCAAGTTTTATAGTGTCAGTCAACGGATATATTATTTTCTGGGGTGAAATTCAGTTGCAAAAATAGAAATACCGTAAATCTGGTGTTCCAGCTGTGACTGGGCAAGCCTTATAGTGTCCTTCAATGGATATATAATTTTCTGGTGTTAAATTCAGTTGCAATAATAGCAATACCGTAAATCTGGTGTTCCAGCTATGACTGGACAAGTTTCATAGTTTCCGTCAAAGGATATGTTATTTTCTGGGGTGAAATTCAGTTGCAAAAATTGAAATACTGTAAATCTGGTGTTCAAGCTTTTACCGGACAAGTTTCATAGTTTCCGTCAAAGGATATATTATATTCTGGGGTGAAATTCAGTTTCCAAAATAGCAATACCGTAAATCTGGTGTTACAGCTGTGCCTGGACAAGTTTTATCGTGTCCTTCAAAGGATATATTATTTTCTGGGGTTAAATTCAGTTGCAAAAATAGAAATACCGTAAATCTGGTGTTCCAGCTGTGACTGGACAAGTTTCATAGTGTCTGTCAAAGGATATATTATTTTTGGGGTGAAATTAAGTAACAAAAATAACAGTACCGTAAATCTGGTATTACAGCTGTGACTGGACAAGTTTCATAGTGTCCTTCCAAGGATATATTATTTTCTGGGGTGAAATTTATTTGCAAAAATAGAAATACCGTAAATCTGGTGTTCCAGCTGTGACAGGACAAGTTTCATAGTGTCTGTCAACGGATATATTATTTTCTGGGGTGAAATTCAGTTGCAAAAATAGAAATACCGTGAATCTGGAGTTCCAGCTGTGACAGGACAAGCCTCATAGTGTCCTTCAAAGGATAAATTATTTTCTGGGGTAAAATTCAGTTGCAAAAATAGCAATACCGTAAATCTGGTGTTCCAGGTGTGACTGGGCAAGCCTTATAGTGTCCTTCAAAGGATATATAATTTTCTGGTGTTAAATTCAGTTGCAAAAATAGAAATACCGTGAATCTGGTGTTCCAGCTGTGACAGGACAAGCCTCATAGTGTCCTTCCAAGGATATATTATTTTCTGGGGTGAAATTCATTTGCAAAGATAGAAATACCGTAAATCTGGTGTTCCAGCTGTGACTGGACAAGTTTCATAGTGTCCATTAAAGGATTTATTATTTTCTGGGGTGAAATTCAGTTGCAAAAATAGAAATACCGTAAATCTGGTGTTCCCGCTGTGACTGGACAAATTTCATAGTGTCCGTCAAAGGATATATTATTTTCTGGGGTGAAATTCAGTTGCAAAAATAGAAATACCGTAAATCTTGTGTTCCAGCTGTGACTGGACAAGTTTCATAGTGTCCGACAAAGGATATATTATTTTCTGGGGTAAAATTCAGCTGCAAAAATAGAAATACCGTAAATCTGGTGTTCCAGCTGTGACTGGACAAGTTTCATAATGTCCTTCAAAGGATATATTATTTTCTGGTGTGAAATTCAGTTGCAAAATTAGCAATACCGTAAAAATGGTGTTCCAGCCGTGACTGGACAAGTTTCATAGTGTCAGTCAACGGATATATTATTTTCTGGGGTAAAATTCAGTTGCAAAAATAGAAATACCGTAAATCTGGTGTTCCAGCTGTGACTGGACAAGCCTCATAGTGTCCGTCAAAGGATATATTATTTTCTGGGGTGAAATTCAGTTGCAAAAATAGAAATACCGTAAATCTGGTGTTCCAGCTGTGACTGGACAAGTTTCATAGTGTCGGTCAAAGGATATATTATTTTCTGGGGTGAAATTCAGTTGCAAAAATAGCAATACCGTAAATCTGGTGTTCCAGCTGTGACTGGACAAGTTTCATAGTGTCCGTCAAAGGATATATTATTTTCTGGGGTGAAATTCAGTTGCAAAAAGTAGAAATACCGTAAATCTGGTGTTCCAGCTGTGACTGGACAAGTTTCATAGTGTCCATTAGAGGATATATTATTTTCTGGGGTGAAATTCAGTTGCAAAAATAGCAATACCGTAAATCTGGTATTACAGCTGTGACTGGACAAGTTTCATAGTGTCCTTCAAAGGATATATTATTTTCTGGGGTGAAATTCAGTTGCAAAAATAGAAATACCGTAAATCTGGTGTTCCAGCTGTGACTGGACAAGTTTCATAGTGTCCTTCCAAGGATATATTATTTTCTAGGGTGAAATTCAGTTGCAAAAATAGAAATACCGTAAATCTGGTGTTCCAGCTGTGACTGGACAAGTTTCATAGTGTCCGTCAAAGGATATATTATTTTCTGGGGTGAAATTCAGTTGCAAAAATAGAAATACCGTAAATCTGGTGTTCCAGCTATGACTGGACAAGTTTCATAGTGTCCGTCAAAGGATATATTATTTTCTGGGGTGAAATTCAGTTGCAAAAATAGAAATACCGTAAATCTGGTGTTCCAGCTGTGAATGGACAAGTTTCATAGTGTCCTTCAAAGGATATATTATTTTCTGGGGTGAAATTCAGTTGCAAAAATAGAAATACCGTAAATCTGGTGTTCCAGCTGTGACTGGACAAGTTTCATAGTGTCAGTCAACAGGATATATTATTTTCTGGGGTGAAATTCAGTTGCAAAAATAGAAATACCGTAAATCTGGTGTTCCAGCTGTGACTGGACAAGTCTTCATAGTGTCTGTCAAAGGATATATTATTTTCTGGGGTGAAATTCAGTTGCAAAAAGTAGAAATACCGTAAATCTGGTGTTCCAGCTGTGACTGGACAAGTCTTCATAGTGTCCTTCAAAGGATATATAATTTTCTGGGGTGAAATTCAGTTGCAAAAATAGAAATACCGTAAATCTGGTGTTCCAGCTGTGACTGGACAAGTTTCATAGTGTCCGTCAATGGATATATTATTTTCTGGGGTGAAATTCAGTTGCAAAAATAGAAATACCGTAAATCTGGTGTTCCAGCTGTGACTGGACAAGTTTCATAGTGTCTCAAAGGATATATTATTTTCTGGGGTGAAATTCAGTTGCAAAAATAGCAATACCGTAAATCTGGTGTTCCAGCTGTGACTGGACAAGTTTCATAGTGTCCGTCAAAGGATATATTATTTTCTGGGGTGAAATTCAGTTGCAAAAATAGAAATACCGTAAATCTGGTGTTCCAGCTGTGACTGGACAAGTTTCATAGTGTCCGTCAAAGGATATATTATTTTCTGGGGTGAAATTCAGTTGCAAAAATAGAAATACCGTAAATCTGGTGTTCCAGCTGTGACTGGACAAGTTTCATAGTGTCTGTCAAAGGATATATTATTTTCTGGGGTGAAATTCAGTTGCAAAAATAGAAATACCGTAAATCTGGTGTTCCAGCTGTGACTGGACAAGTTTCATAGTGTCCGTCAAAGGATATATTATTTTCTGGGGTGAAATTCAGTTGCAAAAATAGAAATACTGTAAATCTGGTGTTCCAGCTGTGACTGGACAAGCTTTCATAGTGTCCGTCAAAGGATATATTATTTTCTGGGGTGAAATTCAGTTGCAAAAATAGAAATACCGTAAATCTGGTGTTCCAGCTGTGACTGGACAAGTTTCATAGTGTCCGTCAAAGGATATATTATTTTCTGGGGTGAAATTCAGTTGCAAAAATAGAAATACCGTAAATCTGGTGTTCCAGCTGTGACTGGACAAGTTTCATAGTGTCCGTCAAAGGATATATTATTTTCTGGGGTGAAATTCAGTTGCAAAAATAGCAATACCGTAAATCTGGTGTTCCAGCTGTGACTGGACAAGTTTCATAGTGTCCTTCAAAGGATATATTATTTTCTGGGGTGAAATTCAGTTGCAAAAATAGCAATACCGTAAATCTGGTGTTCCAGCCGTGACTGGACAAGTTTCATAGTGTCCGTCAAAGGATATATTATTTTCTGGGGTGAAATTTAGTTGCAAAAATAGAAATACCGTAAATCTGGTGTTCCAGCTGTGACTGGACAAGTTTCATAGTGTCCTTCAAAGGATATATTATTTTCTGGGGTGAAATTCAGTTGCAAAAATAGAAATACCGTAAATCTGGTGTTCCAGCTGTGACTGGACAAGTTTCATAATGTCCGTAAAAGGATATATTACTTTCTGGTGTGAAATTCAGTTGCAAAATTAGCAATACCGTAAAAATGGTGTTCCAGCCGTGATTGGACAAGTTTCATAGTGTCTGTCAAAAGATATATTATTTTCTGGGGTGAAATTCAGTTGCAAAAAGTTGAAATACTGTAAATCTGGTGTTCCAGCTGTGACTGGACAAGTTTCATATTGTCCATCAACGGATATGTTATTTTCTGGGGTGAAATTCAGTTGCAAAAATAGCAATACCGTAAATCTGGTGTTACAGCTGTGCCTGGACAAGTTTCATAGTGTCCTTCAAAGGATATATTATTTTCTGGGATGAAATTCAGTTGCAAAAATAGAAATACCGTAAATCTGGTGTTCCAGCCGTGACTGGACAAGTTTCATAGTGTCCGTCAAAGGATAAATTATTTTCTGTGGTGAAATTTACTTACAAAAATAGCAATACCGTAAATCTGGTGTTCCAGCTGTGACTGGACAAGTTTCATAGTGTCCTTCAAAGGATATATTATTTTCTGGGGTGAAATTCAGTTGCAAAAATAGAAATACCGTAAATCTGGTGTTCCAGATGTGACTGGACAAGTTTCATAATGTCCGTCAAAGGATATATTACTTTCTGGTGTGAAATTCAGTTGCAAAATTAGCAATACCGTAAAAATGGTGTTCCAGCCGTGATTGGACAAGTTTCATAGTGTCCGTCAAAGGATATATTATTTTCTGGGGTGAAATTCAGTTGCAAAAAGTTGAAATACTGTAAATCTGGTGTTCCAGCTGTGACTGGACAAGTTTCATAGTGTCCATTAAAGGATTTATTATTTTCTGGGGTGAAATTCAATTGCAAAAATAGAAATACAGTAAATCTGGTGTTCCAGCTGTGACTGGAAAAGTTTCATAGTGTCCATTAGAGGATATATTTTTTTCTGGGGTGAAATTCAGTAACAAAAATAACAGTACCGTAAATCTGGTATTACAGCTGTGACTGGACAAGTTTCATAGTGTCCTTCCAAAGATATATTATTTTCTGGGGTGAAATTAATTTGCAAAAATAGAAATACCGTAAATCTGGTGTTCCAGCTGTGACTGGACAAGTTTCATAGTGTCCGTCAACGGATATATTATTTTCTGGGGTGAAATTTAGTTGCAAAAATAGAAATACCGTGAATCTTGTGTTCCAGCTGTGACAGGACAAGCCTCATGGTGTCCGTCAAAGGATATATTATTTTCTGGGGTGAAATTCAGTTGCAAAAATAGAAATACCGTAAATCTGGTGTGTCCAGCTGTGACTGGACAAGTTTCATAGTCTCCGTCAAAGGATATATTATTTTCTGGGGTGAAATTCAGTTGCAAAAATAGAAATACCGTAAATCTGGTGTTCCAGCTGTGACAGGACAAGTTTCATAGTGTCTGTCAAAGGTTATATTATTTTCTGGGGTGAAATTCAGTTGCAAAAATAGAAATACTCTAAAGCTGGTGTTCCAGCTGTGACTGGACAAGTTTCATAGTGTCCGTCAAAGGATATATTATTTTCTGGTTTGAAATTCAGTTTCAAAAATAGCAATACCGTAAAAATGGTGTTCCAGCTGTGACTGGACAAGTTTCATAGTGTCCTTCAATGGATATATTATTTTCTGGGGTGAAATTCAGTTGCAAAAATAGCAATACGGTAAAAATGGTGTTCCAGCTGTGACAGGAAAAGCCTCATAGTGTCCGTCAAAGGATATCTTATTTTCTGCGGTGAAATTCAGTTGCAAAAATAGAAATACCGTAAATATGGTGTTCCAACTGTGACTAGAAAAGTTTCATAGTGTCCATTAGAGGATATACTATTTTCTGGAGTAAAATTCAGTAGCAAAAATAGCAATACCGTAAATCTAGTGTTCCAGCTATGACTGGACAAGTTTCATAGTGTCCTTCAAAGGATATATTATTTTCTGGGGTGAAATTCAGTTGCAAAAATAGAAATACCGTAAATCTGGTATTCCAGCTGTGACTGGGCAAGCCTTATAGTGTCCTTCAAAGGATATATAATTTTCTGGGGTTAAATTCAGTTGCAAAAATAGAAATACCGTAAACCTGGTAATCCAGCTGTGACTGGGCAAGCCTTATAGTGTCCTTCAAAGGATATATAATTTTCTGGGTTTAAATTCAGTTGCAAAAATAGCAATACCGTAAATCTGGTGTTCCAGCTGTGACTGGACAACTTACATAGTGTCCGTCAAAGGATATGTTATTTTCTGGGGTGAAATTAAGTTGCAAAAATAGAAATACCGTAAATCTGGTGTTCCAGCTGTGACCGGACAATTTTCATAGTGTCCGTCAAAGGATATATTAAATTCTGGGGTGAAATTCAGTTGTAAAAATAGAAATACCGTAAATCTGGTTTTCCAGCTATGACTGGACAAGTTTCATAGTTTCAAAGGACATATTATTTTCTGGTGTGAAATTCAGTTGCAAAAATAGCAATACCGTAAATCTGCTGTTACAGCTGTGCCAGGACAAGTTTTTATAGTGTCAATCAACGGATATATTATTTTCTGGGGTGAAATTCATTTGCAAAAATAGAAATACCGTAAATCTGGTGTTCCAGCTGTGACTGGGCAAGCCTTATAGTGTCCTTCAAAGGATATATAATTTTCTGGGGTTAAATTCAGTTGTAAAAATAGCAATACCGTAAATCTGGTGTTCCAGCTGTGACTGGATCAGTTTCATAGTGTCGGTCAAAGGATATGTTATTTTCTGAGGTGAAATTCAGTTGCAAAAATAGAAATACCGTAAATCTGGTGATCCAACTGTGACCAGACAAGTTTCATAGTGTCCGTAAAAGGATATATTATATTCTGGGGTGAAATTCAGTTGCAAAAATAGAAATACCGTAAATCTGGTGTTCCAGCTATGACTGGACAAGTTTCATAGTGTCAAAGGATATATTATTTTCTGGGGTGAAATTCAGTTGCAAAAATAGCAATACCGTAAATCTGGTGTTACAGCTGTGCCTGGACAAGTTTCATAATGTCTGTCAAAGGATATAATATTTTCTGGGGTGAAATTCAGTTGCAAAAATCGTAATACTGTAAATCTTGTGTTTCAGCAATGACTGGACAAGTTTCATAATGTCCGTCAAAGGATATAATATTTTCTGGGGTGAAATTCAGTTGCAAAAATTGAAATACCATAAATCTGGTGTTCCAGCTGTGAATGGACAAGTTTCATAGTGTCCTTCAAAGGATATATTATTTTCTGGGGTGAAATTCAGTTGCAAAAATTGAAATACTGTAAATCTGGAGTTCCAGCTGTGACTGGACAAGTTTCTTAGTGTCAGTCAAAGGATATATTATTTTCTGGGGTGAAATTCAGTTTCAAAAATAGCAATACCGTAAAAATGGTGTTCCAGCTGTGACTGGACAAGTTTCATAGTGTCCGTCAATGGATATATTATTTTCATGGGGTGAAATTCAGTTGCAAAAATAGCAATACCGTAAATCTGGTGCTCCAGCTGTGACTGGACAAGTTTCATAGAGTTCGTCAAAGGAGATATTATTTTCTAGGGTGAAATTAAGTTGCAAAGATAGAAATACCGTAAATCTGGTGTTCCAGCTGTGACTGGACAAGTTTCATAGTGTCCATTAGAGGATATATTATTTTCTGGGGTGAAATTCAGTTGCAAAAATAGCAGTACCGTAAATCTGGTATTACAGCTGTGACTGGACAAGTTTCATAGTGTCCGTCAACGGATATATTATTTTCTGGGGTGAAATTCAGTTGCAAAAATAGAAATACCGTGAATCTGGTGTTCCAGCTGTGACAGGACAAGCCTCATAGTGTCCGTCAAAGGATATATTATTTTCTTGGGTGAAATTCAGTTGCAAAAATTGAAATACCGTAAATCTGGTGTTCCAGCTGTGACTGGACAAGTTTCATAGTGTCCGTCAACGGATATATTATTTTCTGGGGTGAAATTCAGTTGCAAAAATAGAAATACCGTGAATCTGGTGTTCCAGCTGTGACAGGACAAGTCTCATAGTGTAAGTCAAAGGATATATTATTTTCTGGGGTAAAATTCAGTTGCAAAAATAGCAAAACCGTAAATCTGGTGTTCCGGCTGTGACTGGGCAAGTTTCATAGTGTCCGTCAAAGGTCATATTATTTTCTGGGGTGAAATCAGTTGCAAATATAGCAAAACAGTAAATCGGTTGTTCCATCTGTGACTTGATAACTTTCATAGTGTCCGTCATAGGATATATTATTTTCTGGGGTGAAATTCAGTTGCAAAAATAGAAATACCGTAAATCTGGTGTTCCAGCTGTGACTGGACAAGTTTCATAGTGTCTGTCAAAGGTTATATTACTTTCTGTGGTGAAATTCATTTGCAAAAAATAGAAATTCTCTAAATCTGGTGTTACAGCTGTGACTGGACAAGTTTCATAGTGTCCGTCAAAAGATATATTATTTTCAGGGTTGAAATTAAGTTTCAATAATAGCAATACGGTAAAAAGGGTGTTCCAGCTGTGACTGGACAAGTTTCATAGTGTTCGTCAATGGATATATTATTTTCTGGGGTGAAATTCAGTTGCAAAAATAGCAATACGGTAAAAATGGTGTTCCAGCTTTGACAGGAAAAGCCTCATAGTGTCCGTCAAAGGATATATTATTTTCTGGGGTTAAATTCAGTTGCAAAAATAGCAATACCGTAAATCTGGTGTTCCAGCTGTGACTGGACAAGTTTCATAGTGTCCGTCAATGGATATATTATTTTCTGGGGTGAAATTCAGTTGCAAAAATAGAAATACCGTAAATCTGGTGTTCCAGCTGTGACTAGACAAGTTTCATAGAGTCCGTCAAAGGATATATTACTTTCTGGGGTGAATTTCAGTTGCAAAAATAGAAATACCGTAAATCTGGTGTTCCAGCTGTGACTAGACAAGTTTCATAGTGTCCGTCAAAGGAAATATTATTTCCTGGGATAAAATTTTGTTGCAAAAATAGCAATACCGTAAATCTGGTGTTCCAGCTGTGACTTGACAAGTTTCATAGTGTCCGTCAACGGATATATTATTTTCTGGGGTGAAATTTAGTTGCAAAAATAGAAATACCGTGAATCTTGTGTTCCAGCTGTGACAGGACAAGCCTCATAGTGTCCGTTAAAGGATATATTATTTTCTGGGGCAAAATTCAGTTGCAAAAAAGCAATACCGTAAATCTGGTGTGTCGGCTGTGACTGGACAAGTTTCATAGTCTCCGTCAAAGGATATATTATTTTCTGGGGTGAAATTCAGTTGCAAAAATAGAAATACCGTAAATCTGGTGTTCCAGATGTGACAGGAAAAGTTTCATAGTGTCTGTCAAAGGTTATATTATTTTCTGTGGTGAAATTCAGTTGCAAAAATAGAAATACTCTAAAGCTGGTGTTCCAGCTGTGACTGGACAAGTTTCATAGTGTCCGTCAAAGGATATATTATTTTCTGGGTTGAAATTCAGTTTCAAAAATAGCAATACCGTAAAAATGGTGTTCCAGCTGTGACTGGACAAGTTTCATAGTGTCCTTCAATGGATATATTATTTTCTGGGGTGAAATTCAGTTGCAAAAATAGCAATACGGTAAAAATGGTGTTCCAGCTGTGACAGGAAAAGCCTCATAGTGTCCGTCAAAGGATATATTATTTTCTGGGGTGAAATTCAGTTGCAAAAATAGCAATACCGTAAAAATGGTGTTCCAGCTGTGACTGGACAAGTTTCATAGTGTCCGTCAATGGATATATTATTTTCTGGGGTGAAATTCAGTTGCAAAAAATAGAAATACCGTAAATCTGGTGTTTCAGCTGTGACAGGAAAAGCCTCATAGTGTCCGTCAAAGGATATCTTATTTTCTGCGGTGAAATTCAGTTGCAAAAATAGAAATACCGTAAATATGGTGTTCCAACTGTGACTAGAAAAGTTTCATAGTGTCCATTAGAGGATATACTATTTTCTGGAGTAAAATTCAGTAGCAAAAATAGCAATACCGTAAATCTAGTGTTCCAGCTATGACTGGACAAGTTTCATAGTGTCCTTCAAAGGATATATTATTTTCTGGGGTGAAATTCAGTTGCAAAAATAGAAATACCGTAAATCTGGTATTCCAGCTGTGACTGGGCAAGCCTTATAGTGTCCTTCAAAGGATATATAATTTTCTGGGGTTAAATTCAGTTGCAAAAATAGAAATACCGTAAACCTGGTAATCCAGCTGTGACTGGGCAAGCCTTATAGTGTCCTTCAAAGGATATATAATTTTCTGGGTTTAAATTCAGTTGCAAAAATAGCAATACCGTAAATCTGGTGTTCCAGCTGTGACTGGACAACTTACATAGTGTCCGTCAAAGGATATGTTATTTTCTGGGGTGAAATTAAGTTGCAAAAATAGAAATACCGTAAATCTGGTGTTCCAGCTGTGACCGGACAAGTTTCATAGTGTCCGTCAAAGGACATATTAAATTCTGGGGTGAAATTCAGTTGTAAAAATAGAAATACCGTAAATCTGGTTTTCCAGCTATGACTGGACAAGTTTCATAGTTTCAAAGGACATATTATTTTCTGGGGTGAAATTCAGTTGCAAAAATAGCAATACCGTAAATCTGGTGTTACAGCTGTGCCAGGACAAGTTTCATAGTGTCCTTCAAAGGATATATTATTTTCTGGGGTGAAATTCAGTTGCAAAAATAGAAATACCGTAAATATGGTGTTCCAGCTGTGACTGGACAAGTTTTTATAGTGTCAATCAACGGATATATTATTTTCTGGGGTGAAATTCATTTGCAAAAATAGAAATACCGTAAATCTGGTGTTCCAGCTGTGACTGGGCAAGCCTTATAGAGTCCTTCAAAGGATATATAATTTTCTGGGGTTAAATTCAGTTGAAAAATTACAAAACCGTAAATCTGGTGTTCCAGCTGTGACTGGACAAGTTTCATAGTGACGGTCAAAGGATATGTTATTTTCTGGGGTGAAATTCAGTTGCAAAAATAGAAATACCGTAAATCTGGTGATCCAACTGTGACCAGACAAGTTTCATAGTGTCCGTCAAAGGATATATTATATTCTGGGGTGAAATTCAGTTGCAAAAATAGAAATACCGTAAATCTGGTGTTCCAGCTATGACTGGACAAGTTTCATAGTGTCAAAGGATATATTATTTTCTGGGGTGAAATTCAGTTGCAAAAATAGCAATACCGTAAATCTGGTGTTACAGCTGTGCCTGGACAAGTTTCATAATGTCTGTCAAAGGATATATTATTTTCTGGGGTGAAATTCAGTTGCACAAATAGAAATACCGTAAATCTTGTGTTCCAGCAATGACTGGACAATTTCATAATGTCCGTCAAAGGATATAATATTTTCTGGGGTGAAATTCAGTTGCAAAAATTGAAATACCATAAATCTGGTGTTCCAGCTGTGAATGGACAAGTTTCATAGTGTCCTTGAAAGGATATATTATTTTCTGGAGTGAAATTCAGTTGCAAAAATTGAAATACTGTAAATCTGGAGTTCCAGCTGTGACTGGACAAGTTTCTTAGTGTCAGTCAAAGGATATATTATTTTCTGGGGTGAAATTCAGTTTCAAAAATAGCAATACCGTAAAAATGGTGTTCCAGCTGTGACTGGACAAGTTTCATAGTGTCCGTCAATGGATATATTATTTTATGGGGTGAAATTCAGTTGCAAAAATAGCAATACCGTAAATCTGGTGCTCCAGCTGTGACTAGACAAGTTTCATAGAGTCCGTCAAAGGAGATATTATTTTCTAGGGTGAAATTAAGTTGCAAAGATAGAAATACCGTGAATCTGGTGTTCCAGCTGTGACTGGACAAGTTTCATAGTGTCCATTAGAGGATATATTATTTTCTGGGGTGAAATTCAGTTGCAAAAATAGCAGTACCGTAAATCTGGTATTACAGCTGTGACTGGACAAGTTTCATAGTGTCCGTCAACGGATATATTATTTTCTGGGGTGAAATTCAGTTGCAAAAATAGAAATACCGTGAATCTGGTGTTCCAGCTGTGACAGGACAAGCCTCATAGTGTCCGTCAAAGGATATATTATTTTCTGGGGTGAAATTCAATTGCAAAAATTGAAATTCCGTAAATCTGGTGTTCCAGCTGTGACTGGACAAGTTTCATAGTGTCCGTCAACGGATATATTATTTTCTGGGGTGAAATTCAGTTGCAAAAATAGAAATACCGTGAATCTGGTGTTCCAGCTGTGACAGGACAAGCCTCATAGTGTAAGTCAAAGGATATATTATTTTCTGGGGTAAAATTCAGTTGCAAAAATAGCAAAACCGTAAATCTGGTGTTCCGGCTGTGACTGGGCAAGTTTCATAGTGTCCGTCAAAGGTCATATTATTTTCTGGGGTGAAATCAGTTGCAAATATAGCAAAACAGTAAATCGGTTGTTCCATCTGTGACTTGATAACTTTCATAGTGTCCGTCATAGGATATATTATTTTCTGGGGTGAAATTCAGTTGCAAAAATAGAAATACCGTAAATCTGGTGTTCCAGCTGTGACTGGACAAGTTTCATAGTGTCTGTCAAAGGTTATATTATTTTCTGTGGTGAAATTCAGTTGCAAAAATAGAAATTCTCTAAATCTGGTGTTACAGCTGTGACTGGACAAGTTTCATAGTGTCCGTCAAAAGATATATTATTTTCAGGGTTGAAATTAAGTTTCAATAATAGCAATACGGTAAAAAGGGTGTTCCAGCTGTGACTGGACAAGTTTCATAGTGTTCGTCAATGGATATATTATTTTCTGGGGTGAAATTCAGTTGCAAAAATAGCAATACGGTAAAAATGGTGTTCCAGCTTTGACAGGAAAAGCCTCATAGTGTCCGTCAAAGGATATATTATTTTCTGGGGTTAAATTTAATTGCAAAAATAGCAATACCGTAAAAATGGTGTTCCAGCTGTGACTGGACAAGTTTCATAGTGTCCGTCAATGGATATATTATTTTCTGGGGTGATATTCAGTTGCAAAAAATTGAAATACCGTAAATCTGGTGTTCCAGCTGTGACTAGACAAGTTTCATAGAGTCCGTCAAAGGATATATTACTTTCTGGGGTGAATTTCAGTTGCAAAAATAGCAATACCGTAAATCTGGTGTTCCAGCTGTGACTGGACAAGTTTCATAGTGTCCGTCAAAGGACATATTGTTTTCTGGGGTGAAATTCAGTTGCAAAAATAGAAATACCGTAAATCTGGTGTTCCAGCTGTGACTAGACAAGTTTCATAGTGTCCGTCAAAGGAAATATTATTTCCTGGGATAAAATTTTGTTGCAGAAATAGCAATACCGTAAATCTGGTGTTCCAGCTGTGACTTGACAAGTTTCATAGTGTCCGTCAACGGATATATTATTTTCTGGGTTGAAATTCAGTTGCAAAAATAGAAATACCGTAAATCTGGTGTTCCAGCTGTGACTGGACAAGTTTCATAGTGTCCGTCAAAGGATATATTATTTTCTGGGGTGAAATTCAGTTGCAAAAATAGAAATACCGTAAATCTGGTGTTCCAGCTGTGACTGGACAAGTTTCATAGTGTCTGTCAAAGGATATATTATTTTCTGGGGTGAAATTCAGTTGCAAAAATAGAAATACCGTAAATCTGGTGTTCCAGCTGTGACTGGACAAGTTTCATAGTGTCCATCAAAGGATCATATTATTTTCTGGGGTGAAATTCAGTTGCAAAAATAGCAATACCGTAAATCTGGTGTTCCAGCTGTGACTGGACAAGTTTCATAGTGTCCGTCAAAGGATATATTATTTTCTGGGGTGAAATTCAGTTGCAAAAATAGAAATACCGTAAATCTGGTGTTCCAGCTGTGACTGGACAAGTTTCATAGTGTCCGTCAAAGGATATATTATTTTCTAGGGTGAAATTCAGTTGCAAAAATAGAAATACTGTAAATCTGGTGTTCCAGCTGTGACTGGACAAGTTTCATAGTGTCCGTCAAAGGATATATTATTTTCTGGGGTGAAATTCAGTTACAAAAATAGCAATACCATAAATCTGGTGTTCCAGCTGTGACTGGACAAGTTTCATAGTGTCCGTCAATGGATATATTATTTTCTGGGGTGAAATTCAGTTGCAAAAATAGCAATACGGTAAATCTGGTGTTCCAGCTGTGACTGGACAAGCCTCATAGTGTCCGTCAAAGGATATATTATTTTCTGGGGTGAAATTCAGTTGCAAAAATAGCAATACCGTAAATCTGGTGTTCCAGCTGTGACTGGACAAGTTTCATAGTGTCCGTCAATGGATATATTATTTTCTGGGGTGATATTCAGTTGCAAAAAATTGAAATACCGTAAATCTGGTGTTCCAGCTGTGACTAGACAAGTTTCATAGAGTCCGTCAAAGGATATATTACTTTCTGGGGTGAATTTCAGTTGCAAAAACAGCAATACCGTAAATCTGGTGTTCCAGCTGTGACTGGACAAGTTTCATAGTGTCCGTCAAAGGACATATTGTTTTCTGGGGTGAAATTCAGTTGCAAAAATAGAAATACCGTAAATCTGGTGTTCCAGCTGTGACTAGACAAGTTTCATAGTGTCCGTCAAAGGAAATATTATTTCCTGGGATAAAATTTTGTTGCAGAAATAGCAATACCGTAAATCTGGTGTTCCAACTGTGACTAGACAAGTTTCATAATGTCCCTCAAAGGATATATTATTTTCTGGGTTGAAATTCAGTTGCAAAAATAGAAATACCTTAAATCTGGTGTGCCAGCTGTGACTGGACAAGTTTCATGGTGTCCGTCAAAGGATATATTATTTTCTGGGGTGAAATTCAGTTGCAAAAATAGAAATACCGCAAATCTGGTGTTCCAGCTGTGACTGGACAAGTTTCATAGTGTCTGTCAAAGGATTTATTATTTTGTAGGGTGAAATTAAGTTGCAAAGATAGAAATACCGTAAATCTGGTGTTCCAGCTCTGACTTGACAAGTTTCATAGTGTCCATTAGAGGATCTATTATTTTCTGGGGTGTAATTCAGTTACAAAAATAGGAATACCGTACATCTAGTGTTCCAGCTGTGACTGGACAAGTTTCATAGTGTCTTTCAAAGGATATATTATTTTCTGCGGTTAAATTCAGTTGTAAAAATAGAAATACTGTAAATCTGGTGTGCCAGCTGTGACTGGACAAGTTTCATGGTGTCCGTCAAAGGATATATTATTTTCTAGGGTGAAATTAAGTTGCAAAGATAGAAATACCGTAAATCTGGTGTTCCAGCTGTGACTGGACAAGTTTGATAGAGTCCTTTAGAGGATATAGTATTTTCTGGGGTGAAATTCAGTTACAAAAATAGCAATACCATAAATCTGGTATTACAGCTGTTATTGGACCAGTTTCATAGTGTCCTTCAATGGATATATTATTTTCTGGGGTGAAATTCAGTTGCAAAAATACCATAAATCTGGTGTTCCAGCTGTGACTGGACAAGTTTCATAGTGTCCGTCAAAGGATATATTATTTTCTGGGGTGAAATTCAGTTGCAAAAATAGAAATACCGTAAATCTGGTGTTCCAGCTGTGACAGGAAAAGCCTCATAGTATCCGTCAATGGATATATTATTTACTGGGGTTAAATTCAGTTGCAAAAATAGCAATACCGTAAATCTGGTGCTCCAGCTGTGACTAGACAAGTTTCATAGAGTTCGTCAAAGGATATATTACTTTCTGGGGTGAAATTCATTTGCAAAAATAGCAATACTGTAAATCTGGTGTTCCAACTGTGACTGGATAAGTTTCATAGTGTCCGTCAAAGGACATTTTGTTTTCTGGGGTGAAATTCAGTTGCAAAAATAGAAATACCGTAAATCTGGTGTTCCAGCTGTGACTAGACAAGTTTCATAGTGTCCGTCAAAGGAAATATTATTTCCTGGGGTGAAATTTCGTTGCGGAAATAGCAGTACCTTTAATCTGGTGTTCCAGCTGTGACTGGACAAGTTTCATAGTGTCCGTTGAAGGATATATTATTTTCTGTGGAAATATTCATTTGCAAAAATAGAAATACCGTAAATCTGGTGTTCCAGCTGTGACTGGACAAGTTGAATAGTGTCCGTCAAAGGATATATTATTTTCTGGGGTTAAATTCAGTTGCAAAAATAGAAATACCATAAAAATGGTGTTCCAGCCATGACTGGATAAGTTTCATAGTGTTCGTCAAAGGATATATTACTTTCTGGGGTGAAATTCAGATGCAAAAATAGCAATACCGTCAATCTGGTGTTCCAGCTGAGACTGGACAAGTTTCATAGTGTCCATCAAAGGATATGTTATTTTATGGGGTGAAATTCAGTTGCAAAAATAGAAATACCGTAAATCTGGTGTTCCAGCTGTGACTGGACCAGTTTCATAGTGTCCATTAGAGGATATACTATTTTCTCGGGTAAAATTCATTTGTAAAAATAGCAATACCGTAAATCTGATGTTACACCTGTAACTGGACAAGTTTCATAGTGTCCTTCAAAGGATATATTATTTTCTGGGGTAAAATTTAGTTGCAAAAATAGAAATACCGTAAATCTGGTGTTCCAGCCGTGACTGGACAAGTTTCATAGTGTCCTTCAAAGGATATATTATTTTCTGGGGTAAAATTTAGTTGCAAAAATAGGAATACCGTAAATCTGGTGTTCCAGTTGAGACTGGACAAGTTTCATAGTGTCCATCAAAGGATATGTTATTTTCTGGGGTGAAATTCAGTTGTAAAAATAGAAATAACGTAAATCTGGTGTTCCAGCTGTGAATGCACAATCTTCAAATTGTCCGTCCAAGAATATATTATATTATGGAGTGAAATTCAGTTACAAAAATAGAAATACCGTAAATCTGGTGTTCCAGCTGTGACTGGACAAGTTTCATAGTGTCTGTCAAAGGATTAGTGTTGAGCGAACAGTTCGAAAATCGTTCGGGTCCGTACCGAATTTTGGGGTGTCCGTGACACGGACCCGAACCCGGACATTTTCAAAAAAGTTCGGGTTCGGGTCCGGTGTTCGTCGATTACTTCCCGCTTTCTGAAGGGCTGCACAGTGTTGTAATTTGCTGAAAAAAAGGCCAATTTAATCAATCTGGTGTTTGTTAGACCAGAAACACTAGGCCTCACGTTTTTACTCCTGTAAAAAGGAATTATATCTCCCCGTGTGGGAATCTATGTACCAAAACTAGCATTTTAAAAAATTCTGATGTCCACTTTGCAGCAGTTTTCTTGTAAATAATAACGCCAAAAGGCATTATTGTCCAGTGTTGTAATTTTGCTGAAAAAAAGGCCAATTTAATCAATCTGCTGTTTGGTAGACCAAAAACACTAGGCCTCACGTTTATACTCCTGTAAAAAGGAATTATATCTCCCCGTGTGGGAATCTATGTACCAAAACTAGCATATTAAAAATTCTGGTGTCCACTTTGCAGCAGTTTTCTTGTAATTAATACCGGAAAAAGTAATTATATCTTCCAGTGTGGGAATTTTGGGGCTAAAAAATAATATATTTTATTGTGGTGCGAGTTGAATCGCAACAATGAGGAAACATTCTATTAAGGGACGAGGACGCGGTCGTGGTGGTGTCCGTGGAGCCTCTGTTGCTGGCAGAGGACGTGGCCGTTCGGCCTCAGGCGCACAAAGTAGTGAACCAACTCCCTCAAGTAGCCGGCAGAATTTACAGCGATATTTGGTGGGGCCCAATGCCGTTATGAGGATGGTAAGGCCTGAGCAGGTACAGGCATTAGTCGATTAGCCGTAAATCTGGTGTTCCAGCTGTGACTGGACAAGTTTCATAATGTCCGTCAAAGGATATATTCTTTTCTGGGGATGAAATTCAGTTGCAAAAATAGCAATACCGTAAATCTGGTGTTCCAGCCGTGACTGGACAAGTTTCATAGTGTCCTTCAAAGGATATATTATTTTCTGGGGTAAAATTTAGTTGCAAAAATAGGAATACCGTAAATCTGGTGTTCCAGTTGAGACTGGACAAGTTTCATAGTGTCCATCAAAGGATATGTTATTTTCTGGGGTGAAATTCAGTTGTAAAAATAGAAATAACGTAAATCTGGTGTTCCAGCTGTGAATGCACAATTTTCAAATTGTCCGTCCAAGAATATATTATATTATGGAGTGAAATTCAGTTACAAAAATAGAAATGCCGTAAATCTGGTGTTCCAGCTGTGACTGGACAAGTTTCATAGTGTCTGTCAAAGGATTAGTGTTGAGCGAACAGTTCGAAAATCGTTCGGGTCCGTACCGAATTTTGGGGTGTCCGTGACATGGACCCGAACCCGGACATTTTCAAAAAAGTTCGGGTTCGGGTCCGGTGTTCGTCGATTACTTCCCGCTTTCTGAAGGGCTGCACAGCAGCCAATCAGCTAGCGTTTTACTTCTTGCCCTAAGAGCCCATCACAGCCATGCCTACTAATTTCATGGCTGTGATTGGCCAAGTGCAGCATGTGACCCAGCCTTTATTTAAGCTGGAGTCACGTAGCGCCGCATGTCACACTGCTCTGACTAGTGTAGGGAGAGGATGCAGCTTCTGTGAGGGCGAGATAGGCAGGGATAAAGAAGTGATTGAATGATCTACCTTTCTACACCTGTGCATCAGAACAACTCAGCTGAGCTGTTCACTGAAAGTCACTATTTTGTTGAGACTGGCCAGAGCGATTTTTACTAGCACATGTAACTGGGCTGACCGGCGGTGGCCATTTTGGGACTTGTGGTGCGCCAGCACAAGCTGCCACTGAGTCTAAACCAAAGCTCCAAAGAAGTGTAAAATCTACACCTGTGAATCAGAACAACAGCGATTCAGCTGCTCAGTCAAAGTCAATTTTTTTTCTGGATGGGCAGACCGTTTTCTGGCACATGTTACTGGGCTGATAGGCG